>OZ010692.1:669696-1213238 GCA_963932265.1 Thymelicus lineola | reverse complement strand
CTTAAAGTAAACAGTAGAAAAGAACACCTAGAAGTCTTAGTTAGCATTTTATGAATTTCTGAAATTAAGAAAAGTCTGAACATATTAAGATAACGCTCTTAAAAGATATCTTCAAACCCAGGTTGATTGTTTTTATTCAGCACTTACTTTACAGTTTATGCTTTATACCAATTTACAAAGATGCTAGAAACAAATAAATAAATGATTAGAGTCAGACCCCTGCACCAGAATTCACTGTGTCGCGGGGTGGCGTGAATAATACAAACACTTCATCACGAGCCAAAAACAATCATTTATTTACCACATACAATGTCTGCACCAGCCTGGAATCAAACCTGGCTCCTCGCTTTATAGGCAGGGTCACTACCAATGGGGATTTCAATTACCTTCTCTTTATCCCAATTAACTTCTCAGCAAAATGTGTGACTTTATTGTAAGTGGTACTTACTCTCATTAGCTGTCACGGCCTCGTCCTGATGCCCTGGATTTTGGTAATTGTATCCTAGCATAGTTAGGGAACATACCAAAACCACGTGCCTCATTTAGGGGTGGGAGGGGGGTCTTCAAAACACCACGATTGGTCACAGAGGGGAGGGGGGGTTTAGGTTTTTGTCACGTAGTCAATATTTTAGCAACCATTGCGCCACAAAGTCGTCAAATATAAGCAAAGTTATTATTTTTTAAATCTGTTTTTGCAAAAAAGTATTGAAAACCGTATTTATCAATTACCACGTGAAAACTAGGGGGGAGGGGGGGGGGTCTTCCCATATACTACGGATGGTCACGAAGGGGGGGGAGGGGGGTAAAAAGTTGGAAAAAATGGGTTATGTGGTTTTGGTATGTTCCCTTAACAATTGGACAGTGATTTCTGTCAATTTTTAAATAACTAATAATAATACATTTCTCCCATATTCATACTGAATATTCATGATCTGCATTATTAACTTTTTTCTATTTAATATGCTTTATATTTCTTACATAGCATGAAAAAAAACAGAAATGATATTCAGATAAGTAGAAATTTGTAATGTAATGTAATGAAAGTTGCATAATAATATATCAATATTGTTTATTGAATATGAGAAAATTATATTTATTTCGTACAACAATAAGTGACATTGAGATAAGGCACATCAATTATGTGTTACTAATGTAAATGACTTCATTGTCTGAATCACAGGTGTTGTATGTTGATTGTGAACTACCAAATTAAGTATTAATTTAAATAAATTACCAGTCACTAACATTATAGGGTTACTTAACAAAAAATACAAATAAAAATGTGATAAAGATTTTAATAAACAACATTTTAATCTTCATTTTTATAAACAAAGTGAAGATTCATATGCACTTGAATAATTTATATTATAATTTATATTTACATTTAAAATTTTCATTCATTATGGTGCTACTCCGATGGATCCTGATAACTGAATTCAGAAAATTTCTTATTCATTTATTCAACACTATTTTAGTGGTCTCAAATCATTTTTTTAGGCACATCGGTTGGATGGTTTCATAGTCTATAGCCTACATAGCCTGGTGTAGCCTAAAAATGTTTGACTCGGAGAGAGTGGGCTCATCTAACACCCTCATGGTAGCTCCATAAAAACCACCAAATAAACTTGATAAACATCCAGTGCATGCATGTGCATGTCTTGAACTACTTGCATATTTTCACAGCATCCTATAAAACAAGGTTCTTCAGTAATGCTTACAAACTTTCTAAGGATCTCTGGTCGGTGCTATTATGGTAACTCTTCTGTTTTTGCCTATGACAGTGACTACCCATAAGGTTTTCATCTATATTTTTTTATTCAATAATATATACAAATAATGAAATAAAAGAAGTTTCTACATGAATGTATAAACAACATTACATCCAGAGAGCTGAGCATAACAATTAATTTTTACGAGTATATTAACAAAGCTTGTACACAGTCCCTTTGATAGCATGACAGAGGCCTCAGTCTCAAAAGGTATAGCATTGTTTGTAATGAACTAATGGCCGATGATGGCGCGCTGACAATGGCGCGCTCTGTGTGATGTCATCGCCGCATCGTCCAAGGTGTCAGCGGTGGCCTTTCGTGCATTTTTCCTCAACGTCTTAAACACTATATTTGTAATTAATTACTTTGCTTGACTGAATAGTTGAAGTAAATTATGTACATACCTCAGAATAGATACATAATAGTACATGTAGGTACATAATTATACCCCTTTTTGCACAGTTTGAATGAGATGAGATGTATAGGTAAGTACGTAATTTGTAACCGAAGCATTTTGTATTGATTATAATTATATTGATAATAGTTAGGTGACTACGTATATTGGAATTTTGTAACTTTAGTAGTAAAAACGTAATATGTATAACTAAAAAATTTAAAAATAAACCGACACTTCCATTTTCAAGAGCTAAAAAAAACGCGACATAAAACCGTATCAAAATCCGAAAAAAAAACCGATGAAATTTGAAAAAACAAACATTCTGTATTTTTATGGGTCATTCATATTCTAAGTAGGGTTGCCAGGTCGTCAAATCAAATAGCCGAACAGACTAGCCAGTTTGGCCGGACATTTGTCTAAAAAGGCCGGACACCCTAAATTATTAAGCATTTTGTATCTTAGTATTAATACGACATACATTTTTTATGTAAAATTATGCAATTTTGATAATTTCCCATAAGTATTCTATTATTAAACAAATATGATGAATGAAATGAATGAATGAAAACTTCGATAAACGGCACGTCGTTAAACTTACTACTTCGGAACCCTACATTGCGCGTGACTTAACACGCACTTATGTATTAATTATTCTTCTTCTGATATACAAAGAAAAAAAGATATACGGTCTTTTATACATACATACGCCAAATTACACACCGCTGATAGACAAAAAATATCAGAAACTAACCAATCGATTAAGATGAGATTTGGCAGAGAGATAGTTTATGCTAAGGAGTCGTCAGCGAAGAACGGATTTTTGGAATATCATCCCCTAAGGGGTAAAAAATCTTTCATGCGAGTTCTCACGCCAACCTCAGGCCTTCAACATCTCTTAACGATGACAAAACGTATTTTCTGAATATTTGGAAATTAATTTACATAACAGATTTGAAAAGTGTTATAAATTACGTCACCCACCATTTATCCAGACCGGTGACAAGACCGTTGGCCACCGCTCACAGTTGTCGAGATATTTACAATTGGGTCATTGACAAAATATTTATTCGAGTTCTTAAACTAACTGCTATTTTTGAGACATCTATCCTTTACCTAAGAGTATTAAAATAGTATTATAATTCCAAAGGATTCCGTACGAAATAAACAAAAATCGGAACCCTATTAGGATCTCTCGCCCTTCACAGCCAATTGGCTCCGAAACTACTGGACCAAATGAGTTGTTTGGCCCTCGTGTGCTTTTTTGTGGCCCAAAGACGAACGTATAACGTAAACATCTGAATTTGAAAAAAATATAAGTATTTATGGGTGAAAATACAAAAGTTGTCCAACTCGCTGTCATCAGTCAATAAATATGAAAACTTATATGCACTGTGTTTATATGTAATAAATAAATCAAAATAAAATCTGTTTTGCAAACCGTATCGTGTGGCATGTCAAATGAAAGTGCTTGTTGAAGGGATCTCAAATATACTATTGTTGAAATGACAATATGAAAATTGACCATTCCTCCTCCCTCCTACCTTATCTCCGAAACGACTCAGCCTAGAATTTTGAAAAAATACATAAAATAGTTACATAGAAACCTATACCTAAGAAGTCTTATAAAAAGTGGCAAAAATAAATTAAATAAAAAATGTCAGTAAAAAGAAAATCAACGTACGGAACCCTCTCCACGCGAGTTTAACTCGCACTTGTCGTTTATTTTATTGATACTTCACTTTACTTGTATAATGTGCATAAGACAAGTCTTTTTATCTAACAATGGGGGCTGCTAAAGAGATGCTCGTCATCGCTTTTATAAACACGGTGACTCATCTCCATGATCTAATCGAATGTGATATTAGTTGCTCGTACCTATTGGTAATAGTTAGTAATTATGTACCGATTGCTTTTTGTCCAATTGTACCTAGAAGGTTTCTTTCTCCTATTTCCAGAGCTCTCTTTCCTTTCATATTCCTAGTACCTACATACTACCTATCTACTATTATTGCATCATAATTCGTGTCACCACATATTTTACACTAGTTCTATGCCCGCGGTTTTGACCGTGATTTCCGGGATAATAGGTGGTCTATGGATTACTACAGATCATGGTCTAGTAGTCATGGTCGTTCAGTAGCTTTTGCGTTAAAGTAAAGACTAATCACTAAACTAAAGACTATACCAATAAGACCATAGAAACTTTCATATTTATTATGTATGAAGTAGGATTAGGAGATAGAAGGGTTGAATTGATAGAAGGGTTTGGAGACTGACCGCACAGATTGCACTACTCAGCCTACTCAGGGCAAGCAAACCTTTTAATTGTAATCTTACTAATGTTACTAACGTGAGTGTAATAAACTCAGTCACGCAAACAACTTTGGATAAGAGGATGAAACTTGGCACAGAGATCATAGTTTATGGCCTAGATTAACAAATAGGATATGGATCTGTTCTCGACGGGATAAGTCCTGGTTTTCACGAATCGGAGCAACCGTGCTATTACATTTCCTCGATTAAATTAATCTGAATTTGAAAGCCATTTGGCTCATAGACTGACTGAGAGTTTAAGAAAGTAGGTAGGTAGGTATTAAGCTAGTTCCTAATGGAACTTATATTGCAGATTATTTTGTAAAGGTCGACGACGAACGGCGTCATAATGTTATTGTAAAAGGAAATGTGCGAGTTTCCTATTATCCGAGAAAGAACTGTAAACCGGAAAATATTAAGTTGGACGAAACGCACCTTCATTGTTACAACCCGAGTACCCGACATTGCGACGGAGCTGCGTATAATGTGTGCTTTAACACCAATGATGTTTAATATAGATACGTTATGCCCTTACAAATCAACCGAAAAATTTGTTCTGATGTCCGCAGGCACGCTTTATTGCTTTATCGCATGTCTTTATCGCTCTCGCGTCAAAACTACATCGCTATCTCTTTCTTCGCCTGAATAAGAGCTCCCAATTGGGAACTTTTTGAGTCACACAACGCGCGCGCTTATGACATATCTGCCTCTTTTTAATATATAATATCATTGTTTAACACACTGTATCATAGCGGTTGAGCGACGGAACAAATTAACTTGTATTGCGTGTAATATTATTATTTCTGTACTACGACACCATCGTTCCCCGATTGTCTCTCACGACGCCGCCACCGCAACCGCGCTGTTTGTACTGCAAACTGTGACCACAAATTACTACTTCATTTTCTCATTCAACGCTTAGGGCCTAAACACACTACTGATCATAAGGCGGCAGACGCGTAACGTGCTCGCAGCGTTTACGAGATCATAATTCGTAAAACTATCCCCTTCCCGGCAATTACCTACCACCTTGGGGTGGAGCTTGGTGGGAGGTCTCCTTTATTTAATATGTAGAAATTAATTATAAGATGTTACGGTGAACTCTATAATATTGCCTGCGTTCATTATCTGCAACGGGCACTTACCTGAAAATGTTCAGTAAAGAAAATCGCCAGTGTGCTAAGGCCTGAGGAACATTTTGCATGTGCGAACTGACGCGCATATTACATTTTACGACAGATTTTATCACGCAAAAATAACTTACTGGCGAATGGTTGTCGGCGAAACAATTCGTTGTTAAATTTTTCATTGCGGAAAATGACAGCTTTATCCTCAGCTAAAGTTACAGCGGCCGCAGAACGATATCTGTATTTCCTTTCCTTTACATATAACATGAAGTAATAGATACCAATTCAAAACCATTACCATATTATTGTTCTTGAAATGAATCTCTACAATAAATTTGCTTCTGGGTTGGTCTGACATTTTTACAAGATATGGAACTATTATTGGATAAACATCCCCTAATTACCGCACTTCGACTGTAATGGGCTCTCTAAATCCAGCCTGATGTTCCTGCGTATTACAATAAGGTACATAAATAATATGTTCAGCAAAAGCAAAGCAAAGCAAAGCAACAACCCATAATTGTCCCACTGCTGGGCTCGGGGTCTCCTCTCACAATGTGAGGGGTACAGGCCATAGTCTACCACGCTGGCCAAGTGCGGATTGGTAGACTTCACACACCTTTGAGAACATTATGGAGAACTCTCAGGTGTGCAGGTTTCCTCACGATGTTTTTCCTTCACCGAAGCAAGTGATAATTAACTTGTAATATGTTCAGCACATTTTGTTTAATGTGGTTACGATAAACAATTGCCTTACTTAACTAAAGTAGGTACCAATAAACCTTCCATGGATCAAGTCAAGTAGTTATTGTCGCCATAATAATATCTAAACATTCTATTCCCTCAATAGTACTAGAACTTAATTGTCACGATTTCATTATCAAATCGGTAAATAGATAATGACGATAGTCACGTATTAGCCCACCTGTAAAATTAAGTGTTTTTGTCGCTGTAATAAGTATTTTGGTTCATCATCATAATCCTACCCATTTCTTTGCCGAATTTTATTTGGAATATTTTTTCTCTTCCATACTTCCCTATCAGTCTTCGCCTTGCATAACAAAAGGCACATTTTCTTTTGTAATACAATGCTGAAAATTATTTATTTATAAGAAATAAATAATAAAAATCTTTTTTCACCCTTTTCAAATTTAATCTAATATGCTAATCATAAAAAACCTAAGAACAAAATTTGAAGTCAAATGAAAATTATTCTCTCTCCTTCGCCTTTCCTGGGCTCTATTCTACATAATATATCTGTACCAAATTTCATCAAAATTGGTTCAATGGTTTAGGCGTGAAAGAGTAACAGACAGAGTTACTTTCGCATTTATAATATTATAAGTATAGATTACTGCGTAAGTAAACTATAATATTATAATAGTAACGATATACCTACATAGAATAACGATGAGTAACTTTTTAAAGACAAGTCTGTCTGAAACAATCGCACGCGACCTCTGCCGATGGTACAATTAATAAGATGCCTTTCCACGGTACTCTTCACGTATTGTATTGAATTAAAAGGTTAAATAGGTCTCAAATGGCAAATAATGCGAGAGGCTGAGATAATGCGTTGTGGCCGCAGTTAGTGAGATTCAACTGGCTGTCAATATACGAACACCGTGGAGCTTCTGTTGCGTACAAATCGCACAAAACACCTGGTGTTCCGCTCCGATTGCCGTTAAAGGTCAATTATGAAGTAAACTCGATGCAGCGAACCCAGTTCACATGATAATTGAATCAATCATCGAGTTCTAATGTATGACGATTAATGTGGGCGCTTATGATGCTTATGGTTCTGTCCGAGACACGTCACGGTACGTGATGTACATACGTCTTTGAGGCTGTAGTATTGGCAAGGTAACTATGCACTAAATTTTCGGTCATGTGACTAGAATGATGGAACAGGGTTACTTACCACTAGCGCAAGAGTCATAATTTTTTAAGTCATTTTGAAGTGAAACTTCTTTAGAATCGTTAGTGATTTGAAACCGGATGCAACGACAGGTAAGATAATATAACTGCTAATTTCGACTTTCAATTTAACTTCTCCGTAGCTCAATGAACCTGATGCGCAGGTTCGCGTCTCTCAGTATTTTTTTTTTAGTTTTATTTTTATACTGTTTTTAAATACTTTCAAATGCTCTTTTAAATATTTTCAAAGAATTTATCAACAAAAAATAAGAATTTCATTCTTTCATTCTGTCGATCGACCAACCGATTATACAGACAGTAAAAATGCTAAGTTGTATTCATAGATGGCGCGAGGAATAAGATAGAACATTCGTTTTATTGCTAGATAGATTTTTTTAAAGTGCTAAGTTGTATTCATAGATGGCGCTTCGATTTATTGCTTTAAGATTCGATTTATTGCTTTTTCATCTCATTATCTTGAAACCAAAATTTTGGAAAGTTTCACTTCTACCACGTGTGAATTGCACACATTTTCTTTTTTTTTTTAAGTTAAGTCATTTTTATTCACTCACAAGTTTTTTAAAATTTGGTAGGTAGTAGGTAACCTAACCTACATAATATTTTAGAACGAGACGAATTTGTAGAGTAAACTTCAATATTACTTTACATAGAATTTTAAAACTTCGACACGAAATTACATTTTATTTAATTTTGCTATAGTAACTTTAGCTACCTGTATAATAATATGTTGAGAGAAGTAGAACTGTTTCAAACCCATTGCCCCCAGATATACTATTGAGTACCATCTTATATGGCGACAGCTCGATGAGTATCATAATATGATTCGCCTCTGGCTCAGGATCTGCTATTATTTATTGGAGGACTCGAGGAGTCCTAGGACGTGACGTAGCAGGGAGCCAGCCATCGCGATCATATCGCCCCCATACGACGATCTGATTACAAATCCGTGAACTAATTGACTGTGCATGCTCTATCAATTAGTCTGCTCGCTTCATTTGATTTGTTCGTCATGGGTAGAACCACAGTATAGTTATTATACTTTACCGTGGTAGAACTTAATTTTTTATTTTCTAATTTTTTTTTTCTTTTCTTTACCGACCTCACATTTTCACCATCACCCAGGGTCAACTGGCAGAGAATGCCATTAGGCATTAAGTTCGCCCTTGTAACTCCTACTTTAAGGTGTTTCAAAAGAATAAATAAATAAATTTAAAACGTTACTTAACACAATTACGATTTGAATAGGGATAATAAGAGGTAGGGGTAATAAAGGTGCCTATTATATTTTATCTATATTGATGTTAGTAATCAATGCAGATAGTGTTCGTAAGTACGCATTAGCAGAGTGAATTGTTTATGAGTTCCATTGGGGAATCAAGACAGTTCTCGGAAGAAGATAAGGGGAATAAGTGAAAAGTATCAACAGCGTAATGAGTAACAAGACGAGTGATTGTATCGGCGCAACAATCGTGATAATGATAAGATTTCCTTTACCTTTACCTGAGAGGAAATACCTACTTATATTTCGTGTCGATGATTCAGTTTGGTACATATTGTTTGTGTGACTAATTTATTATTTTATGTCAAGGGTAAAACGTTAGCTGCTAAATAAATATTCATCGAATTCTCATGATAATGATACAAATAGGTATACCGTTACATAATATTGATTCATCATTATTATCCATCATAATATCTATGATGTTAATATTAAAAAGCTGGTGAACTTCTGTGAAATAATTCGTGAACACAAGGAAACAAGACGGTTTGCACATTGCACTTATTTCAAGGATAATATTAGGTCGGGGAAAAAGTTTTTTCGCATTTTATATGAAAAAAAGTTAAACTTTTAATTATAATATAATATATTATGTGCCATTTTGTTCGTTGACTTATTGTCATCTTGCCGGTAGTGACATGATTCCGTCGCTATAGAAATTTTGGGACTTCTGATCAAAAAAACGCGACAAGTAGTTTTGGCAGTCCTCTCTTGATGTTAACCTGACACTGCCTAAAGAATTCTGAAGAGATCGAAACAGGTGGAAATCTGAAGGTGCAAGGTTAGTAGGACTATTATATGGCGGATGCATTAATACCTCCCAAACTCTCTTAATTTTTGCTGTACACGGTTCGTCAGGTTTCTTTCACTGAGATCGTGTGGCACCCAAATATCGAGTTTTTCAAATGGGTCAATGCATGATGCATCTAAGGTGCATCTTCGACATCAAAATTCCGGGATTGAAAACGCTTAAACCAACTTTGTGCTACTCTTACTGACACGAATTAGATCCATAAACGAAGCGATCAATGCATAAACGTCACAAATTTTTTCGCGGCATGCGTTGCATTTTTTCCTTTTTTGTTATAAAATTTTAAAATGTATCGAAATTCTTCATTAGATTCACTCATTTCGATAAAAAGAAAAACAAATAAAAAATAGCGGGAAACAACATTTTACTAATTTGTTTCTTTTTTTTAAATGTAACCTTTTCAATGTCATCAAAACCAGCTAGATACAAATAGTACAGCCAAAAGAATTTTATTACAAGTTTATAGATACTATGTGCGAAAATACTTTTTCCCCGACTTAATAAATTAATGTAATTTAAGCAAGCAACATTCGTATTTCCCATTAAGAATACGAAGTAAAACGAAGTTTGTTGACAATTATTAATGTAGTAAACACATTTGATTTCCCACGAGATTGGACGCATCAAATATTCTCAAAAGAATTATGTAGTAGCTTCTAAATAAAAAGGGCGACCATGGAGGAACTGCAGTTGTAAAGTGCAAAGGACATAAGCTATAACAGTAATACCCGGAAGGAATCCCCGGCACGCTGGATGCGCCACGGGAACCGGCCAGAAATAGCCCTTCCCGTTGTTTGTCTTGCCGCGATGCCGCTAGCGGGACCGCTCACCTCACATCTTGGGAATGAATCGTGAAGGAAAGGAAGATGCACGGGAAGCGTTTGTTTACGCTTATGGCACGCGCTATGCTATAATATAAGTTAGAATATTGGGTAATTAATGTTTCTAGATGTTGTTTCTTTCATTTTTTCTTCACTCTTGTTTCTTATTCTTAGCCAGCAAAGCATCGGTGATGCGGGTGATACCTTTGATGTACTGAATCGGATGTCCATGGGCGACCAGGTTGCTCGTCTGCTTAGTTGCTGGTTTGCCAGCACTCTGAAAGTCCTGCTTATCATTTAGCTGCAACTGCCTTACACCACAACTCATCGTCATTCAGCTGGAACTAGGTTAAGGAGTTTAAGCGTTATTTTGCTATAGAAAACTTTACCTATATTACCATAGCTTCAAGGGCAGCAGATCGATAATATCTACATGCAATAGGTATTCCTGCAACGTTAAAAGAGTTGGAAACAAATATTATTATGTTTGTTCAATTCCATTATTGGATTTATAAGGTGCTACTTAATTAACGAAGATACGTAGGGATTATTATAGAAGATCTAGCTAAAGATCCCAGTGTGAGCAGTCCCCTAAATAGCTAAGCCTACTCAATCCATTACTCTGATACCTTTCAAAAACTTAAAGTTGAAGTTATTACACCTGGGTTCGACCCTCGTTATGGTTGTTGTGTAAATTCCTATGTAGACAGTTTGTTATCCCGAAATTCTTGTTCTGTAAAATGTGTATAATTGTTTCGGAGCCTATTTTGGACAAAGACCAAAGATGAAATTGCAGAATTTATATGACGCAGTTCGCTGTTGCCAAAACTCAAATATTCATACATTCGAGTACTGTATGTACCGAGTACGAATGCAGTAGGTCCCATCCCATCGTAAGTAGGTGGCTCGGCTCCGCGGCTCCGGCGCGAACTCGGTCACGTGTACTGTAAGACTAATGAATGGTTAAGTGGTAGCACCATTAACGAGGTCGACGACCCGACGGTCGCACGGCCAGCCTCCGCCAGCCAGGGTCGACTGTCTAAGGATCTCTTGTCAATTTTCTCCGGAAGGAATGATAAGGATGTGCGGATTGTCGATCGGGTAGCGAGTTAGGTTTTTTCCGATCAATAGCTGTAATAATCATTATAATTAGATATGAATGTTATGGGCACGACAAAATTTTGTTTGAAATTATTTAGTGACGTGACTGCGCACGTGCAAGAAAGAGTTATAAAAAACAGCATGTGGTTGTCCTTCATGGTTAAAATTACCTAACATTTATTTTGTTGTGGAAGTGAGACCAGCTGTGGGACCGGAAGGTATACAATCACGTTTTGTCGGTGTCAAATCGTTGCTGTTAATTTGTATTAATCAAATTAACAATTCGCGCTCGTATGTGTGCTGGCTGTGGAATTTTGTAAATGAGATTAACACTAATTAGTGACAGTGTGAAGCGCTCCCAGCACAGTGAGTGACTTGCACCGTCGCGTCGTCAATGACTGCCAAAATTAAGTAAACTCGGGTGGTCATCTATTGGCCACAATTTACTGAACTTTAAGCCGCAGAGGGCAGGGCACGCTAAGCCCTGCAGTTATCGGATCTTGTGATTAGATATCATAATAGTAATCGTTAATTCTTGTCGGAGCCCTTCGGGTGCGTAAGAACTTCATTCAATAGTCGTGTTGGTCATTATCATCATTTTAAGCACTCGCGCGTGGTGAACTATTCCCAAAGGCTACTTTTGATTACGATTGCGCCGCGCGCCGTCCCTGAGAACGCGAAGAGGCTACCGTAGTCCGTAGTGTAATAATAGGTCACGTGTAAAAGAATGGGCTTATTTATTACACTAATACTTTGTTTAGTCAATCTTAATATGAATAACTTATTCATGACTAAATGACTAAACTATTCAAAATTCAAAATAACTAGTAAGGGAACATACCAAAACCACGTAACCCATTTTTTCCAACTTTTTACCCCCGTCCCCCCCCTTCGTGACCATCCGTAGTATATGAGAAGACCCCCCCATCCCCCCTAGTTTTCACGTGGTAATTGATAAATACGGTTTTCAATACTTTTTTGCAAAAATAGAGTTAAAAAATAATAATTTTGCTTATATTTGACGACTTTATGGCGCAATGGTTGCTAAAATATTGACTACGTGACAAAAACCTAAACCCCCCCCCCTCCCCTCTGTAACCAATCGTGGTGTTTTGTAGACTCCCCTCCCCCCCCTAAATGAGGCACGTGGTTTTGGTATGTTCCCTAATACGTAAGTTTTATAAATAGCGCAATAAGGATACGATCACACTAGTGCGAATTTATAATGATTTAAGAGCTATTGAAGGAATATCGATCGATGGTAGCTTAAAGTACCAGTATAAATAGATAGCCAGGCACTTAATAATAAAGCTCTTGGTGCATTATCATTTACGAAATTTTATTTTATTTTATCGTTTATTAGGCAATCCAACAGCGTTACAGGTGCAATAGTCGATACAATTATAAATATACAAACTAAGGCCAAAAATGGATTACACAGTTAGTAACTTAGATAATTATTAAGAGCTATTTTACATAGTAATTTTACTTATCCTAAGAACGGTTGTTTACTGTGTGTGTGTGTGTGTGTGTGTGTGTGCGCGTGCGTGTGTGTGTGTGTGTGCGCGCGTGCGTGTGTGTGTGTGTGTGTGTGTGCGTGCGTGCATATATGTGTACCTATGTGTTCATGTGCTTGTATGGATATGGTTATGTACCTAAGCGTAATATTTACTGCGAAGAGTGAAATGTTTGTAAAATGTCAGTAAATAGTGAAAATTATAAAGCTAAGCTACAACCGCTGCAGGGTCGTCATTGGAGACCACAATACATAATAACAATCAAGTTTTGATTGTTATGTATGCTGGTCTTTATTAGCTTTGATAGCATATTATTATCATTTGGACGTTACAGTTAGTTCTGGGTGCGTTCTTTGTACATGTGCAAACAAACTTCGGTGATTCACACGGAGTGGGTGATGCTCTGCTACTCGCCACACTGATAATTCAGGAACATTGTTTCCTTTTATAATTTGTACATAATATTATTATCATCTGCGACCTTCGTAAGTATTCGTTTCCGTGTATTTTGTTGGCGGATTAATACAATTTTATGCGGAAGTTTTATGGTGGTTGAAGCTCTTTGTTTTATGTCAATAGTTCATCAATAAGCAGACTGTCCGCTGATGCCAAATGTTTATACCTAATTGCCTAGAGGCATTTGTAGCAAAAAATTAAGATTTCTTACGGGCTTCTTTATTCTGTAGTATGAACAATTGAACACTATAGATAACTAAATAGATCGTTACGTAACCATAGGTAAGGTAATTGAACTTGCCTAGCCTTGAACTTTTGCTAGGTACTATCTGGAGGGTTCACCTAGTCTAGTAGATAGTAAGATAGCAATTCAAACTGACCACAGACATTGAATCTACAACAACAACAACAACAAAACTCTTTACACCAACATACAGTACATACTATTACATACTATTGTGTATTGTTTGACTGTCTATACTTGCTTATACATAGAACAGAAGTATATAGAAGCTTAGATGTTTATGAATGCTCTGATTTAAAAGTAACTTGAACGAGTGTTCGCTGTTTAATAACCTAGGATAGGAATTATTTCTATCCTAACGCGTCTCCCAAGCCAAAGATATTATATTGTATTTTTTTTATCTTTTTCATCAATAAAATACCAGACAAAAACCTTTTGGCGTCTGGATCTAGAACGGTGGTTGAAAAACTTTTTGTTTGCATCCATTTGTTTACTAATTTTTTTGGAGTGTAAACTTCTTTATGCAATCAATGCGCTTGCGCTTCAATCGTAAGAGCATTCAAATGAATATTTGAATGAGTTTGTCAGATTCCCCTCAATTCACAAGTCGATCTTGTCTGGAATCGGCGCCCAGTTCTATTTCCATCCGGTCCATGTTTACTATTCTGTCCAGAGTCCGGTCTTGTCGCAGCGCACTCCTAATTTCGTGTTGTCTCACTCATCCAGTTCTAATTTTAAGTTGATTGAACTGAAGGAATGAAAAAGTGTGACTGGATAAAATTAATATAAATAGCGTTCTCATTGATCCCAAACCTCTTTATATTCTTTGAAATTAGATTTCAAGGAGTTCAAGATTGTCCTAGGTCTATCTAGTTTGTCCCGACTCAAGGATAGACAAGTTTGGCCTGAAATCGGGTTTGGCCGGTAACATAGATACTACAAAGGAGAGTGGTTGGTATGTCAGGTTGTCACGTGGTCTTGGGCAGCGCTTCCGTCCTTTCCCTTAGTGCGTGAGGCGTGTGACGCGTGTCCTATTGAGGACTAGCGGAAGGACAGTTTGTAACGACATCACGTACCTGTCCCCACATGGTCCTTAAGAGGGCACACCTTCGTGCATAATTATTAATTATGTGTTCTTCTTGGTTTGTAGCAATAACAACTGACGTAGTATGGAACACAATAAAAGCTCTTGACTATTTCTTATAAGTATAACGAATAGTGGACCATAGTTCCCTATTTACCCGTAGCCTAATTGGTAGCGACCCTGCTTGTGAAGCGAAGAGTTCCGGGTTCGATTCCCGGCTGGGGCAGATATTTATGTGACAGATAAATATTTGTACTCGGGTCATGGGTGTTATTGTGATGTGTTATTTTATGTGTAGTCCATGACATCCGCGACCCAAGTAAAAACCTACTGTGGGGGTATGAGTGTGTAAGCGTTATTTATTAGTAATTGGTAATAAGTATAAGTGAATAGGTAAAGTACTAGTACTTTTCGGAGAGGTCTGGGTCCAACAATGGAGCTGTGCCTGGACTGCCTGGTGATGATAAATCCCACATAACCACGTTACTTCCTAAACAGGTCCCGACCTATCATTTCATCAGTAACTTCATGACATAATCGCAGTAGTTCTTACCGACGAATAATGTCTTCTCACTCACGATCTGGATGTTGTATTTATTTACATAATTTATTATTCAGTGAGCAACAATAGATATTAGGTTACAAATTGAGTTGTGGCCGCTCCCTTATCGCGCAGTCGAGTGCTCGTAACTCGTAAGTCATTAAGCTGTTAAGTCAATGATGTTTAAATAAATATAGATACGTTATGCCCTTGCAAAGCAACCGAAAAATCTGTTCCGATGTCCGCAAGGCACGCTTTATTGCTTTATCGCACGTCTTTATCGCTCTCGCGTCAAAACTACATCGCTATCTCTTTCTTCACCTGAATAAGAGTTCCCAATTGGGAACTTTTTGAGTCACACAACGTGCGCGCTTTGACATATCTGCCTCTTTTTAATATATAAAATCATTGTGTTAAGTAATAAACACGTAAGTGCAACACTTGTATGTTTAATGTGACTACAATTATCTCGTCTAATGGTTGTACATGTGACATAGTAAATGGTACTGTGTATGGACAATAGAAGTACCTAATCTGTAGCCTGTACTATTGAATCATCCTCCTGCCTACTTCCCAAATTCCCAATTCTATTTGGGGTATGTGTGTGGAGTGTGACTTGTGAGACACAGATTATGTTCATTGATATGCTATGATTACCCATAGGTACCTTGTTTTAGTATCTGCCGTAGATAAGTGCCTCTTCCTGAAAAATTGTATATTTCGGTCCAAGAACGGCTATGAACGGCATGGAACGGTTCGGAACGGCAGTAGTATATTAATGGGTTGTTTTTGTCATCCAAATATTTATGTTGTGTTTCCACGACCCGCAATAAGGGAATTGCGCTTTTGTTTGTGCTGAGCTGTGATGTGTACGTTGCTAGACTAGAAATTAATCCAAAAATACTAACAAAGCATTCTCAGTTTTTAATTGGTTGTAATATCTTATTGTTATTATAGAATGCCAGCTTATAAACGTTGAAATGTTTGGACTCAGTACTGATTGTGAGACTACAGAGTAGTAGCAACTACATTTCAAAGCAGGTGGGCTGCATGTCCGCTGGCGAATTTTATCATAACATTCTGTACGGGCTAACACCGTACATTGTTTAATATTATTGTATAGTCAGCATTTTTAGTACCGCGCGAGGGAAATTACAGCAATTAACTTAGTACATAAGCAATCGTCGCCCGCGTCGCGTGTACTCTAGCTAGCAAATTATATATAGGAATTAATTATAGCAATAAAGTGGTTTTAACTAAAGTATCAGTCTTTAACTAGCAATTCCTACATGGTCCTTCGAGTCTCCGTACAGACGGGACCCAATTTCGTGTGTGCGGAGTGGACTAGCAATTTTGGATCACAGTGCCAAGCTTCGGATTACATTGGATTGCGCAAAGGCAAGCAGCGTCGGAATCCAAGTAAGATCTTTCCAATAACTCTGTATCTTTTCGAATACGCGTATTAATCAAGCAACCAACTAACTAGCAATGGAATCATTATTAGAAAAGCAAGAAGATTTGATTGATGCTATACGTAAATTAGGCATTAATTTTATGAAAGATGGAGCGGAGAGAAAAGCGAACGTTGATTACTTTAATCGTAGGTTGGAAACCTTAGAGACTTACTGGAGTCAGTTCGAGAGCAACCATTTACAATTATCAAGGTACGATATCCGTGAGGAATCTTATCATATTAACGGAGATTATACAAGCACGATGTCGTCGTATAGGTCGTTGAAAGAGACGATTATGAAGCAGCGAGCAGAGCTATTGTCTCGGGTGGCTAAAGACTCAGCTGAGCAGGTAACCTTGCAGCCTGGGACACTAAAGCAAGCAGAGAAGGAGCAAATTCGTGAGCAACCAGCAGCCGCTAGCCAGCCTCGGTTAGATGTCAAAGAGTCAGCGGGAGGCTCAACACAGCATCAGCAACAGGTATCTAGGGGAGTATCTAGTAGAGGTGATGATATGTTACGTAAGCAGTATGTAAACTTCAGGGCTTTCTCTAGGACGGTAGCTAACATTGAGGTAGACAATATTAACGAAAAATGGGAGTTTGAGGATACTTTGAGAAATTTAGAATCACGTTGGTCGGCGATAGACAGCCTCCATTGGGAAATTGAAGCCGAGATGGATGGAGAGGAGTCTACTTATCAGGGAGTATTTAGCATGCATGAGGAAACTTACTTTAATCTAAAGAAGAACATTAATCGTAAAATGTGGGCAGTATCTCATAGAGAAAAATCTACACCAGTCATGGACATACCTACGTTCACAGGTAGTTACAATCAATGGACCTCTTTTAAAGATTTATTTTTTGAAGCGGTACACAACAATCCATCTTTATCGAATGCACAAAAGATGCAGTTTCTAAAGAGCAAGCTGAAAGGTGAGGCGGAGTCACTGATTCGTCATATGCCGGTTAGTTCCGATAACTACTCTGTGTGCTGGGATATCTTAAATAATCGTTACAATAACAAAAAGCAAATATTTACATCGCATATGAATTTATTGTTGAATATTCCTAACGCTCAACAACCGTCGGTAATACACATTAAAAAGCTTCATGACTCTATCGTAGAAAACCTAAACGCTGTCAAGAACCTCGGTGTCGATACTAGCACGTGGGATCCTATTTTGGTTTATCTTTTATCACAAAAGTTAGACTCGAACACCTTTGCGGACTACATCGAATCTATAAAAAATCCGAGGGAACTTCCTAACCTTCAAGATTTCATGTCATTCCTGGAATTTAAATTTACAACCCTAGAAGCGTCTCGTAGAAAACAAGAGCAATCTACACATAAAACTAGCATACCTAAACCTAACTACAATAACTTAAAATCAAATAACTTTACATCAAATAATATTGCACAGAAACATTACGCATCATACAATAATACGAAACCCGCCTGGAAACCGACTGCTAACGGATATGGTTTCAAGTGTCTTCTTTGTAAGCAACCGGATCATTTATTGTATCAATGCAAAAATTTTATTAACATGCCGCATAACTTAAAACTTAAAACGGTGAACCAAATGAATATTTGTAAAAACTGCTTATTTGATCATAACGGAAAGGAATGTATTTCTACTAAAAGGTGTCGCAATTGTAAGTGCAAACATCACACTTTATTGCATGACGCATGCCTACAAGCCACGCCATCGACTTCACTTGAAACGTCCAAACACGTGACTAATACAACCCATGTGACACAAGGGGATGAATCTCAGGTTCTTCTAGCAACAGCCTTAGTATATGTTACAGCAGCAAACGGTTCGAAACATATAATGCGCGCTTTGATAGATCAGGGGTCGCAAGTATCATTGATAACAGAAAACGCAGCTCAGATGTTAGGAATAAAGCGTAGGGGTTGCAGTGGGGTAGTTTTTGGTATAGGACAGAAGCAAAGCAACAGCAAAGGGATGATAAATATCGAATGTTCGTCTATGTACAGCGAATTTTCATTTAATGCAGACGTACTTATAATGAATAATTTAATCAAAAATCTTCCCACTCAATCTTTTAATAAGCCATCGTGGTCACATATAAACGGTGTCCAGCTAGCTGATCCAGAATTTAACGTCAGTCGTCGCGTTGATTTATTATTTGGGGCGGATATTTATTCTACCATTATGTTAGGTAGTATCATCAAAAGCGAGGATAGTTCACTACCTATTATACAACAAACACATCTGGGATGGATTTTATGCGGGACTATGATGAAAACATTACATTGTAACGTAGTCTTAAATAACATAGAGGATATTAAGAAATTTTGGGAATTAGAGGATATCGAGGATAGCTCAAATTTATCTAGCGAGGACCAGGAGTGTGTGGAATTTTATAAAGCGACTACGGAACGCCAAAGCGACGGTAGGTACGTAGTCAGATTACCTATGAAAACGAATGAGTTACACACTCTAGGGTTGTCAAAAAACATAGCGATAGCGCAATTCCTCAACCTTGAGAAAAAGCTAATACGACAGCCACAGCTAGCAAGCCAATATAGGGACTTCATAGCGGAATACAAGGACTTAGATCATATGACACAGTGTGATGATGAGGCGATGGTCACGCAGGGTTGCTATCTACCACACCACTGTGTACAGCAAGCTGGGGAAAATAATATCAATAAATTCCGAGTCGTATTCAACG
Organism: Thymelicus lineola; assembly: GCA_963932265.1. Lineage (NCBI taxonomy): Eukaryota > Metazoa > Arthropoda > Insecta > Lepidoptera > Hesperiidae > Thymelicus > Thymelicus lineola. Next base: position 1,193,684 of record OZ010692.1, on the reverse strand, counting down.
CGTCCGCTAAGACATCTACGGGAGTAAGCCTTAATGACGTCATGCTTCGCGGACCGAATCTACAAAAAGATCTTCAGTCTTTGATTATAAAATGGCGACAGTATCAGTACGTAGTAACAGCTGATATTGAGAAAATGTACCGCCAAATTATAGTAAATAAAGCGGATCAGGTTTTCCAAAAAATAATTTGGCGGGATTCAATAAACGAACAACTTAAATCGTATCAATTAAGGACTGTAACGTACGGATTAAAAGCCGCACCATTTCTAGCAATGATGACGTTGAAACAGCTAGCTGAAGACGAGCGAGAAAAATATCCTGAAGCGTGTAAGGTTCTAAAAGAAGATTTTTTTATGGATGATCTCTTAACAGGGGCTCACTCAATTGAGGAAGGTCAACAATTGATAAATAATCTTAACAAATTAGTAAAATCGGGTGGATGTACTTTACGGAAATGGGCTTCTAATAATATCGGATTACTTGAAAGCTTAAAAGAAGATAGTAAACGTAGCAATAACCAGTTTATATTTAAATCAGATGATACAAAAACCTTGGGCCTGACCTGGAACGTAAAGGAGGATACATTTACTTTTAAACACCATCTAAGCAATGATCTAACTTCAAAACCGACAAAACGAATTTTATTAAGCGAAATTTCAAAACTATTTGATCCTCTGGGGTGGCTAGCTCCAGTCGTCATGAATTTAAAATTATTATTTCAAGAAGTTTGGAAAGCTGGGCTTGAGTGGAACGACCCGGTACCGGACGATATTTTTTCAAATTGGTTACAACTAAGACGGGATATAGACAACATCGAGAACTGTAAGATACCTAGATGGATTGGAAGCTGTAATGGTGACACCATTCAGTTGCATGGGTTCTGTGACTCATCATTAAGGGCCTATGCATGCGTTATTTACGCGCGGATTCAAAACAACGATAAAACATCGATTGTATTAGTAGCCGCTAAAACTAAACTCGTACCGCTAACAAAAGAGATCACATTACCGAGGTTAGAACTTAGCGGAGCTCAGTTACTGTCCAAACTAATGACCAAAATTTTACAAACCTTATCAAGCTATAAAATTGAAGTTTTCGGATGGTGTGACTCTAAAGTAGTCCTAGGTTGGTTACAGGGCGATCCAGGAAGGTGGAAGCCTTTCATAAGCAATCGAGTCAAGCTTATCACTTCAGTAATGCCTAGTCGTTGTTGGAGTTACGTAAAGTCGTCCGAAAACCCCGCAGACTGTGCCAGCCGGGGTCAGCTAGCTACACAGTTACGTGAAAATACCTTGTGGTGGGAAGGACCAGCTTGGCTGACGTCATTTAAGCAAAAAGAAGAGCAAGAGATATATACAACCGATATAGAAACACGAGCGAAGCTATCAAACGTCATTCAAACTGATTCTACGGAACCCACAATAATTAATGAGCTCTTACTTAGACATAGTTCAATAACAAAAATAATTTCCATTGTTGCATGGATACTACGGGCGATGAACTTGAAACGTAAACAGCTGCCAACATATCTTACGTTGCAAGAATTACACAAAGCGAAATTAATTATTTCTAAACATGTGCAAGCTAGCGAATTTAGCGAAGACATTAATTGTTTAAAGAAAAATAATACTTTAAAATCAAACAGCAAGCTATTAAATCTAAATCCATTTATCGATCGAGACGGTATTTTGCGTGTCGGCGGGAGACTAGAAAAATCTAATTTAAATCCTGAAACTAAACACCCAGCTATATTACCTCATACCAGCCGCTTGACAACCCTAATCATTGACGAAGCACATAAACAAACCTTTCACGGGGGTGCCCGGCTTACCGCTACGTGGATAAGACAGAAGTGGTGGATTCTGGGAGGAAACAGAGCGGTTAAAAAGCAAATTAGAATGTGTGTTATTTGTAGAAAGCATAAACCTCAGCATCAGTACCAACTAATGGGAAATCTTCCAGAATCAAGAACTACACAAGCCCCACCCTTCTATCATACGGGGGTGGATTTAACGGGATTTGTAGACGTCAAGGCAAATAGTGGTAGAGGGATTAAAACTACCAAAGGGTATATTGTGCTAATTGGTTTGTATGGTAACCAAAGCCGTACACATTGAGCTGGTTTCGGACTTGACAAGCGCAGCCTTTTTATCGGCCTTGAGGAGGATGGCCGCCAGACGTGGTGTGCCACACCATGTGTACAGCGATAATGGCACCAATTTTATCAAGGGTAATCGGAGCCTACAGGAGGAGTACTTCGAGCTACAACAAATTATTGATAAAGATTTTTTAAAGCAAGTTACAGAGATGAACATCGAGTGGCATTTCCAAGCTCCACGGTGGCCAAGCGCATCAGGATTGCAAGAAAGAGGAATTCGTAGCATCAAGAGTCATTTAAAACCGGTGATCGGTGATCAAAAGCTAACCTTTGAAGAGTACTCGACACTCCTAGCCCAAGTTGAAGCGTGCCTCAACTCGAGACCGCTTTGTGCGCTGACAGAAGATCCCGAAGACCTCGAGGTATTGACACCAGCTCACTTTCTTACCTGCCGAGCCGATCTAACTGTAATTGAAACGGATAAGGATGCGAGAACTATACTAGGGGCGATTTGGATCCGAAATGTTTAACAACAAACCGTTGCATAGCAACCACTGACAACCAGGGACATAAAACTTTTTGTGGTTTTATGAGTATATTTATTTTTTCCTTTATTTATTTATCGTTGCTATTAATAAATCAAGTGACTAATTTAATGATAAGTTAATGCAAAAAATATATTAAAAGGCATAGTAACATAAATATTGGTTTCATATTTAAACCTTTATATCCTAACCTTAAAATAGTTTACGTACGTAATGACATTGTTTTACTTTCAAAGATAAACTACTATACCTACTAATATACTTATTTTATGTATACTTTACTTGAATAATGTTGTAAAACGGGACCACGAGAGCTTCGCCTCTAGAGGTGGCGAGTTCCAATAGTAAAAGTTCAGCATTGCTTGCTATGCTACGGCCGGCATTTGGAATAATGAATAAACGACTGTAGTGGCAAAAAAAACTTCTTGGTCGACCTTATGAGCAGTATATTCTCATTAGTTAAATAGTCGACATTATTAAAGCATCAAGATTGCCTACTAACCTCCCTCCTCAATAGAGGTGCTCCGCACTGAACAGCATTGAGGTGTGCGCATAGATCTCAGCTATGAAGAGACCTGTGCCCTGTTATGAGCCACTGAGTTGTTGGTGGCATACGGTTGCAATTATAGTGATAGGGTGAAATAACAAAAAAATATATTTTTTACAATTTTATTTCAAAATTATGATTTCACAAATATGACTATTAAAGTAAAATGACACTACAAATTTTTAAACTCTTCAAATTCATTGGACAGCAATAGAAACATGAATAAATATACAAAACTTTATCACACGTTGGTGCAACCACAGATTGTTAGTAACAATTTTATTTTAATCTATACTTATGTATTATTAGATTATACATTATACAATTTTATTCCTATGGCTAATTTACTCTGCTTTTGGATAGAGCAGTCCAGTCTGGCATAAATGATTGTTGTAGCAGGCCACTTTCTTGCACATATATAATTACTTCTTCACAATTGAGGAGGCCCGTAGCATACTCCACCACTTCCCTTCTCTTCACGGCTTGATATAATGTTCAAATCTTGCCAGACCTTACTTTTTGTATGACCTAAAAAATAAAGAATGTATGGTTTTTAAATGAGAATAAATATATTATATTATCTGAAGTAGATTATCACATAATTATATTATATTTTTTACAAAACTTTACCCACAGGTTTAGCTCCATTAAAGTGTTGCTTAAAACATTATATTAAATCTTTCTTACTTATTACTGTCATATTATGATATCAAGACATCATCATAATTTCGACCCATCAAGGCCTACTATTGAGCATGGGTCTTCTATTAGAATGAGAAGTTTAGGCCATAGTCCACCACGCTGGCCATGTGCGGATAGGCATATATCAAGACATAATAGCAAGTAAACCTGCATAATAGTTCTCAAAGACATTGAAGTCACACTTTGTCAAGGCATTAATAGTCTGGATTAATTACGAGGAGCTTTAATTTTAAAAGGATTGATTGTGAATATCTATTAAATAATACCTATATAAATTAGTGAATATGTACCTTCGTTAAGCCATGTTTCATCAGTATAATATATTTTATGCCTTCTTCGCTCGTTTTAGCGATGAGATATAAGTATTTTCGCCTTCACATAACATTCACGTTTTTCTATATGAGAACTTCTCGACCTTTTCAAATATTTTATTTTAAGTTTGCTTAATATGTCCCGAAATACTTGTCGTTTGAAGTTTGCGAGTTGTTTGGGGTCATTCACTGATTGTAATACCTTTTGAATGGTAGGTACTTCATTTCTAAAAAAGAACTCATATACTTTGCGACGAATCCCACTCAATTCAAAATCTGTAAGTTGGTCTCTGTTTACTTCTCTTTGGAGATGGAAGTGGTGAGCGTACTCGGTGTTCCTCTTTGTAATCTCTTATTACCTGGTACACTGTAGTCAGGTTAACACCAGAGTCTCAGCAGTTTTTAATCCCACATCTTTTTTGTATAAATATTGGTCTTTTGGCCACATCTCTTCGGCGAGTGGAAAATGTTCAGATTGTTCTTATGGCGTCAATGCCGCTTGGCCCGGGTTGATTGCACATTGCAACGACAGTCAAGAACAGATATTATTTGATTTAACAACAAGTCGACAACAAAACAATTACCTACACTTATTCCTTATTCTAAGACCTACACTATCATAAAAACAAAACAGAAGGCTCGGCAAATGGCGGACGACGCGCGACGCGACGTCAGGCAGGTCGTCACTCGTCAGCCAATCAGTGTCGTCCATACCACAGATTACTTATATTCCGTACTTCGGAAAATAATACGACCAAATTGCAACGTATGTTAGCACCATTAATCTGTAAAGATTTTGGTAGTCATTTCTATTTATAGGCATACGCAAAATAGTACAATATGTTGAAAGGTTTCAAATTGCTTCATGGAAATAAGGTTGTCACAGCAAAGTGTTTGAATGATGACAGAGTTATTTAATTTTGTTTGTTTCCAAATTTACTCGGAGTTTATAATTGTTATCGATCAATAAGTACTTATTAAAGAAGTCACAAATACCATAGTGAGTAGTTTGTCCAAATAAAACGCATTTGGTGTACAAATTCATGTCAGTTGGTGGAAACCCTAGAAAACGATTTTTATGGTTTGTTTACATTTATTTCGGCAGCAAATCGACCCTAGTATAGATGGCAATTGGTAAGAAAACTGTTAGATGATATCTGGAAGCGATGGAAAAGAGAGTATTTAACTCAGCTAACGGTGAGAAGCAAGTGGCTCAAGCGGCAGCAGAACATTAAGATTGGTGATATCGTTTGTATCCACGAGGACCTCCTACCACCTGGAAAATGGTCAATGGGAAGAGTCGTGGAATTACATCCCGGAACTGATGGCATCGTACGAGTCGTGACTCTGAAAACAAGAAATGGCTACATGAAAAGACCGGTCCTAAAGCTATCTGTGCTACCTGTGCAACAACAAACCGCGGAGGAAACCAACGCTACCACCTCTGCAGCTGTAACGAGTGTAAAGATAACTAAACCAACTAGCATTATAACAACATTGTTATATATAATTTTATTTATGAATATTTTCACATCTACACTAGCCCAATTACACGTGAATCAACTAATGGTCATAGCACACATATCAACTCGTAAACGGAACGTAAACGTATCAACTCTTGCATGTCAGTATTCTTTGTATGAAACTCCCTACTGTAAAGCACACTTATCGGATTCGTAACGTAATCGCCTCGCCTCGAGACAAGCTCACGAACCGCGGTACGGTGCGTGGACGACTTGCCGTACCCGCGCTTACGTCTCACCGTACGCTATCCGTCGACTTTCCGTTTCCTCGTGCATGCCCCGCGCCGCGGCGCCGCGGCTACCGTTGCGTCGGCGAACTGCTGTCATTCATTCCGTCAACCAGCGGCCGGCGAGCCGTAAGCGCGGCGTCGCCTCGCCGTAAGCGCGGCGTCGCCTAGCCGTAGCCGAGCTTACGTTAGGTTGACGGCGAGGCGATCCGGTGCCGATCCCTTTCCGAGTTGATATGTGCGCTACGACCATAAATCGTAATCAAAGCCTGTATTTTGATAAAATCTCTAACCTGCAATTTGTTCAAGACGAGTGGAAGCTAGTAGTTTACTATGAGTTGGAACCGTTCTGGCAAGGAAACTTTGCATTACATAAATATATAAAACATTTGAACCGCACCTGCGTATTATCGAATTATACATCTCATTGCGATGTTCTGTTGACACAACTACGTCATGGCTATTCAGAACTGCAATACTACAATCAAATGTTACTTACACAGCATAGTAGCTCACAGCCTAGACGGCGTCGCGGATTAATCAATGGAGTCGGCTATGTATCTAATTATCTGTTTGGGGTATTAGATGAACGGTTTGCCGAGCAGTATCAGCGAGACATAACACAAATTCGTACTAATCAAAAATATCTAACGGGACTGTGGAAAAATCAAACTTCGATCGTGGAAGCAGAATATAATCTTCTCAAACGTGCCGAAGATACTATGACCAAGCAGCATAAAGCGATACATGAAAACCTAAATACTCTCAGCGAATCACTTACCAAGCTAGCGAATCAGATCAACCAAAATAACATTGCAAACGATCTGTCTCTTGGAGCTCTAGCAGCCAGTAATATGTTAAATAATTTGAGGGAGATCCAGGGTATGCTATTGAACCAGATAACTGACATCTACCACGGAAAATTCAATTTTCATCTCATTACTCCCGAACAACTGCTACATGAACTCAGTATAATTTCCTCACAGCTACCGTCCGACCTCAGTTTACCTGTACAGAATGTCCATACAGATCTACGTAACATATATTCTTTACTTAAAGTTTAAACAAGAATGTTAAAAGATTACCTACTATTTGAAATACGATTCCCCCTGATAAACAGAGACAACTACGAGCTATACCAACTTATACCTGTACCTACAAAAGCTAAAAATAATTTAATGTTAACTTTGACACCTAAATCTAAATACGTAGTGATTAATTTACGAAAAGATACCTACATTACCATAACGGACAGGCAAGTAAGCGAGTGTTTAACTTACGAATTAGATACTTACCTATGTTACCTACAGTCACCTATCCATCAGCTGAGAGGAGACGACGACCTATGCGAGACAGCTGACAAGACAAGGACGTGTCGATTAACTGCGACTACGTGTACCAACAGGTGGGTCAGCTTACATCAATTAAATACCTACCTGTACTTTTGCTGCAACCAGTGCACCGTGCGAGCTCATTGTGGAGTGGATCAGGTTACCTCTTATCGCCTAACGCGTGCAGGCATAGCTACATCGGGCGAGTGCATGATAAAGACGGATGACACTATCATTTATTCACACAAGCTGCGACAACCCGATACTTTATATCTGAAGCCAGAGGTAATTATCACGGATGTACCGCCAATTAATCATCTATTCAATTTATCTATTTCGTTGCTTGATATGACTGACACCGATGCTGAAAGCAGAAGAGTTAACTTAGCCAAAATCAACCAGAGTATCCAGCACGTAAAGGAGCTAACCGAGCTAGCAGACGTACAGGTGTCTGTCCATGACGTCCATCAGTACGTTGCAATTTATTTACTCCTTGCGGGTGTGAGCATCGCGGGAGCGATACTGGGGTGCAAAAGAGTAAGGCGCCGCTGGCGTGTCGCTAGCGCACCGGGGCAGCCGAGCCGAGCGACGGTCGTCGAGACGCCGACGGTCAACGAGGAGCACGGCCGCAGCACCAGCAGTGACAGTGCAAAGTGTAATCAGTGTGTGGTGTACAGTGAATTATGTGAAAGTGCGCGTAAACGAGATCAAGGCACCGAGCCTGATCCACGTAAACCAGTGTTTTAGTGACTGAAAGTTATGAGTTCTTAGCGTATCATTTCATATTGTCTTTGTTTAGTTTTATATTTTTGTCATATATTCATTGTAATGGATTACTAGCTTAATTTTAACTTTTCATCTTACTTCATCTTAATTTAGATATTTTATCTCCCCCGGGAGCATGTACGGGCTAACACCGTACATTGTTTAATATTATTGTATAGTCAGCATTTTTAGTACCGCGCGAGGGAAATTACAGCAATTAACTTAGTACATAAGCAATCGTCGCCCGCGTCGCGTGTACTCTAGCTAGCAAATTATATATAGGAATTAATTATAGCAATAAAGTGGTTTTAACTAAAGTATCAGTCTTTAACTAGCAATTCCTACACATTCATAACAAAAACACTATCGCAACACCGGCATCGCGCTACAGCCGTCAGCCACTGATATCTCTACAGCCGCCTATCTGTTGATAGTATTGATAAACAATCGCCTATCGCGCCATCTCGATAATACCATTGCCACTCGCACACCGTGTGAAGTGCTCTGTACTCTGTACTATCGAGTATCGATAGTCGATACTGTTTAGCTGTTAGTTATTCTTCAGGTTTGAAAGGAACTTCCAACAGTTCCAACTTTTCGTATGAGAATAATTATGACAAGACTGCCAGTGGGTTTGCCCACGTTTTTCGGTATAATAAGTATGCTGTCCTATTCCAGGTCACCTGTGTGCTAAACATGAAAATAAATTCAGTACTTTTTGCGTAAAATACATTTATAATATTAGAAGGATATTTTTAATTCCAGTTTTAATTACAAATCAATTCCTATTTTTTGAATAGTGAAAAATACAAACAACTCGTATTATTGTCTTATTTATGTATTTAACCCTTAGTGAGTATCGTGAGGGAGCGTGACAAATGATTTAATTAATTTATATTACACCCCTCAATTCTGCTAACCATGGTGACCGCGAATCGACCATAACAATCGTCTATGGTTGTTGGGCGATATCGCCAACAAATAGTCAAAGATGATTCATTCACATAGACCGGTTTGAATTTATTATCGAATGAGTCATACAAGTTGTCATACACTTGATCTGATATGCCGGCAGCCGACATGCATGATGTTAACGTATCTTATACTTAGATATCATATATTTAAACAATACGAAGGTGTAAATAATATTAAAAATCATTATATTTATAATAATTAACAATTATTTTAATTTATACTAAATAAAATGCTAATAGTACTTACCTACTAACTGACAGACAACGCACAGTATAAACTGTAAACACTCCCCCGAAGGATGAAATTAACCAGTACATAGGGTAGACCTTAGTTACAGTACGGAAATCCTTGGCTTAAAGACTAAGAAATGATTTTTATAAGTTCACCCCTAGAGGAGTCAAGTGGGGGGTAAAAGATAAGAAACAATATCTTTCCGGACAAAGTTTAGGAAAATACATAAATTAATAAAATGCTCTCATATTTCATGCAAATTATGTATACCTAACATGACCATTGACCATTTGACCTAACATACGAATATCAATGAGTAGGCTTTACTAAAACTAGATTGATTTTTATGCTCATGATCTTATTAATAGCTTGGGGTATCGGACGTGAATTCGAATCTTGAATTTTGACACCATCATCGCATTTTGACACCAGAAAAATAAAGACGGGAATTGAAATCGATTTTACACTCAAAAACTATTTATCCTTGTAAATTGAGAGCACTTGGCAATATCTGCTTCCAGTAGTTCCAATGTTCAAATTGATGGAAGTATTAATTTCCGATCCACGAAGTCATTAGTTTTCCATCTTCTGGCTGCTGCTAATAATTACCTGCTCTTGACAGGCAAAATAGCTGTTAGAAAGGAAATCTTATTTTTGTTGTCAGCTCGTAAAGGTCGTCAGGCTCTTTTGACAGTAATAATAAGCAGCAAAAAACACATTTTAAGTAAATGTTCAACTTACCTAATTGCGTCAATATTTTTTTTTGAATCAGGTACTTACTTATAATAATTTTATTGAAATATAAGTAATGGAATACCTACAAATCCTCTTTATTTTACACCTAATTTAACAGAGACATTAATTACAAACATAATAATACCTATTAACATAGGTAAAAGTAGTACAAAAGGTTAAGTAATAATAAATTAGCGATCTCTTCCAGAGAAAATCTCCATAAATCTAACGAATTGCAAAGGAAGGAAAGTATAAGGGTGCGTAAATAATAAAATATAACAAAATGAAGAGGTCATAGGACAACACGCAACTTACTTACGTTAACACCTATTTCTGGCTCGGATCAACGTCATTTCATTCTCCTAATAAGTATGACTCGACCCTCCTTTCTGCAGCCAAGGAGTACCGTCATACCGTGTCTGAAGAACAGTACGAGTACCAATTGTTGATGTATTTAATCGCTGGGCCGCAAGTGATCTCAAGGCACGTGACGTCATGAATCACTAATGCTAAGATTGCTAAGCCTCATCGGCCTCGGGCCTCGGTGGCGATCTTGAACTACAAACCGGACAGCCAGCTTACGTCATCGGCGCAAGCGCACTCCACGCGTCCACGCCGCGTATGGCATGCTTCGGTATTATTACACTGTTGATGATTGTATGAAAAGTAAAATGATTAAGTACATTTTAGAATAACTCAATTGAAATATTCAAAGAGTTGTTATTTTTTATTTAAAATATTTAGGGACTCATAAATCGGTATGCATAACTAGTCGGGAAGCGTAAAAGTAACTATGCAATTAATTAGTAACTAACCCATTCAATCGCAATTTGCAAACATGCCTTCTAACCTGAGGAAACATTGAAACGACGAATAACATTGTACATCTATCTTTATTGCATCATCATTGCAGTTGACGGCATGGTAGATTCATATCGGCGCGTGACGGTAATGACCACCCCCGACCTATAAAATAACTAGGGCAGCAGACGCCGCCGCGCCGGTAAAGGCTAACAGCCTGCGATAATGTCAGCCTCGATCGTCTGCAAGGCAACTTGTATCTTGAGGCATAGTGTCTGCTTCTACCCGATAATGTGGGTCTGGCATGGTTGGTAGACCGGTTTGACTTGGAACTCGGTTTATCAGCACAATAGATAGTTTCAGGTTCTGTGTATAGCTAGTCCAGATTTTTGTGATATTTTGATCATGGTCATGTTGTTTTTGCACCGACACATTGCCGGCCAAGAAGGAAGAGGAGATAGAAGCTTCTGTCTCTGAAGCTACAGCCAATTCGTCTGGCGGTTGACTTAAGCAAGAGGATGGTAGCTAGGCAGACGGGCTTCAAGGAAATATAATAATACCAACACAGTACAGTAAATAATGTCAACTGTCAAAACTCAGATCAATAAAAAAGTGTCACTATGCATAACTAGGTAGGTACCTACTACCTACCTTAAATTGTAAGAATAAAAATTCAATCGATTATTATCACAGTGTACCAGAAATCAGTCTCCTTGAGATGTTAACTGATCCTTTTGTACAGTCTCTCTCTGCTTGAAAGAATGAGGGTATTTTTTGTGGCGGTTCCCTTCCATGTGAAGGTTTTTTACTTATCTAGGTACCTGCCTACTTTATACATAAACAGGTTGGCCAGTTTCGTGACGATATACATGTTTACGTCCAATATCGATATTGAGTAATATCCGTTCCGGAAGTAATCATGTCAGGGCATGACGTTGGATGTTCTAACTTCTAAGCCCTTATCGGGTTTATAAGCTTTATGATATACATACCTACATACTTTAATACCTTTATTATTTATACTTTTTAGTCCTTATACAATATACTTACTCCTATACAGATCTTGAACACCCTTTAACCCAGACCACAGTTGTGAGTTAGTGACCTGCTAGAGATAGGAGTCCACAATCTGTATGATAATAAAAAATACAATTTTGATGGCAAATGTACGAAGCGGCATTTATATGTGCTTATTCCCTTTTACATAAATGTGCCATTACCCTATATACCGGTGCACACGCGCCCCAGTTAATGGTCGTAGCGCACATATCAACTCGGAAAGGGATCGGCACCGGATCGCCTCGCCGTCAACCTAACGTAAGCTCGGCTACGGCTAGGCGACGCCGCGCTTACGGCTCGCCGGCCGCTGGTTGACGGAATGAATGACAGCAGTTCGCCGACGCAACGGTAGCCGCGGCGCGGGGCGTGCACGAGGAAACGGAAAGTCGACGGATAGCGTACGGTGAGACGTAAGCGCGGGTACGGCTAGTCGTCCACGCACCGTAAGCTTGTCTCGAGGCGAGGCGATTACGTTACGGATCCGATAAGTGTGCTTTACAGTAGGGAGTTTCATACAAAGAATACTGACATGCAAGAGTTGATACGTTTACGTTCCGTTTACGAGTTGATATGTGTGCTATGACCATAAGTCGTAAAGGTTTCACCGTCTCATGTCCTGTATATCCGTCATTTATGTTATGTTATGATTTACTTTTAGGGCTGACACCTTTCTACTTTCTATCCTAATCTAAAAATAAAGTTTTTCAGTCTTCGATATTATTTTATCGTCGATAAGATATAGGTATTACCCGCGCGTTTCTTTAATGACCTAGATACCGATAAAGCATATTCCTAAGCAATTATATTTACATATGTGAATTCGATATCTTTACGTTCTTAGGGCGCAGGGTTTCCAAAATGTTTTCTCTCCTTTTTTAATTCACGGCAGTAGCATAATATAATGAATTTACAAGGAAAACTGTCACGATTCACGGCTATGTTAGCATAAGTAGTTAATATGAGTAATAGTCGATAATATTACAACATCGGAACCGTACACACACTTGGCCGGTTTTTTATATCTTAAAATTGTGACGATAATTATTAAAGGTTGGTGGTTTTCGTTTTTGTTGCACTCTTCAAGCTCAAAGCAACACCACGTCGTGCTATTATGTTACCTTGTTCATTGATTAATGAGGCTTCAGATAATCTCATTGTAGAGAAAATGGGACGTCAAATAGTTGATAGCAACCCTACTGCTGCCATCGCGAGGCCGGCGACACCCGGCGATGCGGCCGCGGCGCTGACATGCAACAAGCGATCGAGGTTTGGGTCGACGACCTCAAGGTTATGAATTTTGGCACGCCATGTGAAAAAGAAAAAGTGTTTCGCGTTTTCAACTTTTTTGGTCGCTGGAAACAGCCGGACCCGAAGTATTGAAGAATTAGCCCTAAAGCGTTGTACTAAGGTTCACATTTGCGATTCGTTACGAAAGCTTGCATTCTGAATTACTCAAGATTTTAAACGTATGTGAATGTCTCCTGGAGCCTCTGGAGGCAATCTTCAGCTTGACGCTGTTCCGCAGAGCAGAAATTTCGTACTTTATAAAGTAAGAAATTGTCGACATTTTCTGTGTTCAGTTCTTGAGTAAAAGAATACATACTACGCACTGTATGCTATTTCACACGAAAGAAACCAAATCCCTATTTGGGATCAAATTTTTGTATGGTGTAAATCCATCTACATTACTGTAACTTTATACCAGCTTTGTTAGAAAAAATAGTTGAGACTTCAGCCCGTTTTTCGACACAATTCTCTAGCACTCAGATAATAAAACAAAAGACTAGCAATAAACTGTATTGTGTTCTCTTTTTAATCTACGCGTCTGTTCTAAAACGAGGGTATTTTAAAACTTTTTGTCTGACGAGTGCTACACATTGGACCATAAAAGAGGTCACATATCTACGAATTAGTGGCGGTACAGAAATACAAGTCGAAAAGCCCAGTTTTCTATCATTGCTTTACTATCATCACTCTGCAGCTGTTAACACTCATATTATTTATTGGTAAATATTATACGTATGGAATGGAGTGTTCTGTGTTGTTGGACCAAAGATCCCGAGATCCTGGGTTGTACGACACAACTGTTCTTGCCTTGTTCTGACGGCCTAGGCACGCCACTGCTACGAATATCTCCTCAACGAAACTCAACTTGTTCCAGGTTCCAACACAACAAGATCTACACATACATCGGCGAGGTGTTGGTGTCGGTGAACCCGTACAAGACGCTAGACATCTATGGCGTCCAGCACATGGCGCAGTACCGTGGCCGGGAGATGTTCGAAGTCCCCCCACACGTTTACGCAGTGGCTGACGCCTGCCAGCGGGTCTTGCGGCAGCAGGTGAGGATCTTGTTAGAGAAATGGCGTTTTACTGCTATTGAAAACAGTGATCCAATGGTACGACAGCAGGACACCGCCGTCTCCTTCTAAGCACAATTTTGCTCTAATGTGTACTAACCGTTAATGGTGCGGTTCGGGCTAACCAGTATCAAAAATATTACAAGTTATTTTTCGATGATACCTATAGCTTAGACATAGAGCCTTATTATAATGGCTGTAGTCTAGACAAACTATTATAAGTTTAAAAGCAGTGGACAAAAATTTTTTATTCATGTCATTAAATGTTCGTGAATATAATATTCGCATGAGAGACATGTCATTTTGCCTTTTTTCACGGTACCGCCTCTTATTGTGCCGGTTCGATTCACACGTAATGGATGTCGTGCTGCAAAAGTAATTGTGGCCGCTCGTAAAGCAGATTTCAGCAGACCCACCGCACGTTTAACGAGTTGACCATTGTTTCTGTCGTTTTACAACCTAAACTGATTGTCTCAATGTTCCTTTTGAATATATCCTAAGTGACTTACCATGGATATGTCTCTGTTATGCATATCTCTGTATCAGTGAAGAAAACCTAAAGAGTTAACCATGACGCTCCAGTGACACAAAATTACAGTTCTGTATGAACATTACTGGATTAGCAAAACAAAGCAACAACCCATAATGTCTCCTGTCACAATGTGAGGGGTACAGGCCATAGTCTACCACGCTGGTCAAGTGCGGATTGGTAGACTTCACACACCTTTGAGAACTGTCCGATGTGCAGGTTTCCTCACGATGTTTTCCTTTACCGAAGCAAGTGATAATTAACTTGTAATACGCACATAAAAATTAGAGGTGCGTGCCAGGATTTGAACTCGGGCTCCTGCGTTGGGGAGACCAACGTTCTAACCGCTAGGCTATTACTGATTTTTTAATGGATTACTGGATTATGTGGTTTAAAAAGTCAGCGTATAAAATTTTTAACTCAAACATACATTTTAATAACAAGTTCTTTGGGTGTCCGGTTAAATTGAGAACACGTTTACCTGGTCCATACGCTGTGATTTACATTGCGATAACAAATAGCGTGTGACATAAACATTACTCACGTAAATCATAAATGTATTGTGGAGCAGCGGCTGAGCACATCACTCTTGCACTCGGCGTTACATCGCAATAGAACGTGACATCACGTACAAGTCACACATTGTGATGTGACGCAATCGAATATGTTGCGAGAAAACTAGATCATTATAATTCGTAACCGTACTGAGTTACTCATGCTTTTGATGTAACTCTAAATATGGGTAGTGAAATGGATCGACTTGTGTAAGTGTCAGAACTGGTAGAGGAACTGAAGCTCCGGACCTCTCTTTGCGTTCTCTACCGCCTTTACAATGGCGGTTATTCTGAGACAATATTTTCTTGTTGCCACCATTTACTTTCCTAACCTAACGACTCGCTAAAGGTTGAGGTTACCGTACTGCCATGTTTAAAGGCAGTCGTCTACCGCCTTCTTTTCATGCTCCTTTTCCTCACCTTCTTCCACAAACCTATGGACTATGCAACGTTCTTCCATTTGATGTATTCCTATAGCACTACGATTTGGAGTTTTTTAAAGAAGTATTAATGTTAACCGCTTTTCACAGGTACCTTCGCTTGACGGTGATCACTAATCTTCAGGTAGCCTAGCTGTTTGTCCGTCCGTACTTTCATATTTCCACAAACCGACACTTAAAAGAAAACGATGGAACACTCGTAAGATCAGTTGTTCTGTTGTATTATTGTATTGTATCTTTTCGGTCAGGGCAGGGACACATGCGTGCTGATATCGGGCGAGTCCGGCGCGGGCAAGACCGAGGCCTCCAAGTTCATCATGAAGTACATAGCGGCCAACACCACGCAGGTGCACAGGGAATACATCGACAGGTTAGTATCAACATTATACGTAGGCCTACCCATAAAGCTCCTCACTATGACTACACAAATCAGATCAACAATATCTGGTCTGGTCTGGTCTGGTCCTCCTGGGCGATCTCGGACCCTATACTCTATAGAGTTGGTCACGAGAATCACGAGCAATTGCGCCACAGGGTTGTCTTAATTAGAGTTCGTTAAACATTATGTATGTAATGAAAGGAGCCTTCAATGAATACTGATATATTAACATTACTGAAACCTTTTTTAAATCAAATCAAATTCCAGATATTACGGATAGATATGTAGGTTATTGAGCTATCTCATATAGAGGGGCCATCCAAAAGTGGTTTCAAGGAGTGGCACAGTACAGTACCTATTTGTAACGCAAAACATGTAACAAAATAACTTTAGGAAAATGAGTAAAAAGAGAACAAAAGAATACTTACTTGGAAGACCACACGACGCCGGCGACGCCCCTACTTTTTATACGTTCCGTTCCGAGAATGTTAACACAATTTTATCGTTTCGCCCAAATATGGCGCCGTAAACAATCGTAAATCTTATGTTATTTTGGTTAAAAATTTCGAAATTTTCTCCTTTACCGTGAGGTCTATGAATGGATAAAGTAGTTTACAGCATTTACAGGTATTTATAGAATGCTCGTGTGCCATCTCGGTAATATTCGAACGGTTCCTTTATCTGCAAAAAAATATTGTATTTGAAGTTATATAGCACTATTTTGAAATAAGGAATGTCATGTTGCAAACAATGTTTTGAAATAATGAAGGATGTATGGGGAAAGACCTAATGAAAACTACTGTGAATGATGATCATAGGTACCTTGTACGTTGATTGGTAAAATTTGACATAATATGTGACAGTCTATTCCAGGCATTAGTCATACATCTGTGGCCAATCTAAAATTGACTAGTACTTTCGAAGCTGTTCATAGGTCTTATAATAACATCAGATATACTGAAAGCTTGCTTTCCGTTCATGGCTCCATCCAACCGTACCTTCCAGAGTGAAGAACGTGCTGATCCAGTCGAATTCGATCCTGGAGACGTTCGGCAACGCAAAGACCAACCGCAACGACAACTCCTCGCGGTTCGGCAAGTACATGGACATCCACTTCGACTACAAGGGCGACCCGGTCGGTGGGCACATCAGCAACTACCTGCTGGAGAAGAGCAGAGTTGTCAGCCTGCAGCCTGGGGAGAGGAACTTCCACGCCTTCTATCAGGTCAGTTTTTATTAATAAAGTGAGTGTCAACTGTATTCTTTATTTTTCATCTCTCTTTTGTGGCCGGCAACGCACCAGTGATACTTTTGGGCTTTGGTGTTGCTGATGTCCGTGGGCGACGATAGCCACCTACCATCTGGATCGCCAGCTCGTTTGCCGGTTAATTCCATAAAAAACAGCGCTTCAGAATTTGAGGTTTCTTAAATACCTATAGATTAGAATAAAAAAGTAAGGTCGACTTTTTATTCTTACTCTGATTTTATCATATCAACGATCTACCAAATTTTACATGCAAATTAAATCGACGCAATCATCATCATATTAAAGCACCGGGCTTAGAATAAGGAATGCACCGGGTATAATTCTGCGGTCGTCTGCCTGTCGGGTAAATCTATTGACATGCAAGTGTGAAGTGATGGTACCTGTTGTGTTATTGGTTATTGCATATTGTACACTGTACTACAACAACTACCTACAGATAGTTGTTACTTGTTATGCATGCGGCGAGTGTCGGTTGTTATTGTTATACTGCTGTTTGACTGCTGCTCGTGCCGCTTGTTTGATAATACAGTTGTGCTTCGGTCCTGTAAGTTGTGTTCTGTTACGGATACATGAACAGGTATCTCTTCGTATTGGTAACTATACAAAATCCATCAAAAAAGGCACGTATCCTCCCCGGTCCTTCCCTTGGTACGGCCATGGGAACATATTTGAATGACTTGTATCATGCGTGATACTAATATTGTGTTGTTCCTCCCAGCTGCTAAGCAGCAACAACGCGGTGTCGAAGCGGTGCGGGCTGTCCCCCAGCACGCAGTACCACGCGCTGGGCGGCGAGCGCCACACGCCGCACGACGCCCGGCTGTACGCCGTCACCAACAGCGCGTTCGCCGCGCTCGGGTTCGCGCCGGCCGTCGTCGACGATATATGGAGCATCGTCGCTGGGGTCATCCTGCTGGTAAACACTTGAATACTACAATACTTGTGTTAGGCTGCTCTAAAATACTCATCTCAATCACTTGCCAGTTAGTTGTCGTAAGAGGCGACTGAAGGCTTGGTGGTTGGGCTCCACGTCAAGTCAAAGTCAAAGTCAAAATATTTTATTCATATAGGTATCACTGATACACTTATGCACGTCATTTTTTATATCAAAATTATACATAGTATCAATATTACGATTAAGGAATATTGTTACTGGTATTATTATTCTTCTGTGAAGCCTGTCTAACTACCAACGTTTCGGCTGGGGGTTGAGAGACGATTTTTCATTTTTTTTTCATTTTTAAAGAGAAGTGGCTTCTCCAAGTTTCGATTATAATAACTACAAGAGATTTGACGCCATGAAACAATGTACACCCCATGTAATGCAGGGCGAGCTATCATTCTCGGAGGGTGTAGACGGCGGGCACTCGGTGTGCGGCCCGCTGCGGCAGTGCGCGGGCGCGCTGGGCGTGGCGGAGGCGGCGCTGCGGGCGGCGCTGGCGGCGCGCACGCTGGCGGCCGGCGGACAGCTCGTCAGCAAGGACCTCACCATCACCGACGCCGACTACACCAGGCAGGCGTTGGCTAAGGCCGCGTATGATCGACTGTTTACCTGGATTGTGCAGCAGGTGAGTCGGGTTTATTGTCTCGTTTTATTCGTCTTTCTGTCTCCCTTACACGTTATATTATGTTTATTTTTGTAGCTTATAAATATTAATGTAAAGAGAAATTAAAAATCTCCTTGGGAATTTCTTATAACTTCTTGTAGACTCACTAATGGTACGGTTTGTTAAGGCGCTTAACACATATAGTTTGGCTATAGAGATTCGTAAATTAAATTATTTCAAAATATTAATTAATTTTTATTTTTAATATTGCTGTTTTTGAATATTGTATTTTGAACAATGTTTTTTAATATTGTTTTTTGAATTTTTTTTCATGCCAAAGAAGTATAACTTCTCACGCGCGTACATAAGTACACGTTTATGTTTTATTAATGTAGCAATCACTTTTTAAAGTAGAATGTAATTTATATAATGCTATGATCCATAATTCGGATTTTTTACGTAAATGCTAGTAGGCGCTATAAATAGTATAACGGTAACGTTCCAGACGAACAAAGCGATCGAGGTGCCGAACGGTACGTACAAGAGCACGCTGATCGGCGTGCTGGACATCTACGGCTTCGAGATCTTCGACACCAACAGCTTCGAGCAGTTCTGCATCAACTACTGCAACGAGAAGTTGCAGCAGCTCTTCATCGGTTAGTACTAGCACACACTCTGTTTGTAGACACTATTTTTAGTCATGAGATAAATAGTTGAGAGACTGAAGTTCATTTCTCACCACCTGTATATTGTGTTATGGTTTATACACGTAAAATACATGTAAAAAATTAGGTAGACTTGTCGCTAGAGGTCACAGTCGACTACGGATACGGATAATATGAAAGCAAGTCCCCATTGCAAAACCAACTCTAAAGGAGAATTCTGATAATGAAGTACTACTGTACTTCGGTCACTGACCAATTGCCATTTCTCATTCTAGCTCGTGGCAGAACCTCACAGTCCTCTTCCCAACGAATAATAACTACAAACATTCTTATTAACACTTAACACTAACAGGACATACTAACCCTGCAGTCCTATTCGAGGTTTGCCACAGATGTCCACGAGCGGTAGGGGGGTGATGACAGAGCAAGCTAGTTTGCAACACTCCTAACATGAAAGAACCATTGCAGAGCTGGTGCTGAAGCAGGAGCAGGAGGAGTACGCGCGCGAGGGCATCCAGTGGACGCCGGTGCGCTACTTCAACAACCGCGTCATCTGCGAGCTGGTGGACGCGCCGCACGCCGGCCTCATCGCCATCATGGACGAGGCCTGCCTCAATCCCACCAAGGTCACTTATTATAATACCACCTCTTGCCAAACTTGTTAACATCCAGGCTTGATGATTTTTATAAAAGCTTCTTAACTTATGTACATATCGGTGAGGCCATGAATCTCCAGTGAAGGTCCTCTTTATTCTACAGCGCTTGTCTGATGTAGAGGCTGGCATATAAGAAATGTCATGTCATATTTAGATTAGGGAATTGTCAATAATGTAGGACAGATTATTATTGATGGCGTAGTGTTGAAGTACTTTGGAATATTGATGTAAACGTTAAGGGAACTGGAAATATATCATGGTGCAAAGTAAAAGGAATATCATTTCATAACCAACACCATAGAATACCTCCTTCTGCTATATACATATAAATAAGACAAAGCTGTCCGTTAAATTGCATGCAATTTGAGTTAATGTTTCGTTGGTAGATTTCAGGCACACCTATGTACGTATACATAAGATGCAGAACTCACTTTATTTCTCATTAAAATCCCTGCACTGCAAGTCTTCCATAATTTAGACGTTCGTGAAGCCACAAGACTATCGACTCGTAGTAATGTCCGAGTGACGTTGTATCCTCTGCAGATATCGGACGAGGGTCTGCTGGAGGCGATGGACAAGCGGCTGGGCGGCCACAAGCACTACACGTCGCGCCAGCTCTCGCCCACCGACAAGAAGCTCAAGCACCGGGTCGACTTCAGGATCACGTCAGTTGGGATGCTATACACAATCTTTCACTCAACTAATTCAACAGTTTCTCAACTAATTCAATATTTTAAGGTTCTTTATCTGAAATGAACTCAAAGATACTCACAGTAAAAACTAAAGTAAAAGTGGAGCTTTAAAAGCATAATACAGATATTGCAATAACAAACTTTAATGTCCAATTGACTACCAGTATTAATTTGGTATGATTAATCTGTTATGATCGTCGTGAACATACTTGGTCCTTCGAGCCGGATAATCGTATACGTGTGACGTGACGCTGTGATGTTGTTGCAGGCACTACGCGGGCGACGTGACGTACGCGGTGACGGGCTTCATGGACAAGAACAAGGACTCGCTGTGGCAGGACCTCAAGCGGCTGCTGCACTCCTCGACCAACGCCTCGCTGGCCGCCATGTGGCCGGAGGGTGGCGACAACATACAGAAGGTGAGGCTCGCTTACTGGACACTGATATTATTATACTTATTTATGTTACTTTCTTTCTTTTTCTTCACTCTTTCTTGGCTTCAAAGATGCCTTTGGTGTCGCTGATGTCCATGGGCGACGATAGCTACATACAATCAGATGGATCGTCAGCTGTTTTACTATTTCCATGAAAGCGTGAATAATTGACATGCGAGTTCTTCTGATAACTTAATAACTATAATTGTTGCCCATAGACATCAGCAACATCAAAGGCGAAATCGATGCGTTACCAAGAAAGAAGAGAAAGAATAAAATAATCAGACCTTCCCAAAGACTATGTACTCAATATTGTCATTATTCTTTTATAAAATCGGTCGTGAGGACCACCTCAGGTACTCCACACTACGTTCGAATGAATGTTGAAATTTCGATTGTAATGAACACAACATAAAGCTCATATTCCAACACCGGCTAACAGACGTCGAAGCGCCCCCCGTCGGCGGCGACGCTGTTCCGCAGCTCGATGGCGGCGTTGGTGAGCGGGCTGCAGAGCAAGGAGCCCTTCTACGTGCGCTGCGTCAAGCCCAACCCGCTGCAGGCGCCCAACACCTGGGACGATCAGCTCGTATGTACACCTGCTAGGGCCTGGGCCAACGTACACATCTTTAACCCTCTCCCCCTCCCCATTATGCATTTCTTGTATTTACACTCATAAAAAGCCGCATTTTCCTTTAGTTATCCCCAAATTAAATAAGTACCGCTACACCAGGACCATTTTTAATTTCAGGTTGTGCGTTGTCAATCAGTTGGTAACCAACTGTGGTTTATGTAGTAGCTAATTATTATAATAATTATTTACTTATTTAAAGAGTTCAGTTATAATATTCTACTGAATATAAAAAAGGAAAAAGAATGGTTGTGTGTAAAGTCGGTTTACGGACGGTAGTTTAACGTGACAACGTCATGACAAAACATTGATGAAGTAGTGCTCGAATATAATATTATCTCTGGAAATTAACTTATAATTATAAACTTTTATCTTTATACTACAACGCCATCTAGAACTCCTGAACTAAACTATTTTTTCAGCAAGTTCCTTTCTGACTTAATTGTGTATATATATATAGTTTTTTTCATAGATGGCGCTTTCTTCATTGTTCGCTCGCTCGCGTAACGCGACAGATGAGTCATGCTTTTTCATGCGTGCGGCCGGCATCGTTTTAATAGACGTTATCACGTCAAAAAAGCCCGTATCAATTGCAAACGCCTAACGTGGCGGTGGTCCATAGGTCCGGCACCAGGTGGCGTACCTCGGGTTGGTGGAGAACGTGCGCGTGCGGCGCGCGGGGTTCGCGGCGCGGCTGCGCTACGACCGGTTCCTCAAGCGGTACAAGATGCTGTCGCAGTACACGTGGCCCAACTTCCGCGGCGCCAGCGACAAGGACGCCGTCATGGTGCTGCTGCGGGACCTCGCGCTCACCGACGTGCAGTACGGGCACACCAAGCTCTTCATCAGGTGTGTACCGTGTGTACCGTGGACGATAGATGTTGAACTTACGTGTACAGGATCCGTAACTTAATGTAATTATTGTAAATGAAACATATAGTGTTGATTAGTGTAAGTGGTTGGTACTGTTCTAATTAACAGATAACAATAAATGGAGGCAAAAGGATTTCAAGTTTTTAGTGAAGATTTTATACATTAAAATGAAAGAAATAAGTGTATCAAAATAAGATTACTCACGTATCCACAGAATGCAAGGTTTCTTTTTTCAAATAATCAAAAGAAATTTTTCTGGAGGAAGATGACATCTCCTGTCATATTATGGCAATTCTTCACTGAAATTGGAATTTAATTTTAGTCTGTCTGCAATTTTTGTATTTTACCTGACACTAACACAACAACGCAAAAATACGACAAAAAAACATCTCATTAATGAAGTAGACT
Source organism: Thymelicus lineola (assembly GCA_963932265.1). Classification (NCBI taxonomy): domain Eukaryota; kingdom Metazoa; phylum Arthropoda; class Insecta; order Lepidoptera; family Hesperiidae; genus Thymelicus; species Thymelicus lineola. Next base: position 1,170,399 of record OZ010692.1, on the reverse strand, counting down.
GATAATGTAGTAGCCATTGTAATAATAATAGTTGTGTACGTGTCCAGGAGCGCGAAGACAATCCACGGCCTGGAGGCGGCGCGCGCGGAGCTGATCCCGTCCATCGTGGTGCTGTTGCAGAAGCTGTGGCGCGGGACCCTGGCGCGGCTGCGGTACAAGAAGATGAAGGCCGCGCTCACTATATTCAATGCTTGGAAGTTAGTATCCCGCGCCTTGTTCGATAGCTAAATAATGGTTGGTTCGTATCCGGCTCGAAGGACCATAAACCTTTCTAATGACTCAAAATTTATTTTGAAACTGTTTCTTAAGGTTCTGGATAACGTTTGATTTCGTTGTGATTTATGGCTTATGTAATTTTTGTGTAAGAGCTAATATGAGTCCTGAAATTAAATAAAATAAAAATAAATAACGCTTCACACTCATAGCCCCATACTAGGGGCACTAATTATGAACTAAATCTTGCATAAAATTTCCCCTTGAAACATCAAAATATATTTAGAATATAAAAATCATTGTTGGAATTGAAAATATGAAAGTAAAATTATTGTAAAGTAACTTATAGGATACAAATTTTACTACGTTCACGTATTTTCTCATAAGCCAAACTTTAAATAATCATTTGAGCCATGTTATATGTGACGTATAATTGCAGACGATACCGCTTCCGGCGCTACATAACGGAACTGCAAACGGAGCTGCAACACAACCGGGGACTCATCAAGCGCTGGCCGGCGGCGCCGCGCAAGGTGGCCGTGAGCATCATCCAGGGCGCCTACCGCCGCTGGCGCGCCTACCTCACGCTGAAGCCGGTCCCGCGCGACCAGTGGCCGCAGCTCAAGCTCAAGATCTCGGCCGCCAGCGCGCTGCGGGGGCGCCGCGTGCAGTGGGGCGCCGCGCGCGTCTGGCGGGGCGACTATCTCGCTATCAACACCTACAACGACAGGGCCGGTTAGTTCACAATCACATGTTGGATATACCCACAGGTCCCACATACATCTGATATCGATTAGTATCGATTCGTTAAGTCAAATAGATGACATATTGAGCCAAATTGTGATTTATTATGGCATGATAGTTACTATACGAATTGGCATTTTCTGATGTTTTTTAAATTTTATCATTAATCTTGACGGTTTTGTCCTATAAGTCTACCAAATTTATCTACAATGACAACCAAAGAATTTCAACTTAGTGAAGAAATTAAAAACTTAACATTAAGAGCCATTTCGCAAAACTCGGTTGATAAACTATAGGTATTTGAAGCGGCTCCGCGGCGTGATATTGCCTCGCGCGGCTCGCGTCGCGCTTGACCTCAGTTATGTGCGAGTAATCTTCTTGATACTTTCAAACGTAAAAATTTTAAAATTATGAACATATAATTTTAATTATACACTTTGTGACCACATACATGTATCTGGTTTGTGACAATATAAGTTTATATAACAATTAAGAGTACAATGTAGTAGTACCATTATCGGTAACTTATTTACATAATACATTTTAGGTACCTACTTAGGTACATCACAATAAAGATGTCCAATAGATGCATATTGCAAAAATCAATATTTTGGCAAATCAACGTGAAAAATTAAAAATCACGTTTTTTCAAGGTGATCTATAAAATGCAATATGCGTCCATTTTGCCTGCGATATTCGCAGCGCGTCGAAATACATAGGTATACCTAAATTCAAATCAATCGGAGGGTATAGAACCGGGAAATCCCGGAACCGAAAATCCCGGGATTTACAAAGGAATACGGTACTTTTCAAAAGAACCAGGAAACAAAATAAAAGAACCGGGAAACAAAATAAAAGAACCGGGATTTTCTGAACTTTTGGGAAATAAAAATATGTCGCGTCGTGATACAAAAGATAACGTAAAAATAAAGGTAAATACAATCCATACACAAAAATGATTACAGCTTTAAAAAGAAGATATTCAGAACTTCGGCTACATGAAGCAGCTATACTAATATAATATTATTTACAAAACCCAGATCGATATTTTTCTAATATAAATGAAGATGATTTATCTCTTTTTTCTCGTCCAAGCAGTGCTGAATTGTGCAATACAATTGTGTTGCTTTCATACAATTAATACGAAACTTATGTTTGCATGTAAGGTATAATAGTATGATGGTTACTCAATCACGGCAAACGACTATACGGATTTGGGTAGAAAACAGTTTTTCCCTATTTAATGCTCCTGAGAGATAAAATAGGAAACGCGATACTAACTATTTTCACGCGGGGAAAGCCGTGGTAAAATAATCCCGAAAGAACTGAAAATCCCGGGAATCCCGGTTCCAGCATAGGCGAGTACCGAAAATCCCGGTAATTTAAAACAGGATCGGTTTTCGATACGCTAATCATTACCGTGATACAAAAGATAACGTAAAAATAAAGGTAAATACAATCCATACACAAAAATGATTACAGCTTTAAAAAGAAGATATTCAGAACACTATTCTTTGAATGTTAAAAACGAATTCTTTATTGTTTTCTGTTGGTTTACAAAACAAAATATTGACAATAGTCTAGTATAATAAATTATGAGAAACGAAATTCGCACTTTCCTCCCAAACCACTTGCTCTACAAGAAAAATGTATGGCACATAAAATGTCAATCTTTTTATGGGCTACAACTTTTACTCGATCCTTTCGGAAATCGTCTAGGACGCACCGTTTAGGAGATATAAGGAGTTTTCGGAAAATTTGGGAGGGGGGGGGGGGGTTAAGGTTGGGCCCAATAAGATTGGGTAATGTTGCAAGTATGAGTTCCACAGGGCGGATGGAAATTCAGTCGGAAATCGTCTAGGACGTACCGTTTAGGAGATATATGGTATTTTAGGAAAATTTGGGGAGGGGGGGGGTAAAAGTGGGTTCAGTAAGATTTAGCAATAAGGTTTGGGGGTTTACTAAAGGGGGTTGAAATTTCCGTCTAAACTTGTCTAGGACGCACCGTCTCCGAGATATCCGGGATTTCCGGTTTTCCAAAAATCTATATCCCGATATCCTGATCTGCCGATCTGCGCCTACCTGATGAGTGCGGTATTTGCCCGGATGCCTCCCAGATTATCACGACGCAAAATTCCACTTTTGGGTGAAGAACTGAGGGGGGGGGGGTATAGGGGGAGGCGAGGGGTTGTGAAGGGAAAAAATGAGAGGGTGATTTGTATTTGTGTTGTGTATTTGAGATACGTGAGTTTTGGGGAGTTGACGGAACTTGGGTGCACGAGAGTTTCCAAACAACGAATGTATTATCTTTGACTAATAATAAGTGACTATAGCTGACTAATGTCGGAGCTTCTATCATTCCAACATTTTGGCTTAGCAATAGGGTCCCGTTGACACCGTTTGGGTACGGAACTCTATAAAGTACAGATTGATCTAAAAGTTGTATAAATAAAGGGTATGTGTATACAAGTTATAATTATTTATTATTTTTTTTCTATGTAAATATGTAATTTACACATATAACAAAAAACCTAAATACTGTAAACAGTAACTAATGTCTAAAAACGGACAATGTTTTATTTCAAATTACAGCAGTGACTTCCAACCCAATAGGGGTTGAATTTCCAAAAATCCGATAGCCTAAAGCCTTCTTCGATAAATGAACTATCCAATACAAAAAGAATTTTTCAATTCAAACCAGTAGTTCCTGAGATTAGCGCGTTCAACCAAACAAACAAACAAACTTATCAGCTTTATAATATTACAATAGTAATAGTATAGATTAGTATAGATATAGTTATATTTTGTACATATGTATGTTCGTGATTTTCTCCGTTACTACTTACACTACATAAATTGGAAAGAAATAGTTACTTAATTTCTATTGTTTTCTTCAAACCAAAGATGTTTAAAGCAGAATATTACGCAAACGGACCCCTGAATTGAAAAATGGTCTTTTGAAACCTATAATATTTTTGAAAGACCTTTTCAACGATACCCCACATTAAGGGGTAGACGAAGAAAAAATCATACGGAACGGACAGACGGACGGACGGAAGGACGGACGGCCGGACGGGCTAGCCGGCCGGTTGAAATAACGAACGGACTAGACATGATTCCGATTTGACTACAAAACCCTGAAAATTATAGAAAACTAAAAATAATACAATTGACTGTAACTAAAAATTCTCACGTGATCAAGACTGTTCAATGGCAATATAATTACGTTACTTTTACGAAATCTATTCCTTAGATGGCTAAAGCAAAAATTGACATAGGTCCGACGTCCAAGAGTGCTGCCGCACGACTGATTTGATTTCGCGCCAGTGCGTATCTTTATATGGTAAAGTAAATTCGTTTTAATAAATTATTTTTTGCAGTAAGATAAAAAAAAAATTACGTGTCATATTCGACAAAGACCATATTTTATTACTACATAAATTTTTGATGGGAAATACGCTTTATTGAATACAAAAATCGATGGTAAAGTCATGGCATAAACCATGAAAATTGGTAATGTTATTGAATTAATTTTGAAACGAATATTATAGTAATCGTATATCCCTTGTAATAAATGCAAAATATAATATATGAGTGTTCTCTAGACATTTTTTTTTACTCAATTTAATAAAACTTAATAAAGAAAATCAGTGTATGAAATTGACTCTGTTGTCCTTTTGCTGAAAAATAGTTATGCTAGATTGACAGTTACGCAGAAACAAATTAATATTTTCAAAATTCCGGTAAATGAAGATCCAAGATGAAGGATTGATCTATTTTATGAGTTCATTTGCCAGCATTAATATCTTTCTTATGATACTAATTTTTGACATCAAATTCTTCATTCCGCGCGTCTAACCGCGAAATGGCTCTTAAAATTAGAAAGTGCAAATCAAGAAATAGAAATACTGATATTAGAAAATAGACATCTCCAAAAAAAGATTACTGAATTAGAATTAAAAATAAAACATTTGCTAAATAATTTATGCACATCGAACACACCAAGCAAACCAAACTCTCTCCGAAAAAGCATACACAAGAAGAAGCTGAACTTTTCCTACACAGAACATAAGGACAATTTGAAAAAAACAAATATTGACTTAGTTTCTCCAAGACAAGTACCAGACAAATCAAATACATCATCGACGACCAATACACTGCGAAAAAGGGAACAATACAAGACAGAATATAAGCCTACGAGAGAGAAGATTTGGATTTTTGGAGACCAAAAATGCATAGGATTGGCATCTCAATTATCGTTATCAAGACAATTCAATTCAATTATCAAATATGGCATATCTTCTATAACTAAACCCTATGCGTCTAGCGATGAAATATTAAGAGGATTTAATAATATTACTGTAGGCCCTCATGATAAAATTATATTGTCAGTAGGAGAAAATGATTATAGTCCCTTGAAAATAACCGCAGAATTGTATAATGCCTTAAAAACATATAATGGTACTAAAATATTTGTAATCCCGGTATTAAATAATCCTCATATGAATACTGTAAAATTAAATTATGAACTCAAATTAGTATGTAAAACTTTCGAAAATTGCACATTTATTGATAATGATACATATTTAAAGAATGATAGGCAGTTTAAAAAATTTTTATGCACAAAATTAAACCACCTTATAAACACCTTAGATTATGATTATTTTTTTATACACAATAGACAGCACTTATACAAAACTACATACGAAGTGAGGAATACGAGTGGTTTATACAAATCAGATTCTATGAAGCCGAAAAAGGGTACAATAGAATATTATTTTAAAAAGAAAGAATATAACATATCTCACGGGTCAAATCTCCAAAAAACTAATGAAATTGTAAAAAAGGGAACCATTCCATTTTACTTCCCTAAGGTTAAAAAATCACATCCAAATCCTACTAGTACTCCCTCAAACCAACTAAATAGACAGTTTTTTCTTTCGCAAAAAAATTACTGATTACTTTAGGGTTCTACACCAAAACATTGCTAGTGTAACCTCAAAAATAGACCTATTAAATATAACGATCGCGGAGCTATATAACGAAGGTAAACAACCCGATGCAATATGTTTAACAGAGACATTTCTCCAAAGAGACTTTGAAAATAATATTAATATCAATAACTACTATATGGTATCAAATTTCTCGAGAAATACAAAACGAGGAGGGGTGTGCATATTGCTTAAAAAAGGTATTACTTGCAATAAGATCCAAATTTTAGACCAATTCGCAATACCTTATATATTCGAATGCTGTGGTGTTGAGATTGTGGAGTGTAATTTACTACTTATTTGCATTTACAGAACACCTAAAGCTGACGCAACTATTTTTCTAGATAAGCTGGACGGACTTTTACATAATTTAACTTTTAAATATAAAAAGAAAATAATATTAGCTGGTGATACTAATATTAACACATTGAAAACAAACAATATAACGCGTTATTTTACTGACATAGTCAAAAGTTATAATTTAATTATGCATGTTACTACACCAACCAGACGTCAATCATGCATCGATCACATAATTAGCAACATAAAAGATAGTTCCATTAGCATACTTCCACTAGGTCTATCTGACCATGAAACTGGTCAAATGCTAGAGTTTCGTACCTCATTTGAAAAATGTCCAATACAAACCGTAAATGTCTTCAAAAGAGATTTCAGCAGACACAATATAAAATTATTTAAAGAACATATTAAAAGCTTGTCGTTTTCCGAAATGTATGAGAAAAGTAATGTCAATGATGCATTTAGTATATTTCACGAACTTCTTTGCCTATTATTTAAACTTTGTTTTCCCAAAATTAAAATTAAACGAACGAATCGTTACCATAAACCAAAATGGATAAGTAAAGGTATCAAACTAAGTTGCAAATCAAAAAGTCAATTAAGAATCAAATTTTATAAAAACAAATCTAATAGAAATAAAAAGAAATATTTACAGTATGCACAAATTCTAAAAAAATGTATACAAAATGCAAAATTTAATTGTAACAAAAAATACATATCTAATAACAAGAATATCTGCAAATCATCGTGGAATATTATAAAAGAAGAGACATTTCAAATACCGTACAATGACATTAGTTTCTTACAACACAATAATATTAAGGTGGAAGACCCCATAGAGATAGCGACATTATTTAACGACTACTTTATTAATTTGACCAAAATACAGGGTAATTCTAAACAAAAAAACAATCAACTCAACTTTCTACAAGATATAAAGGAATCTATATTTCTCAAACCTTGCTCGGAGTGTGAAATAAAAACATTAATAAAATCACTTAATAATTCAAATGCAGTTGGCTACGATGAAATCTCAACTAGAGTAATTAAAGAGTGTGTCCATGAACTTGCACCTTTGATATCGTATCTCATTAATCTCTCTTTTGAAGAGGGTACTGTTCGAGCTCCTGGCAGCTTATTTCTATTGAATATTAAATATAAGTTAGAATGTCAATAATGACTTTTCTGTATATAAATTTTTACTTCCTATTGCTCTGTAATGGCGTCTACGGTTAATAAATTTTGTTACAAGTTTTAAGTAATTTTCTTTGAAATAATTAAGTGCCTAAGCACACCCACCTCTTCGCAACATGGTCCTAGAGCGAGCCGGATCTGGATATATATGTAATTATCGAAGACTACCAGATTTTGGAGAATTTAAAATAAAGAAGAGGACTGGAGTGTATGAGCTAAGCCGACTTGATTTGCATTAAAACAAGAAAGCTGGTATAGGTTTATTTATAATAAGCACCCAACACTCATTCAGGTATTCATTTTTAGTGCTAATCCAATATAAAAGGTTTGTAATACAATTGTAATAAGCTAAAATTGTAAGATGTAAATTTTATAACTAAAAGTTGGAAAATTATTTATAATTTCATTAGGCACTTACTTATATAACGCATTATATGTATAATTATTTCCTGAGAAATATTGTGAAAATTACTTAACTTGTTTATTATTTAATTACACTTTTTTACGGTAGTGTATGCATTCCAGGTTGTCTTCCCTCGTCTTCCCAATGGCCACTAAAGAGAAGGAATTAGTTAAGAAAAGAGCTAGTTTTAAAGGCCGGTTGACTGTATTTTCCAAGTACATTGATGCACTTGGTGCGGAAATCTTGAATGATGAGGACGCCGCGGAAATACAGTTGCGTGTTGGTAAGATGGAGTCGTTGTACGACCAATATGATGAGGTGCAGTTACAGTTGGAATGTTCTGTGGAAGACGCCAGTCCACAGTATATCGAACGTTCAGAATTTGAGGCATTTTACTATAAGTCACTAGCTAAAGCTCAAAACTTATTATTTAAATTTAATGGTAATGTAGATAAGTCTGTAAATGACGATAAGATTTCGCATGTAAGTAACCGTAAGCTCGTTAAGTTACCTACAATTAATTTACCCAAATTCAGCGGATCATATCACAATTACCTTGAGTTTAGAGACAGCTTTGTGAGCCTCATTCATTCGAATGATGATATCGATGATATCAATAAGTTCCATTATTTACGTGCGTGTCTGGAAGGGGCTGCTGCGGTGGTAATCCAATCAGTCGAGTTCTCTGCTTGTAACTATGCTGTCGCGTGGGAACTTTTGTGCGACAGGTATGACAATAAGCGTCTACTCGTACAGAATCATGTGTCTGCTATTTTCAATATGGAAACAGTTACAAAAGAATCATCTCTGACTTTAAAATATTTAATGGACAATATTACTAAGAATTTGCGAGCACTAGAGTCATTAGGTGACCCTGTAACCAATTGGGATACGTTGTTGATCTATATTGTAAGTCATAAGTTAGATCCAAAAACTTATCGTGAATGGGAGCAGTATAGAGGTCGAATAGATAAAAATACTTCCATTACATTTAATAATTTTATGCAATTTATGCGTAATCACGCGGACTTACTTGAGACACTTGAAACATCTCGTAATATAGATACAACATACAGGTCTAGTTCTAAGATAGTAAAATCTATGATTACAACTCCCCGTTCTAGTACAAACTCACCTAATAAGTGTTGTTTAAAATGTAATGGTGATCATAGATTAATTAATTGTCCCCAGTTCCTGGCACTAAGTAACGATGCTCGATTACAATTACTGCCAGCATATAAAATTTGTTTTAACTGTTTCCAAAGTGGTCACTTCGCTAATCACTGCAAAAAGCCTGGGTGTAAACTATGTAAACGAAAGCACAACACCCTTATTCATGTAGCTAGGCCTAGCCAGACAGGAACCATTCAGAATGAACGTTCAAGTAGTGGTGTATGTAATATCGTGTCTTCGTCTTCTCTTCCTAGGCAAGACTCAAATAATGTCGCTTTGTCGGCAAACTTATCACCTTCATATAATATTAAACAAAGTGAGGTGTTGTTGTCAACTGCTTTAGTAAAATTGTATGACAACAATAATCGCGAACATACTGTTCGCGCGGTACTCGATAGCGGGAGTACATCATGTTTTATTACAGAACGGCTATGTCAACGGTTAAATTTGGTTACCAGACAGATAGATAAGTCAATTTTAGGTATAAATAGCGTGGTTTTCCACGTAGGTAAGACGTGTCGTGTCAACATGAAATCCCTTGATGATGGATTTTCTACTGACCTTCATTGTTTCGTTTTACCATTAATTACTAATAATGTACCGTGTCGTGAAATTGATTTATCTGATCTTAATATTCCATCTGATATTTGCTTAGCTGATCCTACATTTTATAAGCCTGGTGATGTTGATATCTTAATAGGCGCCGATCTCTTTTGGGATCTGTTAGGGTCACAAATAATTAAGCTAAGTAAAGGTACTCCTGTACTTTGTAAAACTAGTCTAGGATGGATAATATCTGGACCAGTCGTAAGCAATAATATTGCATTATTTTCTAACGGCATTAAATGTAATTTAACTAAGATTCGTTCTGATGAAGACAATGATATTAATATTATTCGTAATGATTTATCACGTTTTTGGCAATTAGAGGAAGTTGCCTTTAATTCATTAAATTATGCACCTGAGGAAAAAATGTGTGAAGAACATTTTATTAATAATACGTCACGCTTAGACGACGGTCGTTATTGTGTTCGTATCCCTCTCAAGCAGAGTCCTGATGTTTTGGGAGACTCATTCCAACGAGCTTCAAAATGTTTTTACTCTTTGGAACGCAGGCTTAAGGCCAAGCCTGATTTTAGTAAATTGTATTACGACTTTATGTCAGAATACCAGACTTTAGCCCACATGTCTGAGCTTCCACAATATAATGGGGGTAATTTTGATCCAAATGCCTATTATATCCCATATCACGGAGTTTTGCGTGAGTCCAGTACGACGACAAAGCTTCGTGTTGTATTTAATGCGAGTTCTCCTACCACATCAGGCCTCTCTTTGAATGACATACAAATGGTAGGTCCTACAGTTCAGGACGACTTGCTGTCCTTACTTCTTCGTTTTAGGCAGCATAAGTACATCTTGTCTGCAGATGTGGAAAAGATGTACAGGCAGATAATGGTTCATCCGTCTGACAGGTATCTGCAGGAGATTGTCTGGCGTGATACTGTAAATGAGCCTATGAAGAAATTTCAGTTGAATACTGTTACCTATGGTACAGCCAGTGCTCCATATTTAGCTACCAGATGTCTTAAGCAAGTAGGACTTGACTGTTCAAATAACAAAATTGGTCACATAATTATGCACGACTTTTATGTCGATGACTTGCTTACCGGTTGTGACGATCTAGAAGAACTAAAATCTATGCGTAAAGATTTGACAGATGCACTCGCATTAGCTAAGATGCCATTGAGGAAATGGAAATCAAACGCACCTCAAGTTGTGCCTGAATCCTTTCAAACATCAATTAATTTAAATATTGGATCTCAGGAGCCTAGCAAGCTATTAGGTCTTGGCTGGCGTGCAGATTCGGATGAACTCTGCTTTCCAATCACTGATGTTATTCCTCAAGGTAATACAAAACGTAATTTATTGTCAGTTATTGCACGAATATTTGACCCTTTAGGGCTTTTAGCGCCTTACGTCATTAAAATGAAAATGTTATTACAAAAACTCTGGTTAGACAAATTGTCGTGGGACGAGCCATTGTCGCCAGAAATCAGTACGCGCTGGCATGATGTTGTTAAATCAATGCCACTTTTAACCAAATTCATTTCAAATGATGAACTGCAAAATGCATTAAATAAAATAATGCGTGTAGGGGGTCGTCTTGACAATTCATCTTTTTCTTATATTACTTTCAAAATGTCAAGACGAATCGTTTCCAGAATATAAGTTATTGCTCAATGATGGTAGTATACCTAAAAAGAGTTTATTATTACGATAAAAAGCATCCTATAATTATACAGTCCAATCATCCATTTACAAAATTAATTTTTGATTATGAACATAAAAGACTTATGCATGCTGGTCCACAATTGTTGTTAGCTTCAATAAGAGAAGCTTATTGGCCCATTGGAGGTCGTAATTTGGCCAGAGCTACGTACCACAACTGCGTGCGATGTAGACGTATGTCAGGTAAAATAGTAACTCCATTGATGGGGAACTTACCGCAGCAGCGTCTTGTTCCAGGTGGTCATCCTTTCGAAACAGTTGGAGTTGATTACGCAGGTCCGATTATGTGTGCCAGTCGTCAAGGTCGCGGTTGTAAATTAATTAAAAGTTATATAGCGATTTTTGTCTGCTTTACAACCAAAGCCATTCATTTGGAGCTTGTAGGTGACTTGACGAGCAATCATTACTTACTTGCTTTACGGCGATTTATCTCTCGTAGAGGCAAACCCAAACACATATATTCTGATAACGGCACTTCATTTGTTGGTGCGTACAATGACTTATCAAAATTTCTCAAATCAAAAAGTCAATCTTTAAGCAGTGATCTGGCCAACGACAACATTAATTTTCATTTCATACCAGTTTATTCACCGCACTTTGGCGGTCTTTGGGAAGCCGGGGTGAAATCAACTAAATTTCACTTGCAACGAGTGTTGGGAAATTGTAATTTAACATTTGAAGAGCTCTATACCACACTCACGCAAATCGAAGCCATCCTGAATTCAAGACCGTTATCTCCACTTTCGTCAGATCCAGCAGATTATTCACCGTTAACGCCAGGACATTTTCTAATCGGCCGACCACTTACATCTTTACCTCAGCCTGACTATAACGATCAGCCAACTACTCGTCTGAAAAGGTTTCAACGTATTGAGCAATTGCGTCAACACTTTTGGGCCAGATGGAGCAAAGAGTACGTTGCAGAACTACAGCAGAGAAGCAAATGGCGTTCCTGTAAGGATGGCCTGAAACTTGATTCGTTGGTGGTGGTAAAAGAAGATGGTCTCCCACCCCTTAAGTGGCGATTAGGCCGTGTTGTTGCCATTCATCCTGGAACTGATGGCATTGTCCGTGTTGCTGATATTAAGACGACTGCTGGAAGGATTCGGAGGTCTTTTAACAAGATATGCCCGTTGCTCCCTCTTTAATCTTTTGGTTGAAAGCTCAGCTTTCAACGCCCGGGGGAATGTTCGAGCTCCTGGCAGCTTATTTCTATTGAATATTAAATATAAGTTAGAATGTCAATAATGACTTTTCTGTATATAAATTTTTACTTCCTATTGCTCTGTAATGGCGTCTACGGTTAATAAATTTTGTTACAAGTTTTAAGTAATTTTCTTTGAAATAATTAAGTGCCTAAGCACACCCACCTCTTCGCAACAGGTACTTACCCTGAATTATTAAAAAAATCTGTTGTAAAACCAATACATAAAAAAGGTGACAAAGTTACGATGGATAATTATAGACCAATAACACTTATCCCAGTATTATCAAAAATATTTGAAAAATGTATGTACAATAGGTTAAGTAATTTTTGGACAAAATTCAATGTGATTAGTGCAAATCAACACGGTTTTCAAAAGATCTACGACATCAGCTGCATTCTCATTGACTAATGAAATTATAAAAAATCTTGACATGAAAAATAATGTAGTAGTATTATTCCTTGACCTCTCAAAGGCGTTTGACTTCGTTTCCCGTGATATATTAATAAATAAATTAGAAAAATCTGGAATTAGAGGTCCAGCTCTAAAATGGATTACTTCCTATCTAGCTAATAGAACACAATGTGTGGAAATTACTAGAGCAAACTATAAAAAAGACCTTATCCAATACAGGTCAACATACAAACGCATGGAAACAGGTGTACCACAAGGCAGTGTACTTGGACCACTCCTCTTTCTACTTTACATAAATGACCTGTCAAATTTAACACGTCACCATAGTATACTTTTTGCGGATGACATTTCTATAATAGTGACCTCTGACAAACATACGGACATTGAAATATTTGAATCGGACATTAATAAAACTATTGACATAATAATTAACTATTTAGGAAACAATAATTTGAAAATTAACCTGAAAAAAACTAATTATATACATTTTAAGACCAAGAACAAACGAAATATAGACTTAAACATCAAGTTTGAACAACAACCTATAGCAAAAATAGAAAGTACCAGCTTCCTAGGTATTAATATTGACTCGAATTTGAGCTGGGAGAATCATGTTAATAAGGTATGTAATAAAATAAATAAATTCCGATATGTTCTGCATCGACTCCGGAAAACTGCTTCTAGAGAAATAGCATTAATGGCATATCATGGATATGTTGCGTCAACCTTAAAATATGGTATACTGATATGGGGAGCTTCCACTCACATAAATAGAGCTTTTCGGGCTCAAAAAAAATGTGTCAGAGCTTTAGAAGGTCGGCCGCCACACGAAACTTGCAAACCCCTATTTATTAAGCTAAAAATACTTACATTAACAGGTATTTATATTCTCGAAGCCTGCTCCTTTGTAGCAAAACATAAACACAATTTTTTAACTGCCAGCCAATTGTACCCACGAAATACTCGAGATCCTCATCGACTGGTATTGGGTAAACCGCCACGTACCACACTCCTCCATCGTAATGCGTACGGAATGTGCATAAAAATATTTAATAAACTGCCAACAAGTGCAAAAATAATGCCTGAAAGGCTACTTAAAATTAAATTAAAAAATTTCTTATTAAAATCTGCATTTTATGACATTAACGAATTCTTAAATTTTAATAATATAATATTGTAAATGTAATAATGTACCTACTTTCTAAATTTTAATTATCTTGACATGTTTAAATAAAAGTAGTGTAAATAAATAAATATATATAGACTATTAATGTAAAAATGTAATATTGACATATATGAACGTAATTGTTGTAATAATTAAAATAAATGCATAATAATATCGGTATATTAGTAGGAATTTAAGTTAGTATGTTAGGATGTACAACGAAATTTGCATGCCTTATATGGTGGAATGTGGAGGACATAATTATGATTACCTAATTTTAAGACATTGTTATTGCTACCCACTTTCGTGCAAATAAATAAATTTGAATTTGAATTTGAATTTGAAGAAATCGTAATCGTAATCGTCTTTTGACTACTTACTGATTTTTAGCAGTTTTTTTGCTCTCGTGTAAAATTGCAATTTTCATCTTATGCCTTTTTTCCACTGAAGGTGCGATATGGCATCACTGAGTACACTTTCATCAATTCGGTCGGATACACGCACTGTCAAAATATTCAATTATAACGTAAAACTAAGCATTCGGGAGCAAATTTAAAATTATAGTATTTTAACGTACTATACTTAGATGTGGATAGTACATAGTACAAAGGGCGAAATTATAAATTCATTTAAATAATAATAATAAATAATAATACGAGCTCACCTGTCCCCCAGCGAGCTACCAGTCGGCGCTGTCGTCGCTGCTGCGCGCGGCGGGTGGTGGGGGGAGCGGGGGGGCGCGCGCCATGTTCTCGTGCCGCGTGCACAAGTTCAACCGGTACAACAAGCTGGCCGAGCGCTGCCTGCTGCTCACCGACAGCGCCATCTACAAGCTGGACGCCAACACCTTCAAGCCGCTCAAGAAGCCCACGCCCATCACTGAGGTCAGTCATCAGTCACTAGTCGTGTACTATGTCGCATTCTCATGTTACCGCAACTGTTGTAAATATGTTGGCTGTTTCAGTTTAAGTACAGATATTTTCATACGTTCATTTTGTCTCTAACCCATCATAATGTCAAATGTATTTAATTTCTTCAAGTAATACCGCTTACTAAACATTCTGATACAGTTTACTGAACTCTGATGTCAATTATGTTTTACAAACACTGCAATAAGATCCAGCTTCTATCCTCTATGCCTGTTGAAGAACATATTTTGTTCTTTTAAAACCCCGAACAACGTGTACTGACCGCGTGGTGTGCAGGTGGGCGCGGTGCGCGTGATGAGCTCGGACGCGCAGCTGGTGGTGGTGAGCGTGCCGAGCGCGCGCAACGACCTGGTGGTGGGGCTGGTGCCGCCCGAGCCCAGCACCGACCTCGTGGGGGAGCTGCTCGGCGTGCTCGCCAACAGATACCACGCGTATGTACACTTGTCTTGTATTCTGTATTCACCACCGTCGCGGCTGGACGAGACACCAATAGTCTGGCCACCTACCTTCTCGCTCGAGCCAGCCGCCACGATATGTGTCGGTTGGAGGCTCGATAGAGTCGAGAGTCAGTTTGATTTTTGTTGTTTTCTTTCCTCGCTGGCGTCGCATCATTGGTGTTTTTGGTGTTGTTGATGTACGTATAAATGGGCAAAGCAACAATCTATCAGATAACTCGTCCAGCTGATGATTTGTCGACTGTTATTATAATATTTAAAAAAGAACATTACATGTGCATGTCTGATATTTGAAATGGCATTTTTTTCAACGAACCCTGTTTAGATTAGAGTTTTGCACCCTCACTCCTTTTGCACATAGACGAGATCTTGTTAAGATAATCTTTATGTATGCAACTATGTAATATAAATACAGTCAATAACAAGCAAGCGACTGCCTATAGCTTGCGAAGCCCGTACAAGACTCCTGTAAAACACACACACGTAAAAAATTTAAAATAATGTTTTTTCAAGGTGACCCTGAAAATGAAATATGTGTGTGCCTATGATATTCGTTATCTGCGCGTCGAAATACATAGGTATACCAAAATTCAGATCAATTGGAGGTATGAGCTAAAAGGAAGTATACACAAAATTTCCTATAAAGTAATTATCTACCGGCTAATAAAATGCCTATGCTAGAACACATTCGTACATGTTCCAGACTGACCGGGTCCGAGCTGACGGTGGAGGTGGAGAGTGGCGTGACGACGCGCTGCACGCTGGGCGGAAAGTCGCGCGCGCTGCAGCTGCCCGCGCCCACGCCCACGGCCACGCCCACCGCTGCCCACACTGCGCCCGCCGTGCCGCCCTTCACGCACGCGCACAACGTCATCACGTACCACCCGGCGTCCGCGCGCGCGTAGGGTTGCCATGACAACCGATAGATAGTTGTTGCGCACGTCCGCGTCACGCGTTGCCGTGGCAACTGCCAGTGAACAGGTTCTGGTGGATTTATTCGTTACAATCCGGTTCCAATATCGCCTGATATTGGAAGCTTAGTGATCGTCCTGTATTGTAAGGTCGCCTAAATATTGTCTAGGATCTAGATTAACAAAATGATTTCATTTTGTCTAATTTTAAATATACTGGTATGTTCTAGCAAAAGGCTAGCTTATGCAGTTTATAATGGGTCTCGATGACCTGTGTTAATATTCTTATAACAAATAATATTTATTTTTGTTTGAGAATAGACAGACGTTCGTAAAGCTAAATCATAGCGATATATTGACTTATTTACGAGTAAAGAAAATTTTGCAGGAGATGAGAAACGAATAATAATAATTTATGCAAATAGGTACACTTACTTATATACTTACAAATGTCGTGTTATTTTATCGAATTCATTTAATTCGATTACTTAAATATTCAGGAAGCTATCAAAATAACATACGGTAAGAAAAATTAATGATTCGAACACCCACGTAAGATACTATTTTAGATTTTTTTATGTATGTACTTAAACGCTTACGTAAAAGTATTTATTTGAATACGTGCATTTAACCAGTATTTTTATATATTATTTTTATTGGCCGTTTTGTATAAAGACAAGCGCGCAAATCGTATATGAGTTCTAGTATTGTACTATTTATAATAATAACGTAAATATGAAATGATGTGTGTTCATCACAAGAGAAGTGGTATCGTTACCCGAGCCAGGCAGTGCCTTGAGGTTTTAACTGCATTTTACAAAAATGTACTTTATACACATTGTTATATGACTGTATTTAATATAACAGAGTTGAATTAACGATTTCTTTTATATGTGAAATAAAATTTTACAAGTATAATAATACGAGATGTAATACGACAGGACTGACATCACAACTGAGGAGTTTTAATTTGTTGTGAATATTGTGTAACTATATTTTAAAAAATAGTTACAGTGAAACAAACCTATACGGATGTCTGGGAGACAGTGCGCTAACCTTTGGATTGTATTTGTTCTTATTTATCCCAAATGAGCAAAAAATGTACATGTAATTATTTTATAATATACATAATTACATAAAAACAAGGTAATAATTCGCAATTGTCTGCCGTGTGCTGCTTAGGTTTATTCCACTGCGCCTTGTAAATGATAATTTTTAAGTACCTTATTAATTTATTCGTTCAAAGTGATAACGCTAGTTATTTTACGGTAATAATAAGATTTTTATTTTGTTATTGTTTTTAATGATACTTAATGTAATGGACGCTATGATTTCAATGTGAATTATGATATTTTTGGATTCATTTTCAATTTCACGGTTTGATATGATTTGAATGATTGAATTTAATTGTTTTGGTGTAAAAATTATTCAAGAGTGAAATAATGTGACTTATTGTGTTAATACTTCAAACGATTCATTGCAATGACATTGAAAACGAGTGCTATCGAGTTTTAAATAGTATGTAATGTTAAATTAATTAGGTCATCCATCCATCCATCAGCCCTTGGAGGTCCACTGCTGGACATAGGCTTCCCCTAACTTGCGCCACTCTGACCGGTCCTGAGCCTTGTGAATCCAGCGGATGCCCGCTGTCTTCTTCAGGTCGTCAGTCCACCTGGTCGGGGGCGTCCTATACTCCGTTTTCCGAGACGTGGGCGCCATTCGAGGACCTTTCTTCCCCAACGTTTATCAGTCCTTCGCACTTCAGCCCACTTCAGCCGGCTAATTCTTTGAGCTATGTCGGTTACCCTTGTTCGTCTACGGATCTCCTCATTTCTGATGCGATCACGTAGATAAATACCGTAATTAATTAGGTATTTAAAACAAAATAAATAAAAAATGAACGCAAAGTATTACATTAATACCGAACCATCGCACTTGCAGTAGTAATGTTAGTAACAGTTATTGACGTACAAATCTTACAGTAATTTAGAGACAAAGCATAGTTAATTAAGTGAAACAAATATGTATTAAAAGAGCGCATTTCGCAAACAAGGACAAATATTTTATTAAAAAATGTATTAAGTATTAACCTTTCAAATGAATTCTTTGGGTACACAACAAAATGACGGACCTGTTAAATGTTTTTAAGAATTATATTAAATATACTGAAATATTTATACACTTGAGAGCATAATGTATTATAATATTGTGGTGAACAGTTTTTGCTAAAGTATTGTTCGTTGTTTTATATGCAAATATTTATAAACCTGACATAATTACCTGAAGTTGTGTTGTGTACTCGAAGACATTTTCATATTTTGTAGTATTTCCATCGGTGACCTAACAACGAACTGGTTTGCTGTCGTACTCGCGACATGCGCCATCTTGTGTCGTTATGTTTGAGTGTATGTATGTAGTTGTTATGTTGAGTGATTCAGTGCCTTCACCTGGTGCCATGAGATTTGTCATGTATTATTATTAAACGCAATATTTTAACTTCCCAATGAATTTTTATTTACTCTCCATTGTCAAAATAATCGAGATTTTGTTTCGAATATGCTAGCAAGGCGGTGATTGACGCGGATTGCAGTACTTGTTAAGTTTAATGTTAATGGGCAACAAAAATATCATGAGATTTTTATGGGTGCCGACGATAGCTAAAACTACCATAATATGGTAGTTTAATATTATTAAGATAACTTAATCTCCTGTACCATGGACTATTGTTTACAAAGAATTCGATGTCCTCAACAACCTGAGATGAAATGAAATTGAGATGAGCATATTTACACGCAAATATATATATACCTAATTATGTCGAGTCCATAATCTTGTTGTTTTGTAGACGCAGCAATTATGAATGTTGCACATCAGCTAATCGAAATCGAATACATAGGTCTCAAACGTGTATAACGCTTACCCAGTCGGGGCCAGTCGTATTTAACGTGTACACTTGATCTATTTTACTAATTCTGTATAAATCTTTGTGCAGTAGGTAATAAAGAATAAATATAAAATTGAAAAAAGTTTAATAATAATGTGTCCTGAGTGGATGAACGCAATTTTAGCAGGTTTTGGTGAGTCTTTATTTAAAACCTTCAATCTTTGTCTCTGTACTGTACCTTCACGCATTTCACGAAGGTGTAAGAGTTCCCTTCGCTGACATATTATTATAAAAGCAAAAAAGCAAAGCAACAACCCATAATTGTCCCACTGCTGGGCTCGGGGTCTCTTGGCCATAGTCTACCACGCTGGCCAAGTGCGGATTGGTAGACTTCACACGCCTTTGAGAACATTATGGAGAACTCTCAGGTGTGCAGGTTTCCTCACGATGTTTTCCTTCACCGAAGCAAGTGATAATTAACTTGTAATACGCACATAATATTTAGAAAATTAGAGGTGTGTTCCAGGATTTGAACCCGGGCCCCCACGTTCGGGAGACCAACGTTCTAACCACTAGGCTATCACTGCTTACTACATATACATACTACGTATTTGCATGCCAGTTGCCAGTATTTGTAAAAGTTGTAAAAGCATTTTTTATTTATTCAACTTCCTACACGTACATTTAAAAATATTTGTTCAAGTACTAAGATCTAAATTTAGCTATAAATATTAAATAACATGTATTCAAAATTTATCCGCTCCAAAGTTAAATAAAAACTAACCGCGTTCACCTTGTGCCGGCCCGCTGAATCGCTGATGCGCAAGTTCCTATTTAACATACAACTCTTTTAAAAATTGCTACTTTTCGTTAACTCATCATAACAACGAGTGTATCGCAGACGAATATATCTTATATGATATTATCTTAAAATTATAACTCGGTTAGATGATGAATATGTATCGTGTTTTAGCAACGGTCGTTATTGTTGTAAGTGCTTGTGTTATCCAATGCCGAGAGCTTGTTTCGAATAATGTTTCTGGAGCTGGGCACGATGCGCTCCTGAACTTTACTGCTCTAGGATATAAATACGGTCACCCGGTAGACGAACACGACGTGGTAACCGAAGATGGATATATTCTTAAATTGTTTCACATCCCTGGAGACAGGCAGCGGCCCGTACTGCTGATGCACGGAATTATGGACTCCGCCGACACCTACATCATTCGAGGAAGAAGCTCCATCGCTCTCGCCCTGGCGGCTCGAGGGTACGACGTGTGGGCTGGTAATTGCAGGGGCAACAGGTACTCGAGACGTCACGTCACCCTGGATCCGGACCACGATAAAACATTTTGGAATTTCACTTTTCACGAGACCGGCTACTACGATCTTCCCGCCTTAATTGACTTCGTTTTGAAGAAAACTGGCCAAGCGAGCTTGAGCGCCATCGGCCAGTCCCAGGGAAACACCGTATTCTACGTCCTCGGCTCCACCAGGCCAGAATATAACAGCAAGATTAACGTCATGATTGCTATATCGCCCGTGTGTTTCCTAACATCTCTGAAACCTCCACTCCGGGCCCTCATTGCTTTGGGACCGACTTTGAATATCATTATGAGTGGCTTGGGACTAGAAGAGTTATTTGGGGATAAAACTGCATTGAGAAATTCGATAAAAACAATATGCGAGCAGAAATATATTGGATACGAAATCTGTGCTCATGGATTTTACTTTTTACTCGGCGGTAGCGATCCCGATGAGTTGGAACCCGAATTCTTTCCCACCGTAATGGCGCACTACCCTGCGGGCACGTCGAGGAGGAACGTCCTACATTGGCTCCAGATAGCCAATAATAAAAATTTCAATCAATACGACTACGGCCTTTCGAGGAACTGGGAGCTGTACCGATCTGCAAAACCTCCGCCATACGATCTGAGGAGCGTTAAAATGAGAGTAGCGATGTTGTTTGGCGAAAATGATGGCGTATGCAGTCTAGAAGACGTGAGATTACTCCGGGACAGCCTGCCTAATGTTGCCGAGTATCGCCTGAATGAGCACAAGAAATTTAATCACTTTGATGGTATATGGGGCCGCAATCTGGAAGTATACATAATTCCAAGTATTATCGAAATTTTAGAAAAATACAACGCACCCTTACTGTAAAGAAATACAATCTCTCAGTATTATAGTAACTGATGGTACTTTAGACTTTAATCTGCAAATTCTGCTATGGAGTGGGGCACCAATAAATGATCACTGGATGGGATGGTAATTCAAAGAAATAGCAACTTGTATTAACAGTTTACAGTACCTAGGTTAATAGCTTCACGATACATGTCATATTGTAGGTATAGCACGCTGATCTTAATTCGGAAAAAAAATATTCAAACAAAAACCGGGCCAGTGCTTGTTAGGCCACGCGCAATATAGGGTTCCGAAGTAGTAAGTTTATCGACTATTACTGTACGGGCTACAGCACGTACATTTTTGTAGCGTCAGCAGTTTACGCTGTTACGCTCCGAACATCCGGCTCGAAGGACCAGAAAATGTAGGGGTTGCGACGGAACCCCTACGTTGGGTTGTTGATAATGGTTGATAGTATTATAAATGATACTGGGAAGTTGATACTTGATATAATTTATTGATATAACCGAATGAATCTAATTAAATGATAGATGATTACTGATAGAGCGAGCACGCGTGACCGATATTGCTCGGCTCAATTGGCGCACTGTGCTGTAGCCCGTACAATTACTCAATACTCATTAACTATTTATGCCAACATAGCTGTGATAGTTTTCCTTGTAAATTAATCATTTATAATCTATTTTTGAGAATTTTTTCACTTGTCTAACTCCATCTATTTATCCGGCGCGGCAGTTTTGGCCGGGGGGGACAATTGACTCTAACCAAAATTAGCACTTAAAAGCCAAGTTATTCGCAAACGGACCCCTAATTCCAAAAATGGTCTTAATAGACCCATAATAGGGTACGGGACGAATAAAAAATTAATCCTCACATTACCTGTAGGGGATGTACCCTGGAAAAAATGTTTTTCATTATTTTATTCTATTATTCTGTAGTTTTAATAAATATTTCTATCCATGCCAAATTACAGCTTTCTAGCACTAACAGTCGGACAGACGCACGGACGGACGAACATAACGAAACTGTAAGGGTTCCGATTTTACTTCGGAACCCTAAAAATGCGATGAAAACAATCGCCAAAACAGAAATATGCACCACTAAACCTCTTACCGTATGCTCTATAGGTAGTTTCGGTACACCTCCGTTTTAATTATAAATTCCCATTGTAAAAGCTTGTAGAATTTTAGTACTTATGTTAAAATACAAAAAAACAGCAAGAATATTTAATCTAATATGTTGGTCAGTGTGAAGAGGTTTATTAATAACAAGGACGCTTGGAAAAAGGCTTCCGCAGTTATTACAAATTGTAAAACAGATTTTTTTTTTACTTTTTCATTATGGAAGGTGGAAAGAGTAAGGTTCCTAATTACTAAGGATCCCTGAACTATATTAACGGACAGACAGAGACCCATGATATACGTAAAACTATTACGATGACTACGGAATCCTAAAAAAAGAATTGGATTTGGTATTTTTTGTGGGGACTTGAGTAAGGCACGACGTGGACGGACAATGCTGAAATATGAAACCTGTTTGAACAATGCTATTGCTATTTGAAACTACGATTAGCCAGAGTGAATTGGTGATACCACCTTTTTCCTTATGCCTTGGCCTTGGACCTCGGGTGATGCAATACTCATCTCGATTTTCATTTTTCCTAATATCAAACGAAAGTGATGTATATGTGTTAATAGCATTTTATCGATAGTTAGATAAATAATTAGATAGATAATAGCTAATAGATAGAGAAATAATTACGGTTGCCTTTTTTAATTTGTTATTATATTATTTAATAAACAAAATTATTTAACTAGCAAAAAAGCGGTGTCTTAGGAGGGCTGGCGAAGTATTTTACTTCTATTTTGAAGGCAGTTTATTTTGATAAAACAAAGTTGTTGTAAAATTTTAAATGTCATTAAAATTTCTGATATTTTTTTCATTAAGTTATGCTCCATTTGTACTACAAAAGTATTTTTTTTTAGTTTTATTACAGAGTGCATAAAATTACTATAAAATATTTTTTTTGGTTTTCTAAATCTAATTAAGAATCTAGTTTTTAGTTTTCTTAACTATTTTTTAAATGTGGATAAGATAATATTTTTATGATTGTTAACACGTCTAGACGTGAATAGAAAATACTATGTCAAACCTGAAAGTGTCATAGTTTCTCAGTAAAGTGTACTACAAAAATGCATAAATTGTGGGATAGTGTAGGTATGTTATGATTATTATTTTGATAAAATTGAATTAAAGATTAAATGAACTTACTTGTACGTGAAGGGCTTATACGATGGGCTTCGTTCAAAGAGATTAACTTAACTTCTTGGTGATATTTCATATTATCATATTTACGTTTCGGCATGCTTAAATTATATAGTTTATAATAGGTTTTAGGGTAAGAAAGCAGTGGTGAAGCACTAAAATGTGAATGACACACTTGTCATTTACAGTTGGATGATGTGCTACTAGCCATGGAAAAAGAAAAAACACGGCAAAAAGTTTTATTTAATCTCAAATGTAGTGATGAATCCTTGGGTGAAACAACAAGTGTAATAATTATTTAATTATACGGTTTTTCATTGTTTACTGTGAATCCTCCTCCTCCTCCTCGCATGGTTGTCCTCACTGCTGAGGGTCGTGTAAAAATGTTTACTGAGTTCAAATCAAATCAATCCAATTTAATAAAAATAAAATAAAATAAAATAAAATAAAATAAGCCTTTATTACTGTCACAAAATTTCAAAAATAGGGTTTTTTTTACAATTGTTTAACCGCAATAATAGCAATTTTTAAAATTGAATATACCTATTTTTTTATAACTATATATATACCTATTTTTTATATTTTATCTATTAACGACGATATCGACGACTACGATGATCGACGATCGGTTTCAAACAACAGCTTGTCCTTCGACATAGGCCTCCTCTAAAGATTTCCACTTCAATCTGTCTCTCGCTGTTCTCATCCATACTGGACCAGCCACCTTTTTCATGTCATCTTCCCAACGTTTCGTTTGTCGCCCTTTGCTTCTTTTTCCACTTCTGGGGTACCACTCTGTTACTATTTTTGTCCATTTCTCATTTGTCTCTCTTAGCATATGTCCTGTCCATCTCCATTTTAATTTCTTGCATGTCTTTTTTGCATCTTTAAATTTAGTAATATTTTTTATTTCTTCTAACTTTATTTTATCCCTTCTTTTTATTCCAATCACACTTCTCTCTATTCCGTTTTGACATACATTTATTTTATTCATTAAATTTTCTGTTAATGCCCATGTTTGGCACCCATATGTTAAGCATGGTAAAATGCACATATTATATACTTTTCTTTTCTCTTTAAGTGGCATATCTTCATTTTTCATTACTTCGCTAAGAGACCAGTATCTTTTCCATGTGTTAGCTATCCTTCTTTCTATTTCTTTATGCATAGTATCCTTTGCGGCTATAAGCTGTCCTAGATATACATACTCTTCTACATATTCTATTTTCTGTGCATTGACTGTGATGTTATATGTCTGTGAGCTGTTAGTCATAATTTTTGTCTTTGCCGTGTTCATTGTAAGCCCTGCTTTCGCGCTTTGATCTGATAGTTGTTGTAACATTAGCTCTAGTTGTTTTGGGCATTCTGAAAATAAAATTAGGTCGTCTGCAAACCGTAAGTGGTTTATCCAATTTAATGGCTAGCTGTAAATATTGTTAAAATCAGAATGTTGTTACATTAATTCATTAAAATTATTATTTCTTAAAAGGAAATTCATTAATTCTTAAAAGGAAAAAATTAAATTAAAATATGTTCAATATTGATTTTACCTGTATCATTACGCATGTAAATTAAAATCAACATTTATCTCTTTAATTTATAAACGTTTATGTGTATCAAAGCCACTCATGTTAGTGTAACAGATATACGAGTATTATGTTAAAGATTTATTTTATCGACATTGGAATAGATTCGTTAACATCCTTTGCTTAGTGAAGTGCAGTTGTCAATTTTACCTGATTGTCATTTCACCAAGATCCAAGTGTCATATTCATATTGAATTGAAAGGAAGTGCAGTGTTGCAAAAGTTCCCGATTTATCGGGAGATCTACTGATTTTGGTTATCGTCTCCCGATATCCCGATTTATGGTCGTAGCACACATATCAACTCGTAAACGGAACGTAAACGTATCAACTCTTGCATTTCAGTATTCTTTGTATGAAACTTCCTACTGTAAAGCACACTTATCGGAATCGTAACGTAATCGCCTCGCCTCGAGACAAGCTCACGAACCGCGGTACGGTGCGTGGACGACTTGCCGTACCTGCGCTTATGTGACTGACTGACTTTCCGTTTCCTCGTGCACGCCCCGCGTCGAGGCTACCGCTGCGTTGGTGAACTGCTGTCATTCACGAGGCAACGAGGCGGTTGGCGAGCCGTAAGCGCGGCGTCGCCTAGCCGTAGCCGAGTCGACTCGGAGCTGCTGATCGGTTGGTAACGCGCTTACGTTAGGTTGATGTTTGGTTGACGGCGAGGCGATCCGGTGACGATCCCTTTCCGAGTTAATATGTGTGCTACGACCATTACCGACCGTTTCTCCCGATTTTTTGCATTTTCTACCATTAATATAATATTTGAAGTTAATAATAGAAAATAATGTTCTTAATACAAAATACTAAAGAAATTGAGTCGCTCAGTGAAAATACAGAAGAATTTTGGGCGTAGGTATACAGCATAAAACGTGGTGATGGCTCACACAATCATATTCTAAAATATTTGTTTATTCATATTCAAATTTTTGAATTTACCACATTAGGTCTATTACACAAAAAGCCCGACAGTGTATAAAATACTAGAAATGAAAAATCAAGTATTTAGCAGTAGTATATTTTTATTTTACACATTTTAGTTAGGATTCATTGACTTTTTTATTAGGACGATAAAAAGACGGTAAAATTCTCAACAATATCAATTTTTTTAATTTCATTGAGGGAGTTAATAAATTAGAAAGAATGCTTGCTGAAATAAATTTCAAATCCTAAACTGTTACTTAAAATGAAAATTGTGAAGGGAACCTAAATATCATTTTTCAATACCTATTCAACGACATCCCACTTGACTTAGTTCGTCGAAATTAATATTTTTTTTCATTTTGACAATATGGCGTCTGGTTTTCTCTGTGATTAATTTTGATTTTTGTTACGTCTTTAGTAACAATTGCAAAGTTAGAACGAATCGATTGACGTAAGAATCATCAAATTCGGTCAATACATTTGGTTTCTACAATGCCGCATAGGAACAAACATACATAGACTGATAAACACATTACCCTTCCTTGCGTCACGCAGTCGAGTAAAAAGAATAAGTAATATCTTTTTAGGAAATGATCAAACTTCTTACAATTTTATTATAAATAAAGATTAGATATGTTCGCAAAAATGGCTAGTAACATGGTACGAACTCGAAGATGTAAATTAATAATAAATTTATTAATAAATTATTTTTATAAATAAAAATTATTGTGCAAATTGTTATTTTTATGTTTAAAAACAACTCTCTCCTTATTCAGATTATGAATCTCCCGATTTCTCCCGATTTTTAGCTGGCAATGCTACCGATTTTTAGAACTTCACTTTTGCAACACTGAGGAAGTGTCAGTTTGATTTGTGTAATAAGACTTGGAAGACGAGATTTTTTAGTTTCTAAATTCGCTTTATTTTCATGAATTTTGAGTATTAAATTACATTGTTCGATATTTTAAAAATTAAGGTAAAATGAACCCATGTACGCCATAAGTTTGGGAGTTAGGAATTGCTTCCTATGAGACATTATTTTCATATTGAGGCAATATTTTCATGAAGGAAGTGCATGCGGTTATTCACATGTTAGAAATATGAGCTTTCCGAATAGAGACGGCGTTTCTAGCTACGAAAATGGTGGCAACCGGCTTTTACATGACTACACTGTGAAGCAGGCATATCAGGATGGTGAGTCCAATATATTTTCATCATAATTTATTGATATATTTGTATGGCCTACCGGTTGCTAAGTGCCAAGTCTTGAAACATATGTTGCTCGTAGGTTAAGAAAATATTGGCTTCAAGCATGGACTTACTTGTGTCCAGGGGCCTAGGATATTAGATACTGACCATGCGAAAAATTTCTAAAATGTTGGCAATGAAGGTACACTGTTTGGATGTTTGTTCCTCAATTATGCCACAACTACTTAACCGATATGGCTGAAATTTAGAATGGAGATAGCCTATACACTGGATGACACATAGGCTAATTTTTATCCCAAAAAAAATTCAGGTTTTGTGTGGGATTTGTAATCAATGTACATTCATCATATAACCTATTTTTGTCAATTTTTCACTTGTCCAACTCCAACCGTTTAGCTAGCAGGGAGTGGGGGACACTCTAACCAAAATTAGCACTGTAAAGCCAAAAACGACGAAACTAAGGTTTCCGATTTTACTTCGGAACCCTAAAAAACCTTCAGTGACTAAAGAAGGCTCTGATGGGCTGTTTCCATAACAGCAAATTCTTAAAATTAGTATTTCCAATTTTATTTAGAACTCTGCATTTTTCTCTGTTGTTACCTGTGTTATAGGTAACAGTCATTTATGTAGTCCACTGGGGTTATGAGTAAATAGCAATTTTATATAATACGTAAAAGATACAACACAGTTGAGGTTGTAAGCAAAACTGATTTATTTATTTATCTACATCCAAGTACATTATTATTAATCTGACAATTAAATATATTACAATACATAACCATATCTAATTCTGAACTTTACACACAAACTTTAACAAATAAAATTTTGAGAGACAAACAGAATCAGACCAATGTCTGATTCTATGTCTAGTGTGATATATTTGGTCAAATCAATTACATGATGTACGGTGACCTAATCAACGTTACTTAACCGCAGTTTACGTTTCAATCAATGGCTACATCTTTGTGCTCAATCAAACCAATTGCTCGGTCGTTTCACTCTGGACGTGTTGTGTCGTTACAAAATTGTCTGTTACAACTGTAACATGTGGGTTGTCATTTTTGCTGTTCTAGGTAAGGGTGTTGATTCAGGGTTTGTTATAGTTCTTTAAGTCTAGTTTAAATAGTTTTGTACCCAGTGCGTTTTACCACCCAAAACCATATGACATTCATGAACCTATTTTATTTAAACAAAGGTGACACACGACACATTTGACATAGCTCCTTGTAAGTTTTCCAGTATTTTTATTCGACTTCATAAAATGAGGAGGTATTAAATTCGACTGTATTTTTTTTATGTTTCTTACCTCACAACTTTCGACTGGGTGAACCGATTTTGATGATTCTTTTTTTAATCGAAAGCTGGTGCTTGTCATGTGGTGCCACTTAAATTTGAGCGCGATCTGACGAGTAGTTTTTGAGTTATCCCTAATTTTGACGTCGGTTATTTTTTGTCAAGAATTATTACATTTACTGTTTTGGGATGCTGTGACTTGTGTATGTGTATGTGTATGTGTATGTGTTTGTGCTTGTGTGTCTGTATTTGTGTTCCGTGATCACATGGTATATTCACAGATTACCATAAAAAACCTGTTGGTATTTTTAGGTGGTATCAAATAGGTTATTGCCTCTGTTTTTTTTAGGTGGTATCAAAGCCGGCGCGACGCGCGCGGCGCGGCTGGCCTACCAGGTGCTGTCGCGGCGCAAGGCGGCCGAGGAGGGCGTGGCGCGGCTCGCGCGCGTGCTGTCCGCGCTGGACCTCACGGCGCTGGGGGTCGGCAGCACGCTGGGGGTCGGCGTGTACGTGCTGGCCGGAGACGTGGCCAAGAACTACGCGGGACCTGCGGTGATCCTGTCCTTCCTGCTGGCAGCCGTTGCTAGTGTATTTGCCGGTGGGTAAAACCTTAGTACATGCTCTTCAAATCTAAATTAAGCCATGATCTATGAAAGTTGGTGATATATTGGAACTTTGAGAGATATGTAGGTATCCCATACAAGCATAATTTTATTGAATATTATGTTGGTTTAATGCAATATTTTACAGTAATGACAAAGTTGAGGAGTTTCTTTCACTATTGCTTCTCCATGACAAAACACCTTTACGAAATAGTGAAATAAACGATTTTGAATAAGGAGTTCAGTTGTGAAAAAGAATCACCTGGTAATAAGGGTAGTTCTGTCCCCCAGGGCTCTGCTACGCGGAGTTCGGCGCGCGCGTGCCGAAGGCGGGCTCGGCCTACGTGTACAGCTACGTGTGCGTGGGCGAGTTCATCGCCTTCATCATCGGCTGGAACCTCATCCTCGAGTACATCATAGGTTGGTAGCTGGTGCCACGTTACTATATATACATATTTTATTAATATATTTTTGTTACCGCTCAGTACCAGGAAAAAAAGGCTAAAACTTAGTATTTGACGGCGTTGTCCACGTCCACCATTCAAGCCTGGCTGTATCATTAAATACCCTATTGGGTGAATAGTATTAAACAGCGTTGTCCATCATTCAACCCTAGGTGTAATTATATACCCTATTGGGTGAAGAAAAGGTTGAATTTTGTTTGTGTTGTAGGAGCATGTCTACTGATACAAACACACAAAGAACCCTACTCCCCATAGAAGTTTCTTGGAAAATTTTATTTACTATTCTTTTCTACTCTAAGTTAAGCGTAAAAGAGTAACAGAATTCATAAAAAGTAAAAACGTATAAAAAGAGTAAAATATTCAATACAGTTTGTATGAGTGGGCGCCAATTATTTCTCCATAGACTTAGCTAGACTTACGTAAGTATTTTTATTGCGATGCTATGGTTGTTATCACGCGGGCGAGCGACGTGGAATTCCAGCAATAATGTTTTCCTTCATGCCGCACTGAACGGCTCATTGTTCTGCTTGAGCGAGCTACGTTATTATACTCGAATATCGACGATTGAAAGGAAAAATTGACTAAGCGACATTGAGCTAACTTTACAGGAAAGCAGTTTAAAGCTGGAATTTTTAGAAAAAAATCATATATTTTTTATAATCCTCCTACCGACGTTATTCTTACTGATTTAGAATTTTATCATCATTTTATTATCTATGTATATTGTGGCATAAATATACAACAACTTCTCTAAAAACTTTTATCTGCTCTCCTGTAAAGTTAGCTCAATGTTGCTTATGGCATATACAAAAACTTTTTTGAAAATTCGACTTTAAAGTGCACTCCTGTAAAGTTAGCTCAATGTTGCTTTGTCAATTTTTCCTTTCAAGCGTCGATATGATATCTAGAGGTAAACATGAATCTGATCTTGTTCATGTCCATCCATCCATTATTCATTCTTTTATTATTCTTGTTGAGATAATTGTTAATAAGGTATAATTAAGATAGAATAATCATAATAATAAAACGGCTCAATGTTAAGGTTGTTTTTAATTTTGTTCAGATTAATTTAAATCCGAGTAAAGTCTAAGTACGATTTATAGATCTCACCCTACTGTTCGGTTTATATACATATATCGGGTATTGAGTAGTTAAGTAAATAACTAAATTTTAAGTGAATAATTTTTAGTGCGCGTCCACATGTAATAATTTAGTAAAGCTCTTTAGTTCATACATTTCTTCACAAAGTACTTAATTACTTAAGCATTTCACTAAATTTTAACTAAAAAGTGCCTGTCTAAACGTGTTGCCTCAGCCCACCTACTTAACAGAAAAATGGAAAAATTTCTAAATTACTTGTTTCCTTGCGTACTAAATTTTAACTACTAAATTGTCCGTTTACACGCATTAATTAACTTAAAAATTCCGGCGGCACTATAACCGAGAACACAGCTG
Organism: Thymelicus lineola; assembly: GCA_963932265.1. Classification (NCBI taxonomy): domain Eukaryota; kingdom Metazoa; phylum Arthropoda; class Insecta; order Lepidoptera; family Hesperiidae; genus Thymelicus; species Thymelicus lineola. The sequence continues at coordinate 1,139,179 of OZ010692.1, read as the reverse complement.
TAGCAGATGTAATGTGAGCAGGCGCGGCGTCGGTGGTGAAGGCGCTGAGCGAGTACCTGGACTCGCTGCTGGACAAGGCGATCTCCTCGCAGCTGGCGGCCTGGTTCCCGCTGCACTCGCCGCACCTGGCGCCCTACCCCGACCTGTTCGCCTTCTGCGTCATCATGCTGTTTTCGCTCGCGCTGGCCTTCGGAGTCAAGGAGTCCACCAAGTTCAACAACTTCTGCACCGGCGTCAACCTGTGCGTCGTGCTCTTCGTCATCATCTCCGGATCCTTCAAAGGTGAGGCTGGATGGGTGGCTTCAACTGATATGATAATTCTGTCTCTTCCTGACTAGCTCCCACACTATTGCTTCAGTCAGCCGCGATACGACTCGCAGTCTATAGACTCCTATTGTATCTAATGTTGTCTAAAGTCCGATCCATTCGGTATGTTGTCCAGTATGAAGAATAGGTGAAAGATTTGTGAATAACAACCCAGTGGTGGTTTTTACTGCAGATGATTTAGTGTATAAAGAAATTGATATCATATTATGACAATGTTTATATTTCAAAATATTGGGTCTAAAATTTGAAAGCAAAGCATAGAAAGTTCACGAAAAGTTTTTGAATTTTAATGTATGTATATATATTTGAAATGAGATGAAATAAGTTTTTATTCGAAGTAGGTTTGTTACAAACACTTTTCGAAAGTCACTCAACGCCATCGCTTCAACAAATCCCTACCGTGAGTGGTCCCGGGAGAAGAAGCGGCAAGAAACTCCCGGGATTATTTTTTTCCTACTCACAGTTACAGACAGCACTTGTTTTGTACTCATATTAATATTTCTGACATTGACCATCTCAGCTGAGTATCCGAATGAATGTATCCGATCTTACCGAAGCTCGGTAATTTCGGAAGAAACTGGCCGAAACCAGCAGACATCGATTAATTTTCTGCTTCAAGACAATCCACATACTGTATGCCTACTTGTAAATCTCGTAATCAATATGACCCACATCACTAGTACCCAGTACCCACATCGTAATTGATTGAAGATAATAAATTGTTAATATAAACATCAATTTGTGTAATTTATTCCTTATGTTAGTGAAACTGATGTATATGTTGATTCAAAAATTCGTTTGAATTGATGTCCGTCCTTGGTTCGAAGCAACATGGATTGTTGAACTGAACTATATTCAAGGACCCTTTATTCAAATGCACATGCACTACGGCGCCATTTATATTTCTTCCTGCTTCCACAGTCCATTTGACCCTGTCTGCAGAACGATAGGTTCCGGGTGCGATTCCAACTGATTCAGATATTTATGTGACACAAATGTTTACAAGTCGTATACGTAATAATTTGGTTTTTTATATCTTTTATGTTGTAATTTTGGTTTCAGCTGACACCAAAAATTGGCGAATCCCCGCCTCAGAAGTGCCAAAGTCAGATAAAAAAGACTTCGGTACGGGAGGCTTTGCCCCGTACGGTATCGCCGGCATCATCAAGGGCGCTGCTGTCTGCTTCTACGGATTTATCGGTAAGTTAGTTCTGTTGAGGACGTCATCATTCTGTTTAAAATATGTATTTAATGAAGCCCGCCTGGCGACCAAAGTAGCTTCCACCCTCTTGGTAGAGTCGACTGTCAAACGACTCATGGCTTGAGAGTCAGTTCTTTCCTTCTTGCTTTTCTCTTTTCTTGTCGACAACGCAACAAGCTCAAGGTTATTTCAAATCTGAGTATTTATACAGAGGAGCGAGTGCGAGCTCTTCAAAAAAGGTGTTTAAAGAGGTCTCCTTCAGAGCCGGCGATGCATTGGCGATTGCTCTGGTATTGCTCGTGTCCATAGGCGACGCTAAACACTTACCAGCCCGAAATAGCAGATATTTCGTCATCCCTTAAGGCTATAAAAATGTCCTCCAATAGTTGAACATAATGTGCGTAGCGTCGCCTACGAAGTGGCGTGGCGCGGTACTAATGACGCGCGTGTGTTATGTTCCCCATCAGTGACGCAGCCAGAGCCAGCCAGAACTCGACCAATCACGTAATTGCACCGCGCGTATCGACTTTTCGGCCTTCACTTACGTCCAGTGGCGGTACAGCCATACAAGCCGAGAAGCCCAGCTTACTATCATTGCTTTACTATCATCACTCTGCAGCTGTTAACACTTATGTGGCGACAGCGCACATACGTCACACGGTGACGTCACTTCGCCCTGAATCACGCTATCGAAGTTTTCAAAGATCGCTAGTATATATACGAATGCTCCGACATCGTCAGTTGGGGCTCGGCCGCCTCCCAGGCAACACATCTCGCCTGGCGGGAGATCTCCCTTTCCCAAACTGGTGCCCCTCGACAAGAACACTTCCCTTCTGTGCACCGATAGCGGCAGCAGGCATCACTCCCCCCTCACCTCACCGCTCACACCCGACGGACAGCAGCGACATCTCCCCGCAGTCTCATTACCAGCCACACTAGCTCATCGGGTTCATCGCAGCGTATGCTCAAGACGCTTCCTGTCCCCGTTCCGGCTACTGTCCACACGACGGCTCCACTGATGGCTGGAGTGCACATTACTCGCCCTCTGCATTGGTCGTCTCACCCTCCCATCCCGACTCACCGTGGATAGAGGGCATCCCGTGGACACACATGGCTGAGCAATCATCGCGGCGCACGGACTGCAAGATGTATCGACCTCCGGTCTGAGCAGGGGGGTGATGTGGCGACAGCGCACACACGTCACACGGTGACGTCACGCCGCCCTGAATCACGCTATCGAAGTTTTCAAAGATCGCTAGTATATATACGAATGCTCCGACATCGTCAGTTGGGGCTCGGCCGCCTCCCAGGCAACACATCTCGCCTGGCGGGAGATCTCCCTTTCCCAAACTTATATTATTAGTTGGTAAATATTATACGTATGGAATGGAGTGTTCTGTGTGGTCGGCCAAGGATCCCGCGTACAACCCAGGATGGGTGGGACAACTGGGCTTGTCTTGTTCTGACGGCCTAGGCACGCCATTGCTTACGTCGTGCCGTAGAACTATACTAAACGCAGACTCGTGGCAGGCGGAGTAATAAAACGTGCAAAAGAGAGGGCGCACATCATTTTGTCTCGCACTTGCACTGTTTATGGAAATTAGGTGTTTCGCATCTCTGTGCCTGTGTGTCGTCATCCATAAACAGTGCAAGTGCGAGAGAAAAATGATGTGCCGTCTCTTTTGCACGTTTTATTACTCCGCCGGCCACGAGTCTGCGTTTAGTATAGTGAGTGATGTGTGTGCGAGCGCAGGGTTCGACTGCGTGGCGACGGCGGGCGAGGAGGCGCGGCGGCCGCAGAAGACCATCCCCTTCGCCGTGGTGGCCTCGCTGCTGGTGGTCTTCCTGGCCTACTGCGGCGTGTCCTCCGTGCTCACGCTCATGCTGCCCTACTACATGCAGGTACTATACGTGTATTGAGGTTACTTGTCAATAAAATGATAATCTAAAATTTTAACAAAAAATAACCGACTTCAAATGAAGTACATCCAATAAAAAAAATCATCGAAATCGGTTATGGTTGGCGCGATATTGAGTTATTCGTCCATTTATCGCGCACGTACTTAATGTAAATTTAAGACTTATATGCTTTTGACATGGATGCCATTGTCAGATCTCGCTCAAATTTATGTGTGACCACACGACAAGCACCAGCTTTCGATTAAAAAAATAATCTTCATAATCGGTTCAGCCAGTCCAAAGTTCTGAGGTAACAAACATAAAAAAAATACAGTTGAGAACCTCCTCCTTTTTTTGAAGTCGATTAAAAAGTGAATATTTTGTACAGTACGGCCGACGTATCTTGGCGCGTCTGAACTTCGCGCAGAAGGCTGCGCTGTAACATAATTCGGCAATGCTCGGTACGCGGCGTATTATTAATACTGCTGACTGCTGTTGTATATAAATCAAATAATAATACTTTTTTTTTGTATCTTATAAGTTAATGCTTGACTACAATTTAAAATTAGAAAATAGGATATATTTTATCCCAATTGTATATTCCAGGATTTTTTAGTGTTAATGTGTCTATCGTTTCGCTATATTAAATCGGAATTTCTGGGAGTGCAGCTGCGAACTGTGGAAACTAGTACTTACTATACTTGTATACTTTTGAGTCAATTCTTTCTTTCTTTTTCCTCTCTCTTTCTTGGCCGGCAACGCATCAGTGATGCCTTTGATGTTGCTAATGTCCATGGGCGACGATAGCTACTTACCATCAAGTGAATCGTTAGCTCGTTTCTATAAAAATTGTACATAAGTTGACACACAGTGAGTTGTGTGTGTGTTTGTGTGCAGGACGAGAAGGCGCCGTTCCCGTTCGTGTACGACCAGCTGGGCTGGACATGGGCCAAGTACGCCGTCAGCGTGGGCGCCATCTGCGCGCTCTGCTCCAGGTACAGGCTGGCTGTGGAGTGTGGACCGTAGGGTCGCCTCATTTTATTTGTACTATTTATACGATGTTTTGGGACTTTTGGGCCTTTTCGCCTTGGCGCCAGATACAATGTTCATGAGTTTGGTATTTTGAATGTATCCCGATAAAATATTGTCATTATAAAATCTTTAAGTAGAAACATTTATTTTTATTTATTTAATACGAGTAACCGCCCTCGCTTTGCTTCGGTTTTCTTATCTTTTTACACTTTGGGTTACGTTATTGGAGTTTTATTAAGGATCCCTAAATTTTTTGAAAATATAATGTAGCCTATGTCATCCGGCGATATTGTAGCTTCTCAACAGTGAAAGAATTTTTCAAATCGGTTCAGTAGTTTCGGAGCCTATTCAATGCAAACAATCAAATTTTTCCTCTTTATAATTAGTATAGATAATTTTATATTTTTAATATTGCTATTCACATGTTGTAACATTAATATGTAGTGAGGGCATGTTAATTTCATCGAAAACACACGGGTACCTACCCGCACCCGATCCGCGCACGCGTCCGTGTATTATCCATATAAATGCAAGTGAATAGACGGGCGCGCATCCCGAGCCGTGTTCACTGTTCAGTAGTCGAGTCGATTGGTACAATTGGTACAACGCGTTCCCCCCGCAGCCTGCTGGGCGCCGTGTTCCCGCTGCCGCGCATCATCTACGCCATGTCGTCGGACGGGCTGCTGTTCCAGTGGCTGGGCCGCGTCAGCCCGCGCTACCAGACGCCGCTCGTCGGCACGCTGCTCGCCGGCCTCTTCACCGGTACCTGACATACGCACCATCTCTACTCTGTCATCTCTACTGTTACTTACTAGTCTACGCTTACTTACTATCTTGCAAAATAATTCTGTATAGGGATATCCTAATCACCTAGCGGTATGAAACATGCTTTACGACCTGTTGTCATATCTACCAAATATACAAAAAATAAATCATAAAGATCGGTTGAGCTGTTTCAGAGGAGTACGACTACAACACAGTGACACGAGATTTTTATATATTTTTAGATATATTCTTGCTTTTTGTAAACGATGTTTGCCTCTAAGGGGTTATATTGTTTGTTACGAATGTCTCATAATCGTTTGTAATTTTTAAATATAATATTACGAGTATAACCATTGGCGAAGTATAAAAAAATTAATTTATGTGTGTGTGGTACACAGGTACCCTGGCCATGATCTTCGAGCTGGAGCAGCTGATCCACATGATGTCCATCGGCACGCTGCTGGCCTACTCCATGGTGGCTTCCTGCGTCTTGCTATTGCGGTGATATATTTATCATAATTATTTTTATTTATTTGCGATAATATTAATGCATGATTTTTTTTTGATATTTCTTGGCATTTACAAAATAACACAGTAAAGTGCAAACATATAAAACAACCATTACCGCTCGACGGCCATTGCCGCTGTATATTTGTCATACAGTACACAAACCTTTACATACCATGTATCCCACAGACAATACATTACAAATACGCTTCACTAATAACATTTCACATTTTTTATTTGTTACCCCTCTGTGCAACGTCGATATGAAAGCTTCACTTCAATGATCAAGTGTTCGTATTAATAACAGGTACGAGCAGAGTCCGTCGGCGGTGCGTGTGGCGGCGGCGGAGGCGGCGGGGGGTGGCGCGGGGGGCGGTGCGGGGGGTGCGCGGGGTCGCGTGTCGGCGCGCGCCGTGTTGCGGCAGCTGGTGAACGCCGACGGCCACGCCACGCCCACCGCGCTCAGCGCCGCCATCGTCGCCGTGCTGCTCTCGCTATACGGTCAGTAACACCGAGCGCATCATGGGTTGCGACCAACAAACAAAAGAGAGAAAGAACTCTAACCAGAAAATGACGAACGGCGGCTTTATTGTATGAGTATATAGTCACGTACGTTGGCGTAGTTTATAATCTCGGCATTTACATCACGTCAATAAAATGAATGTTTTATGGCCAGTAGGAAATTCCATGTACAACAAACGTTAGCATTCAGCTCGGTCGCGTATGTTGATCATTGATATCAAAACCCTATTTTTGACATACTCACGTTGACCACGCTACTCCAGCACTCACCTCATATATAATGCACGAAATACATAGTACATTCATTTTGGTCCTTCGAGCCGGATGAGCAAAAATATTATTAGTATGACTCAATAACATCAATATTGTTCCTTTTCTATATTCTATATTTGTTATTTGAAACCTTACCGCCTATCGGGCCGGCTTCTATCACCTCTTACGACATCTTTTTCCCCGTCATGTGATTGGGGTGAGCATTCTAAGCCGTCCCAATACGGCTAAGAATGCAGCTGATGATTGTAGTGTGTGTGTGTGTGTGTCCGCGTGCAGGGTTCTGGTGCCTGCTGCTGATGGGCAGCATCATGGCGCACGGCGCGGACATCGTGGCGGGCGAGGCGGCGGCGGGCGCGGCGGCGGCGGCGGCGGGCGCGGCGCTGGTGCTCGCCACGCTCTACTGCATCTCCTGCCAGCCCGTCTCCGACAAGAAGCTCGCCTTCTCGGTCAGTGGGGGAACTGTGTAGTCCAATCCATAATTCGATGGACCACTTTGACAACTCAAATGCGTTAATGTTGCCAGGACTTAGGCATTGCTCTTCTTATCGATATTAAAAAAAGATAAATGAGGTGTACGAGTTAACAAACACTCATACATTGTGCTTAGCGCAGCGACCTTGCACCAAGCACGTAGTAACCTAGATGGGCGCGCAGAGCCCGTGAACATGTACAAGACGTGATTCTACTAACTTCTGGCACCAATAAAAACCCACGGAACACAGAGACAAGAGGTGGAAATGGTATAAGTGTTGATTAGTATGGGAACCGTTCTAGCCAAAAAAACACAAGTAAATGGATAATCGTATTACTTACAACTAACAAACTTACATTTTGATTGGTTGTTAGTTGTCAACTACGAATAGTCCGAGAAACCTGCTATTTATGTTTGAAAATTCACTTTAATATTTGATGTTAATTCTTATTTCTCAATGTCATATTCAGTGAACTTAGTACCTTTATCAATTAAGATCATAATACTTTTCAAGTTCTGCTATACCACAGCTATACACCGCTAGATGGCAATATTCTACGTAATAAATAATTCTATACTTAATATATAGTAATAAGGTTGACATTGAATTGCAGTTGGTTGTATTACAATGTCAATCTTATTGGAAAATGATTAAATAATACCGTCTTCTGAACGCTAGATGTCGTGACTGGAATCTAATATCAACCTTAAATGTATAGCGGTAAGTTATATTTTTGGTTAATTAGGCCTAGGGATGTGCGTGGTGCTTTTACCGCGTTATCGACAATTATCGATATTTATCGAAACTGGTATACTACAAGGTAATGTTGGTACTTGTTCTTGTACAACTTGTGTGTGTGTATGTGAAAACGTGCTCAAAATTTTGAAAGCTTATATCTATTACAAGGCGTAGACGTGGCCGTAGCTTTTTTATATTAACGTTAGCTAACTAAACAGTATGTCGATAAGTGAAATTTCAATGTAGCTCAACGTAGCTTAGCTATAAAAACAATGATGTGAATTAGGATGAATTTCAACCTTAACGTTATACAAAAAAGGTAAAAAAGAATGCCCATAGCCAGTACTCTCAAAAAAATTATTGTGTCACAATGATTTTTGGACAAAAAATTAAATTAAAATATTTCAAGTATATACCGTATTTTCTAAAAAAATCCTCTTTGAGAATAATTTTCTGAAATTAATAAGTAACTTTACTTCCGTTTTACAAAAGAAAACCATTGGGCCATTTATGTTTGGATAAGGGCCAATCAGAAATATTTTAAGATCCTTCGGGTCAATAGGTTGCATTGATTCCATTATGATTATGATACAACAAACTAGATGACTTAAGGGGACTGTCAAATGAATTAGAAAATTATTATAATCAGCCAGGAGTAATAGTGTTCTGTGATTATAATACATTATAAACTACATGGCGTTTTGGGACTGTCAAATGAATTTGAAACTTAAAAGAACGACATTACATACGCAATCGACTTTAATACGCCGGCATAGGCTCCATATTACTGTGAGTTTACTATAACCTAAATTCAAACTAATTTTGTTGAAAATCTCGTATTTCCTACAATAGTAGGTTAATAAACACTGACTAAAGTTAGTATGTGTAATTTACAAGACACAAAAATGTTAAAGTCAGTACAGTCATTTCTCCATACTAAATGGGCATTCTCCTTTTGTTCGACCTACAACGTTTAGTAGTAGAACCAATTGCGCCATCTAGTGTCGCCAAGGAATAGTTTAAACACCTTTATTTTCGTGGAATTATATTTCCTAGCTTTGAAGCTCTCATAGCCCGGCGGATTGCGTCGATCCTAAGCGATCGAAGAAGTTAAGCAACAGCGGGCGCGGTCGGTAGTTGGATGGGTGACCGCTAGTCCAAAAATTTTTTGAGCGCAATTGCAACATCCAAACTTACAACCTCTTTGCTTCTGCCCAGCAATGAGTAAGATATACTAAAAGATCACCAGCTGATCTGCCGTGGCGGAAACCGTATTGACGGTCACTGAAACTATGAATTCTTCTTGTAAAAAATGCTCTGAGCATGGTACTAGATTTTACTGGGAACCAATTGATCCTCCCAGTAGTTTTAAGCCAGTCTTCTTTTCTCTATGCGTCTTAAGGAAATCTAAGAAGTAACTATAGAAACCAAAATAAGCATAATATTCAAATAATTATTATAATTATTCATAATAATATTATAATATTGACCAAGTTCACTGTTAGAGATTGCCAACTGGCATTATACTATTTATATGTATTAACTATAGGTTACGAACATATTTTCTCTATAAATAGCCATTTAAACCCTAATCAGTCGGGTCTTGGTCGTATAATATTACATCGTAAATAAAATTACAACACACCGATATCGATAAATTTATCCCATCCCTTCCCGAGTAGCAAAGAATGTTTTCAAAGAATGTTCTGGAAAACAATAGTCGAGTAGCAGTACCATTTAAAACATAAAAATAACCTTATTGCCGTGTAAATAGAGTAGCTTTTTGATCATAAAAATGTATTATTTCCTTTAATTTTATGTTTTGAATTTGAATTAATACAAAATAAATATAAAACTAGGCTTAGCTGTGGGTGGCTGTGGTATGAAACACTGCCATTAAATAAATTCTTAGCTCTGCTATCATTTTTGCACCCAAAATTGCACAATAAGTCATATTATTATAATTTAAGTCAAATTTTAATTTATGTAATGCACAACCGACGCAGCTCAGTGACAGATATGTTATGCGGGCAAGTAAGCGGAGCTACGCTTACTGTTAGTCGCTGTGCCCCGCCTACTTCGCACTTCCACCTCTTGTCTCTGTGTTCCGTGTAAAAACCCCTATTAATTAACCTCCCATTCAGTGCAATAAACATAGCCAGCTCGGTCACGTGTTTTACTCACGAACCCCCGCTGACACACTCGCCGTGGCCACGCTTCTCCTGCACTCACCAACATCCCGATTGTACGAGTTACGCCGTACATGAGGAATAGCGAAAAATGATCAAAGGAGTCTTGGGGCCGATTTTAATGAAAACTAAAGCTGCATCATTATATTTTTTAAATATTAATATTCACCTTACTGTATTATTACACCATTCGATAGTGCTGCTAACAAGGTTCAAATTTTTGGAAGCAATGACATACGAAAAATCAATATTTCAGACCAGGAATCGAACCTGTTGATTTTGAAAAAAATAAAAATTTACCCTGTTTGCGGGTGGTAATTTGTATGTGTGTTCATTGTTCAACTGTTCGACTTTAATAACCTATTAAACGAGTAAAGTATCGATCCTGTATCGAGGCGTACACCATCAGGTGGTAGATTAAGCACACATAATTTTAATTTAATTGGAACACCTTTGTTACCTTATTGTCACAAATAAATGAATGGATTTGATGTATCTTATCGAACGTATGTATCGACAATGTTGAAGAACCATTGGACATAGTTTCTGAAAAACGTTCCAATCCACATTTACTATGTCGAAATTGAGTTAATACTTGCAAGTCTTAAATAAGGTTAACTAAAAACTTTAAAACGCTTAATATCTACAGGTTATCAAAACTTGAAGATTAAACTAAAGTAATTTGATGAAGTAAATACAGGGTTGAACTTAAAACTCGATTTTCTCAAAATGTTATGATTGTGGATTGGAACGTTTTTTCGAAACTACGTCCCATTTATCTATTACCATTGGTAGGTAATAACGAGTGACAATAACCCCTAAACTTAGTAAGTGACGAGCGTGTTGTGTGCAGGTGCCCCTGGTCCCCTGGCTGCCAGGCATCAGCATCCTGATGAACGTGTACCTCATGCTCAACCTGGACTACGGCACCTGGCTGCGCTTCGCCGTCTGGATCGCCGCCGGTGAGTGATCACATTACACCTTACACCTGAACCCCTACAATAACTCTTTTCCTAAGCGTTCGTTGTGATGTGTTATATGTGGCGTCCGTGCCACCCGCGATACTGTTAAAAACCTACTGCTGGGTGTGAGTGTGTAGGCGTTACGCCCCAACTCAGAGTCACTTAACGGTTAGGGACCCATTTAGGGGGGGGAGGGGGGTCTTCAAAATACCACGATTGGTCACAGAGGAGAGGGGGGGTTTAGGTTTTTGTCACGTAGTCAATATTTTAGCAACCATTGCGCCACACAAGTCGTTAAATATAAAGCAAAATTGTTATTTTTTAACTCTGTTTTTGCAAAAAAATATTGAAAACCGTATTAAGTTTATGAATTACCTGAAAACTAGGGGGGGGGGGGGTCTTCTCATATACTACGGATGGTCACGAAGGGGGAGGGAGGGGGGTAAAATGTTGGAAAAAATGGGTCACGTGGTTTTGGTATGTTCCCATATTTGAATCGCTCCTTAGTACAGAATCACAAAAATTCACTCTCAACGTCAGTTTACGGGCAATTAAAGTTAAGTATACAAATACCTTTACTTTATTATTTAATGTCGATTAACATTGAAGTATTTGAATGTCAAGTCAAATCAACCCCTCATCATTGACATTGACAGTTCGCAGTATTGCTATGGGGCCGTCCATTAATCACGTGACGCTTGAAAGGGGGGGGAGGGGTTTGACAAAAATCACGAAAATATCACGAAGGGGGAGGGGGGGTTTAGTAAGATATCACGTGTATTTATTTTTACGTAAAACGCGCGATTTATTTTAAATAGAAAAGCAGTGTGTAGTGTGACTTTGACTTGCCGTTGCCAGGCAACGAACGAAGGCCTCACGCGCCGCCACCGACTACCCGGCTCGGCATGTTTTGGATTAAAGCAATGTCGAAAATAGGTGTTCTGTAAAGACCTTTTTGCAGAGCATAAGAAAGGAAAAATACACGTGATGTTGGGGGAGAGGGGGGGGGGGGTAGTCTTAAACCTCACCACATATCACCAAGGGGGAGGGGGGGGGGGTTAAAAAATGCTAAAAAAAAGTCACGTGATTAATGGACGGCCCCTATACATAAAGTGGCGTAACCTCTTTATTTTATTTTAAAGAAAAAAAGCTATTTTGCAATGTTTTTATGTAAGAAAAACAGTTAACGAATTTCTTGTTATTATATTAGAAAATCATAGTTCTAAAAGCATTGAAATAAATATTATCTTTGATTTACTATCAACGTATTTTACGTGCGACTACATAGTACATAAACACTCTATCGATAATTAGAAAGAAAGAAAAACATTTATTTCAGGGCACTGCAATAGATACAACAATATGCTAAAAAGTAATACTAACTATGCTTAAAAATTAATCGCAGTGCCAAGCAGGTGGCACTGAACATTCAGCGACGGCCGCTGCTTTTCAATGTGACGTACGGTGTCGCGCGGGGCACACACAGGTGCATGGCGAACTCGCTGATTCTGAATTATAATACAAGTGAAGGTGTATATATAACTGTGATATATATAACTACTAAATTATTAACCATATTATCTGTGTTATCAATAAAAAACACTATCTAATTAAATAAATATGCAATAAACTACTGAACAAGGAAGGCAACTTCTGAACTAGGTATAACAACATAACGAAGCTGGGTCGAACATAAACGGAGAAATGGAATATTGATTATCGATATGGTTATTTGACGTTGGACCCCACTAAGGTTACTTAAAGTTGACAATGTGACTCTGAGATGAACTAATTCATAACATATTACAATATTTAATGTCAGTTAGTTATGGACTTGTTACGACTAAATAAATAAACCTTTCTGAGTTGGGGCGTGTGTTAGCGTTAGCTTAAGCGTAAATTTTTACTGAAAATAATTTTGTCCAAAGTCTATGATAGTTTTGTAAGTCTAAAGTCAAAATCATTTATGCATATAGTAATTTTTTCAGTACACTTATGAATGTCATATTTTTTAATCTTCTACCATTTCGTAAAGGTGCTTTGTTAGAGAGGAGAAGAAATGGCGAAAGAAACTCCTAAGCACATCTTTTAAATAAAATATGTATACTCTCCCAAGTTTAGTTTGACGACCCTTTAGCCTAGTTGGTAGCGATTCTGCCTGCTAAGCGAGGGATCTCGGGTTCGATTCCCGGCCGAGGCAGATATTAATGTGACAGATACATATTTGTACTCGGTGCAGGTTGTTGATGTATGAGTGTGTAGGCGTTTATTTATTTATTCAAAACATAACATATTTACTGCTCTGTAGTATTATAAAAAGCTACTCTGTTCGTTAACAATAACAACTCAACAGTACCTATTAAAAAAATCTTTATCTTTATTAATATTTTAGTTCATTATCATTGTATTTTCCGCTACCGTACCGTATCGTGCACAGGTTATCAGAACTACATTGCGTTTTCATTATGTCCATAAGGGCAACGAGCATAATTATTTTAAACGTGACATTGTAAAACGCTAGCCATACACGATCAAGTGTATTTGTCAAGTTTGCAGTTTGACTTGATCCGGCATCCATTGTGCACAAGATAGCTATATAGCCAGATACACACCCTCAAGATAGCTATACACCCTCAATTTTAATGGATACCGCATCAAGTCCGCTGCAAACTTGACAAGAGTACTTGATCGTGTATGGCCATTATTTTATCTCTGTTATATTTACAATATGTTTTAATTTAAACGTGGCTAACGACGGGCTATTAACCTACACATTGTGAACAAATTCCGTGGAATTGAGGCATAATATAACTACATCGGCGGAGACCGCACAGAGGTCATCGATGAATCAGTCAAGGCAGTTCATTATCAATAACGATGCAGGTCGGTGTAGAGTATGCCGTGGCTACGCTTATCATATCGAACATGTGTCCCGCGCTGGGCTTAACCAACTTGACGACCTTGCTTCTGCCGGAGGACGCGCTACTCAATTTCACGCAGCTGGCCGTCAAGTACGGCCACTCGGTGGAAACGTACGAGGTCACCACGAGGGATGGATACGTTCTCCAGATGTTTCGGATACCCGGATTCAAGGATCGCAACCTTACTACCCTGGACCTTCCCCGTCCTCCTGATGCACGGAATTTTGGATACGGCAGATGTGTGGGTGCTGAGGGGCAAGGATTCCCTGGCCATAACTTTGGCCGACGCAGGCTACGACGTTTGATGTGGAAACGTCAGAGGCAAGAAGTACTCCCGGAGACATGTCTACCTGGCCCCGGACTGAGACCGCGAGTTCTGTGACTTCAGCTTCGAGCAGCACGGCCTGGACGACCTCCCGAGCCTCTTCGACCGGGTGCTGCTGGAGACCGGCGTCCCGAGGCTGAACGCGATCGGCTACTCGCAGGGGACCACCATCTTCTACGTGATGGGGTCCTTGCGGCCCGAGTACAATTCACTTACTTGCTGACGGCGCTGGCCCCGGTGTGGTACCTGCACCACGTGCCCAACCCGCTGGCCATGCTAATCCAGCTGTCGCCGGTGCTGTTCCGGAAGGCCGAAGCGGTAAGGTTGGACGAGTTCCCGGGACGCGCCTTCACGCAGTACGCGGGAAAACCATGCTCAAATTCCGTCGTCGGGTACGCGAAGTGCGTACTGGGCGCAGTCTTCCACCTGTTGCGGGCCGATCCGGCTGAGTTCGAGCCGCCCTTCTTCCGCAGTCTGATGGGACACTTCCCCGCGGGGACCTCCGCGAAGAATCTGTACCACTTCGGACAGGTGGGTCGCCAGCTTAGCTTCGCGCGGTTCGACTGTGGGCCGGGGCGAAGCGTGGATGATGGTGATGTACGGAGATGCAGTGCCGCCGGAGTTTGGGTTGTCTCGGGTGACGATGCCGGTGGTGTCACATTGACTTCGTGTTCGGTCGCAGTCCGCACCATGAGGGATTACTTGTTCCCGCATATTTTTCGAATCCTCAATAGATATCGATGATTGTAAAATGAATGCTTCTATTTGAAGTGGAGACAATACGTCATTATACGAGTATGATGTTTCTGTTATAATAATACATCAGATTCTGATGATCACATGAATCTTTTATTTAACTTGTTTGGTAATGTGAAATATGATATTAAAGAAAAATATCTTTTAACAATTTTATTTTAGGTATTTAAATAAATAAAAATAAGCGGAATAAAAATTAATAAATATGCAATAATTTCGTAGCTATGATTCGGTTTAGTAAGAATTTACATACTTTCATTCATTTAGTAAGAATTACTAAGAATAGCTGAGTTTAATTTCTATCGAGGATTATTTTTTTATAAGCAAAAATCTTACCATTATGTTACAAACAATTTATTATATTACAAAGACTTTGGGCTATACTTCTGTAATGATTCGAATATGTATGGAAACAAATACGTTGACATATTTTGTCCCCACACGTAATCCAAGTGATTCATCTGCTGGCGCGGGTTGACGACAAACCTGACGACATTGGGCAGCCGCCGTCTGAGCAGCGCCACGTCGGCCTGCGTCGACAGGAAGTCGTTCCTGGCGGTCAGCAGCACCACCCTCGCCCTCACGTTCTCCAGCTTATACTGAGGGGGTTCGTCGGAGCCGTAAGCCACCCTGTTGCCTACCGGTCCGTAATCGAACGGGGCGAACTCCTTGCGGATAGCGACTTGGCCTAGGTGAAGCAGATTCTTGCTCGACGTCGCAGTGGGGCTGTGCTTGAACACGACGACGCTGAAGGCGGGATCGATCTGGGTCACGTCGTATCCGACGAACGGATATTTGTTCGTCAGCAGACACATATACGCGCTGATCTCCGTGGAGCAGGTCGACCGGATGGCCGCCAGCGACGCCGACGTGGCGCTATACACCTGGTACTGCTGTGCATGAATCATGGCCTCGTAGATCGCCGGCATCAGCCGCAGCACAATCCCCATGGGCGGCGGCGAGTTGTGCATGTAGGCCACGGGGGCCAGAGTCACCAGCAGGTTAACCTTGTCGTTGTACTCCGGGACGGCCGACAGTAGGACAAAAAATATCGTCGAGCCCTGGGAATGGACGACGGCGTCCAGCTTCGCGGCGCCGGTCTTGTTCAAAACTAAATCTATCGTGGTTGGTAGATCGTACATTCCGAGCTCGTGAAAGGTGAAATTCCAGAAGGCCGCATCTAGGTCGAGGGCGACCGAGGAGTTATCCACGGAGTACTTGTTGCCCCGGACGTTGCCGAGCCAGACGTCGTAGCCAGCGTTGGCCAAGGTGATGGCCAGGGACTCGTTACCTCGGATGATCCACGTGTCGGCGGAGTCGGTGATTCCATGGAATAGCAAAACCGGGTATCCGTATCCCCGGCCCGGCAGGTGGAACACCTTGAGTCTGTAGCCGTCCTTGGTGTAGACGACGTACTCCTCGGCTGGATGGCCGTACTTGGCGGCGAGCTGGGGGAAATCCAAGTCGGCGTCGGGATCTTCGGGTCCCAGTTTTGGGACTCGGGCATCTAGCTCGTTAGCAAATGTATCTCCGACGGGATTTAACATCGACGATAATGAGCCAATGCCCGACGCAGCTTGTCCGTGTCCATCCTTCACTGCGAGGAGAATTATAGTGATAAATATTGTAATAGACATTGTTGCTTCGTGTCTGCAGTTTAATGTGCCATGTGTTTTATATGCCTTAAAATATCCATGTGCTATTTTAATATTTCAGTCCATTGGTTTAGGCTTCCTACAGCATCCTGATAGGTTAGTTCTAATTTTGAAAAGGGAATTAGGATATTGTGGGAATAAGAAGTAAGAAGTAGAGCAATTTATACTTTGTCCTTCTTGGTCGGCATAAGGGATATATTACCTGTGCCTTAGTGTTGCTGGTGCCCAAGGGTAACGGTTACCACTTACCATCAGGTGGTGTAAGTGACGCTGACGTTAAATTTAACCACCGTAGTAAAACTTCACGATAGTTGCCCGACTTTCTATGACTTGAAGAGATTCACCACAAACAAAGGGTGTTTTAATCTCCCATTTCTGTAGAGATAAGAAAACGTAAAATTTCAGCTGCTTATCGTAGTAACTGCGCTATCGGTCACCCTTTTAGTAATACTTTAACAACAAATAATAACAAATACAATAATTATCCCATAGCGGCGATTGGGGAATGAACTTATACCCAAGCGACGCCTAAGGGAGAGGGAGAGTCGGAAAAACAGCGCTGCACGAGGTTTCTCGTGCTAGCAGAAGCTGAGACTCCTCCTTTGCCCACAATAACTAGATGTAAGTTGCTATATTTAAGTGTTTAGTTTATTTTTACCCGACTGCCAAGGAAGGGTTATTTTTTCTCGCACGTGTCTTGTTTGTATGTGTGTAATATTCTATATTACCTCGTATCTTCCAAATCAGTGTTGCCAACTCGGTATCAGGTTTTCGCAGTGAACGATGTGTAGTTCGTTGGGTTTTCGGGCTAAACACAGTTTTAAAAAGGGCTAGATTCGTCCAATACATTGAAAATAGGGGTTATTGCTTAATTTACAGAGGTGAGGGCGAAAAAAAAAGGTCGTCAGAAGCTCTACAAGTAAGTTTCACTACCTAAATTGGTATTTTCGATCGATTGCATCAAAAAGTTCGTGGAAAACCTGAATTTATCCCTTTTTTTTTCAAGATGGCGGAAAATGATTTTGGGGCTAGAAATTGGGCTAGGTGCTAAAAAATTATTTGAGGTGCTGAAAACCCGTAAAAAGAGCTAGATCTAGCCCCGAAAGGGCTAAATTGGTAACACTGTTCCAAACCGCTGAACGGATTTGTATAATTAAGATATCGTTAGATTCGTCTTGATAACCCAAGTGTTCTTAGATAAGTGAAATAAAAAAAACAAATATGGTGGCTGTAAGATATCATTGTTTGAAGTATCAAAAATAAAAATAAATCGAATAATACAATATGGCTGTCAAATTAAAGAGCTCACCATAAGGATTCCTAAAAGATATTATGTCATGATAGGTTTTTTGACAGCAAGCGGTTTTTTTTTATATTTAATTGTATACTAGTTCTGTTTTTGTGGTTGTGTGCCAATAGAGCATTATTTTTTTTTATTTCATGATGACAAATAATACAAACTTTAATTAAAACAACAAATTTAATCAATCAATAAATTTAATATGGTTTAATGATTATAACTATAACTTATTTGTATTTTTATTTGTACATATTTGTATTTGTACTTATTTTGTATGTAAGCAGATTTAATGTAACATAATTAAATTTACTCTATTTACTCTATTAAATTACTCTATTAATTTACTCTATTTAATTTACTCTATTTAATTCTATTCTATTCTATTCTAATTTTAATTAGAATAGAAAATATTTTGAAATAAAATGAATTGATCCACCACCATAAAATTGCAACACCCTTTTAGGGTTGTTATTGTATAGAATGTGATATGTGACTGTGTTATGTACCATGTTATTACATATTTATGCAATAAAGTATTGAGTATGGAAAAATGTAAAGTTATTTTGTATGTATGCAGATTTATTTTATCAAACTACCTTTTATATTACTGACTGGATTGTGACGAGGGTCACGACGAGGCTAATCTACGTTTTATTTATTGGAATATTTTTACACGATATTAATGACATAGGGTAAGCAGTACAAAGATTGGCCCTATAAGGTGATCTTCGATTTGGATAATTTCTTGTTACAAAATAAGTTTCCTTATTATTATGAAACATTTTAAGTTGTTCCTTGGGAAGCTGGCAATTTAAATTGAATATAATTATAATCATATTTCATTTCATTAACAACTTTAATGAAATAAACATAAAAAAGGGGTCAAAAGTACAATGATTGGCCCTTACATGATTTTAAACTTAACTCATCGCGGACTGTAAACATTTTCAGTATAATACGGGTACTCACGATATATATTTTATACGCTGATATTTCGACCCAGTTACTGGGATCGTGGTTACGGCTAGACTGCGATGGCGCGGAGAAACTCTTGACAGGTTGATAAACGACGTTGATATTAGTATTTGACGGATGACGGATGTCAAAAACCGGATGTTGGATGTCGGATGACGTTTGACACTAATACATCAGTCTGTCTACCTTACGTCTCGATCGTTTTTGAGCTTTGTGAACCATATCACGACAACCATAACCATATGCGCTGCGATATCGATCGTTTTGTTTGTCCGATGTAGCTGTTAACGCATAAAAGAACACATCGCAGCAGTCAAAAAGAACGACGGGAATAAATCAGCTGTTGCAGAACATCTTCTCGAATCGGGTACTAACCATTGGATCTAGCTTCACAATCCTCAGGTGATTGCCACGGAACGCCACCACATACCACGGCTAGTGCGTGACGCCATAGAAATTAAAAAACACCCCAAAAATTTTAATAGGGAGGACGGTTTTAAGCTGGCACCAACGTGGAATCCAGTGGTTAGTTTATGTAAATCTCGAAAAGTGTCGAGTGTTGTGCGGCAAGATGTGGTTAGTGTAGTATGTCGTGATATGGTTCACAAAGCTCAAAAACGATCGAGACGTAAGGTAGACAGACTGATGTATTAGTGTCAAACGTCATCCGACATCCAACATCCGGTTTTTGACATCCGTCATCCGTCAAAGACTAATATCAACGTCGTTTGTCAACCTGTAACCGTAACCACGATCCCTGTAACTGGGTCGAAATATCGGCGTATAAAATATATATCGTGAGTACCCGTATTATACTGAAAATGATTGGCTCTTGTTATATAAAGATTGATAACGATTGCGTTTATTGGCCCGGCCGATGTTTATACTCTGTAGGTGCCAATCTTTATACAAATTAATAAGAAACGATGTGATGTGCAGTATATAGTGTATATCGTATTCTAGTCAATGCGAAGATTTGTATATAATATAATCTAACATTTTAACAAAAAAGTAACCGACTTCAAATGAAGTACATTGTACTTTTGACATGGATACCATTGTCAGATCTCGTTCAAATTTATGTGGGACCACACGACAAGCACCACCTTTCGATTAAAACAAAAATCATCCAAATCGGTTCACCCAGTCCAAAGTTCTGAGGTAACAAACATAAAAAAAAAAAAAAAAAAAATACAGTCGAATTGAGAACCTCCTCCTTTTTTGAAGTCGGTTAAAAAAACAGATCAGTATGTAATATTTTTTAAATAAGACAAAAAATAATAATTTAAAGTAAAATTATAGTTTATTCGCCTTTTACGACACCAGAGTATGCCGGCATGGGCTTGGGATCAATATTTTAAGCAGCCTCAATACGGAAAATTACTTATTACTGTATAAGTAACGCATATTAGTTTATTAACTAATTTAACAATTTGTGTATCAAACAAATTGTTAAATTAGTTATTTAAACTAGCTTTTAAAACTAGCTATTTGAGTTAAGTTGTTTTTATTGTAAAACAATTAAAAATAATTCAATAAAATAAAGATAAAAATACCAATAATAATAATTTATTTACGCACTCAGGCAGGAAACTATAACCCGCCAATTATGACATATTAATATATGCCAAAACACAATATTTATTATCACATGTCATAAGAATGGAAATCACACACTAAAAGTAAAAAGAAAACTATAATAGTAAATATCATTACAAAATGCTTAGTTCTTACGAATTTCGTAACAAAACACCTCTTTCGTTTCAGTCGCCGCAAAATTATTTTTTATTAGTTTTACTAGGTAATAATTTTAAAAACTGCGAATTACTTTTGAGATTACCTATTATTAATACAGAAAAATAAGAATATTTTTTCATACCTCGTAAACCAATACAGTTTTTAATAAATGAATTTTAAATTAAAGGGTCCATTAATTGTAGAGGGGCCAGGATTACTACTGCTTACCCTACATGAAATATATTTCATTGCATGCGTAGACAAGTTTTGTTTTTCAACTGTTCTAAACGGTAGGATAAACATGGAGGCCGACGAAATATAATAATATTTTACAGGATTGCACAGGCAGGTCCAGATGAGATCAGTGTAGCTCCTGCTTCTTCTCCGTCAATACAAAACATCAGGATTCTAGTTATAATATTCAAGGACGTCAAAAATGTATGTAAACAAGTAAATCGGCGCCGTCGCTCCCCAATTAAAATCAATGTGATTCATGATGAGCCGTGGGTTGATGACGTAGCGCACGACGTTGGGCAGCTGCCGGCGGAGCGCCTCCACGTCGGCGAGCGGCGCCAGCTTGTCGTTGAGCGCGGCCAGCAGCGCCACGCGCGCCGACACCCGCTGCAGCTGGTACGCCGGCGCCGACGACGAGTTGTACGCCGCGAGGTTCCCCGCCGCCCCGTAGTCGAACCGCCCGAACACGTTGCTCAGACTGACCTGAGCGTACTGCGCCAAGTTCTTCACCGACGTCCACGTGGGGTAGTGCAGCATGAGCGTGCGAAGAAACTCGGGCCCCAGCTCCGCACTGTCGTCGCCGAAGATCGAAAATACGAACCCGTACCCGTCGATCAGGTACCCGAGCACCGGGATCTGCGCGATCGCTCGGAGCAGTACCGTCTCCACGGAGGTGTCCCCGAACAGGTTGGTCACCCGCAGGGCTCGAAGGGCCGCGTACAGCGTCGGTGCCAACCGTATGAGCACCCCGATGGGAGGCTGGATGTACTGCAAGTAGCAGACGGGCGCCAGCGCGACGGCCACGTTGACCTTGGCGTTGTACTCGGGGCGCGTCGAGAGCAGCACCCATATCATGACGGTGCCCTGCGAGTGGCCGATCAAGTTGAGCCGCGGCGCGCCCGTCTCGGCGAGCACGGCGTCCACGGTCGCCGGTAAGTCGAGCAGCCCGTGCTCGTCGAAGCTGAAGTTCCAGAAGTCGTCGTCGACGGCGGGGTCGAGCGTGGCGTGGCGGCGCGAGTACCGGTTGCCGCGGACGTTGGCCAGCCACACGTCGTGGCCGGCGCGGGCCAGCGTGGCCGCGAGCGAGGTCTCGCCGCGCACTATCCACGTGTCGGCGGAGTCCAGCAGCCCGTGCAGCAGCAGCACGGGCAGCGGCCGGGCGCCGCGGATGCGATACATGGTCAGGATGTACTCGTCCTCCGTCCTCACGTCGTACGACTCGGCCCGGAACCCGCCCCGCGCCGCCAGCTCCGTGAACGATGGCGGGTTCAGGATCGGCGAGAGGTCGGAGATGTTGAAGTTTTGTAAGCTGCTGAAGTCGAAGTTGCGCCATCGGCTGTTGAAGGTCCGACAGGTCGCTAAGCTAGGAACGAGGGCGAGCACCAGAAATTTCCCGAGATAATGCATCGTGTTTTACCAAAGACTAAACATCGTTCTCAAGTGTGGATTATAAATGAGTAGTTACTGAAGAATTTAGAATTTTATGTTAGTCTGCAAATATTGTTGATATCGATAAAGTTGGGTCAATTTACATTGTACGACAAATCGTACCTATTTTATGCATGCCGGTGGGTGTACATTAAATTCAATGTTTTTTTCTATGGAGACTGGTGACGAATCTTCTGGTTGTCTGTCAAATGAGCGGTTCTTGGTTTAATTTCAAGCAGACATTACATAATATGTAATATACTATAATAATTATATTATGACACATAGATGTTGGTTAAGAAGTCGTTTTTGTTTGTTTTGTACTTATTTGTGTGTCACCATTAACATAACCCATGTGGGAGGATGGGAGTACATAATTTAGGTTGGATAGGATTGTTGTTGCGATCCTGCAACTGACTTCGAATGCATGTCGTGTCGTTAAATGAAAATCGCATTATTTTTTCAATTAACAACATATTAAAAGTTAATACGTTTCACGGACTTGCGAATTTTTTCGAGATAGAGGGAAATTGTAATAATAATTAAAAAGCATGTGGCGAATGGAAATAACGTTTTTCCGTGAATAGTCGACAAATGCGCAACATGGCCACCTGGTAATATGTGGTCATTATGCCAATCGACGGCTGTAGCACCAAACGGAATCTCGGTCGCATTGCCAGCCAGGAGAAACACGTAAAAACATATCTCGACTGATTCTAGAAGGAACGGTAGCTAACCAGGTGGATGAAAATACACGTTAAAAGGGTAAGAACAGGAACAGAAGCGTAAGTCAGGAACACAATTTTGATAAAGCAGGATATTGTTTAAATTTCTTGTAGTTCCTGTTTTATAACAATTTTGTATGTAAAATTAAAAATGTAATGTGAACACAATGCATGATAATGGACACATAATAATAATATGTTGTACATTAATGTGTAAACATGTAAAACACGAGACGACTTTAGTAGCACTTTTTCTTGTTTTGTTATTTTTAGTTTTGAGGATGTAAAACGAACTCTTCATACGTAACTTGGTCTAATTGTTACCATACAAGCGGAGCACGTCAAATATGTCAGGATACAAGTAACTGGACATATTCCTGCCAGCCACAAAGTCAAAATGGTTACACTGAGGGTGAGGTATCACCCTGTACGAGGCAACTTTGGGTAGCTGTTGACGCAGGATCGCGACGTCGGCTATCGTCGACAGGTGGTCGTTCCGGCCGACCAGCAGCACAACCTTCGTGGTCACCTTGCTCAGCTCGTACTCCGGCGGTGTGCTCGAATTGTAAGCTACAATGTTCCCGGCCGCTCCGTAGTCGTACCGGGCGAACTTCCTTCTGGATCCTAGCTGAACGAAATGATATAGATTTTTCAAGGAAGTAGGTATCGGTAAATGACCGATAAAAACGCGGAGGAAGCATGGCTCGAGTTCAGCAGGATCGTACCCGGCTACAGGGAAGAATATCCCGAACGCGCACAAGGTGTACCCCCCGACAGGTAGGGGACAGAGTAATCTCAAAGCTTTCACGGTCAAGGAGTCCTCCGCGAACACTTCATGGAAGTTTAAAGCTTGTCCTAAACGGTATAAGATATGTCCGACTTCTATCAGGGTCGAAATTGGCGGGGGAGTGTTGTGAATGTACGCCACCGGTGCCAGTGCGACGATCGAGTTCAACTTGTCGTTGTATTCTGGTCTAGAGGAGCACAGGATGAAATATATGGTATTGCCCTGGGAGTGGCCGAGGCCGTTGAGCTTGCTCGCGCCCGTGACGTTCAGGACGAGGTCGATGGAGGCGGGCAGGTCGTACAGGCCGTGCTCGTCGAATGTGAAGTTCCAATACTTCGCGGGATCAGATTCGATGTCGGGGGAGACGTGACCGCGGGAGTATTGGTTGCCTCGAAGGTTGCCGAACCAGAGGTCGTACCCTTCTCTCGCCAATGTTATCGACAGGGAAGTGTTGCCTCTCTCAATCCAGGTGTCGGAGGAATCTGCGACGCCGTGGAACAGCAAGATCGGCAGCGCCGCCCGCTTGCCCGGGATTCGAAACACGTTCAGCTTGTATCCGTCTTCGGTGATCACCTGGTGGCGCTCGCCGGGATGCCCGTACTTGGCCGCCAGCTCGAGGAATGATAGTTTTGCATCATCGGGTACTAGAGAGACACAATCGAAGCTCTCGCTTACCTCGTTGCGAATGGTCCTCACCAAATTTGATGTTAAATTGATCGGGGCTTCCAAGATGGAGGAGAGCGTCGCGAAGGTCCGCAAGGCGATATCCATGACTGTCAGGTGTCCTCGGCCCAATGTAAATCACGATACTGATTTGGGTATTATATTAACGAGGCTGTAAGTATTCGGTGATATATTTATGACTCATTTATTGGGTAAGAGATAAGTTCTAAATTTATTGTTTTTATCAAATTAATGTCGGTTACTTTATCTGTCTGTCAGTCTGTAGTAGAGGTCCGAGGTCGGATAAACAGTTTTTTGTATTTAATTATTTCCGCTGCGTTGCAAAGTGTTTACTATGAAGAATAAGCTATTGTCCAACACATTAAAGATTTGTTTACGGCATCTATTTGAGAATGGTCAAAGATAATTTATTGTGGATATTATATATATATATGGATATTGTTTTTTAACAATAAAATATCCGGATGACCGAGCTTTGCTCGGTTTAGTGTTGCTTAACAACGCCATTTACTGAAGTAGCTTTAATATTGCTACTTGCCAATAGATGTCAGGAAGAGTATATTGTAGAAGTTTATCATTGCCTGAAAACACCGATAAAACGACATTTTCTAAAAATGAATCCTAGCTAGATCGATTTATCGCCCTCGAAACCCCCTATATACTAAATTTCATGAAAATCGTTGGAGCCGATTCCGAGATTCCAATTATATATATACAAGAATTGCTCGTTTAAAGATATAAGATTATATATTGTATCAAATCCGTCGCTTTTCTTAATGAATTAATTTATTTTTAGGCAAATAAGCCCCATAGAAAAATACATATATACAAATAATTCAAAAAATATGCAAATAACTATGTATGTCATAGGATAATCAAAAAAATTGGAGCATTGTAAAAATCCTAGGTTAATGCTATTGTAAAGGATAAACCAGATAATAAAAATTTGCTTTTAAATTGCGGTTTTTCTCGTTGTTGTTCAAGCTATTTCTAGGATCATTGCAAAAATCCAATTTTTCTGAATATCCTGCGACATAAATTAACAATAACACTACTATAGCACGATATGAATTGATGTTGATTGAATACACAAACTTTATATCTACGAGACGAGTATAATACATATACAGTGTGTCCAGCGACCAACTAGCGATAATTTAATATGAAATATTCCTAATTTTATCGACAAAAATATCTACATCACCCACTTGTGGGGGTTTCGCCATCTTTTTTTCAATGTAGCACGTAGCTGGACGCAAGAAGAATGGAAACTCGCATAAGGCTCATATTACACCATAAGTCACTAGTCTTGTCAAAGTCAAAGTCAAAATATTTTATTCATATAGGTATCACTGATACACTTATGCACGTCATTTTTTGCAACTTTGAACAATGATTTTGATGTCGTTTTTCGAAAAAAGGTGTGTTAATGTGCTAGTTTTCGAAATATATTAGCAAAACTTAAAAAACTAGTGAAAATATTGACTACATTGAGTATCATAGTTTTTTTAATGACCTTTGTAACTTGAAACTTCATCCAATCTTCTTTGTAATGAATAGATAGTATTATTATCTTTCAATTAATAGATTTTTCACATCTATAGGACCTTTGAGTCCAGAGAAATCAAAGTCTTTCGGCAGAGTCGTCATTTTCTAATTTCATTGTAGATTACTTTAGTAAATTGTATACTTTTCGTAATTAAGAACATAATGTCCTGTATCTAAGTCCGGTATGGGCGTAAACAATTGCCACACAGTTTACCAACTATAGCACTTGTTTACGAAAAAACTCAATTGTGTACATCTGTTTTTATGTTCAATAAAAATCTTTAAATCTTTAAATGATAATAATTTTTTTTAAACCTGCGTTTTTAAAAAGCGCATGACGTTTTTCATCACCGTTGTTTTTGTGTCACCGTTCGTATTACAAAAATCTTAAAATTTCACTCTCATAATTTTTCTATTTATTTTTCATAACGCGCTTAAAGAAGTATACGTATAACTTCAAAAATTAAAATGGCGGCCATTCCCAAAGGAAGATGTCTGGACCCCATATATAGGATTTTCGTCGATATAAGTAATTAAAGCATATTACAAAGTTGATGAGTATTTAAATGACAAGACTGCTTGGACATGAGTTTTTTTTATATCAAATATTGCAATAAGTAGTATTAAGTGCTGTCTGTAACTGTGAGTAGGAAAAAAATAATCCCGGGAGTTTCTTGCCGCTTCTTCTCCCGGGACCACTCACGGTAGCGATTTGTTGAAGCGATGGCGTTGAGTGACTTTCGAAAAGTGTTTGTAACAAACCTACTTCGAATAAAACTTATTTCTTATTTCTTCTTATTTCTTATTAGGTATATTTCATGCACTTAAATTATCGCTAGTAGGTCGCTGGACACACTGTATATAAAACACAAAAAAATGTTTGTACGGATGACTTTGAAACCATGCAATCGACATGCCCCAAAATGGTTTCATTTGAACGACAATGATGCGAAGATGGTTTGAGACCACTAAAACAATGCATTAGGCACATTGACTTTCCATACAATTTTTTTTTGGGTAGTAACAAACGCCAGGTATCCACTAGTATACAATAGTAGGTATTGTAATATTTTACCAGTTCAGTTACTAAACTAGCAGTACTAATATATAAGTTACAGCCCATAAGTAATTACAGATAGCAGAAAGTATGTTAGCGTATGCAAATTACTACCACCTCTATTAGATGGGGTAATTTTGTGATTATATCGAATTTCGTAACGTAACGTCGTATACTACGCACTGAGAATAATATCAATAATGCAGACATGAGACAAGTGTTATAATAAGACTGGATTTTAAACTTTATGGATTGTGTATTAAGATAATCTGTTTAAGTTGCTTGAGTTACGAAACGGAATGACGACAGTTTCCAGAATCTTGAATCCAGATCCACCTGCTTTCTGCCACGAGCATTGCTAGTCCCATTACAAATCCCGAACCATATTATGTACACGTGTACATGTATGAATGAGTTGATCGCTTGGAAATAACTGTATCGCATCTAGTCTCGCGTCGGTTAGACTATAACTCGGTAATACTTCCTGTATTCATTTAAAAAATATGCTAGAGTTTCTTTTGCCATTTCTTCTCCATGACAAAGCACCTTTGAGTCAACCAATTTATTTAAAACATAAAAGATTTTTAATATTGATATGGTCATTATAAGATGTTGTTAGGTTGGCTAATTACGTAATAACTTAAGACAGAAGGACTATTAAGTAGGGACTGAATAAAATAACCGACTTGGTATTACATGCATCTCACAAATTTTTACGGTAGAAGAACTGAGTTGCGAGACGGTTTTTTAAAAGTTATGTTTTAGATGGCATTAATTCTTTTAAAGGTCAAAACAAACGGAAAATTACTATACAACATCAGGCGGCTTTATCGCTACATAGCGATTTCTTCAGGGGCAACCCAACAGCCATAGGAATAATCATGAGTAAATGATTTTGAATTTTTTTAATGTAACATCGCGTTCGCTGCAGGCCTCCTGATCTACGCATCGTACGGGGCGTGGCACAGCCACGAGCGGCGGCGCGCGCCCGACGCCGGCGCCCCCATGCCGCTGGGCGAGCTGCACAACGACAGCCACACCGCGCTGCTGCACCACTCGCTCGGCTGACACCCGCCCCTTGTACCCCTTGCACACCCCGCACACACCGGGGGGGAGGGGGAGGGGGAGCGCGTCGCCAGCCCCACCGGTACTGTCGTCTCCTTCATATCCAGTATTTAGCGATTGGTACACAATAAAATAACGTGCATCATTGCATTTTATAATAAAATTGATGAGATAAAGAGATGGAGTAACGTACATAACTAAGATATTTCTATGGCATTAGTTGGAGTACAGCCGTTAGAAGACAAGTAATGTTGTAAATGTAGGAAATTTTGGAATACAGACTCCGTTAGGGTCAGAGTTGCTTTCCTTAATGAAAGTTTGATAATCACTCTCACTGGCACATTAAAATGTGTAGCAATGTGCCTTCGCTTACTAGCATTTGACCACCAATCAATTTAGTATACTCTTTAGGCGTTTAGTATTATATTGTTTCAACCTACATTGGGTATTATAAGGAGTAATTGACGACCTAGTTGATTTGAGAATGAGAGTGGAGGAGTAAATTTAGAGAATCTTATTTATTTATTTATTTATTTTATTTGAACATCAACACAATGTACAACAAAACAACATAAAGAAGGATTACATAAGAAGAAAGGTAATTGCCATTGTAATTAAAGATGTAGACTACATGCACAGAGAAAGCGAGTGATTTAAAAATAAGTGGAACATACAATTTTCAATGAGATGAGAATCAGATATAAGTTAAGTTACAATTCAAAGATGTCATACAATTAAAATATTCAAATTATATCACATATGTATGTTTAAAAATTAATTACATTAAAAAATAAAAAACAAATTTCATTATAAATTTACAAAAGCAAAATTTTGTATACATGTCAAATTAATAAAAAATTTAAAATATTATACTATATTAGCGTGTGGATGCATAAGACAGAAAGTGATTAATAATATTCCTTTTAAAGCGGCGAATGTCTTTATCGAAGAGATCAATGTTATTGTTGAGCTTTGCAATACAATTATATTCTCTGACAATTCTGTTGAGAGGTGAGTTCTTGCCAAGGTTTGAATTGAATGATGTATCCTTAAATAAGCAGTACCTTGATGCTCTAGGCAACTTAAGTGGAGCAGAGAAGTTAACATGTGATAAAAGCTCAGGAGCATCAATTAGACCATTCACAAGCTTATATAGAAATAGTAGGTCTAGCAAGCGTCTTCGATCGGATAGTGACAACATACTAAAATACTGGAGTCTTTCAGTATAGTTCGTTAGGATTTTGCCTTTATTACACGAAAATGTAAGCTGCCAAAGAAAACGTCGTTGCACACTTTCGAGTCTTTTTTTATAAACGTCGTAAAAAGGATTCCATGCTACACTACAGTACTCCAGGCCACTGCGAACTAACGAGTTGTAAAGTAAAATTTTAGTCTTTGAACATTTGAATTCCTTGCAATTTCTAAGAACAAATCCGAGGCATTTAAGAGATTTGGAGCAGATATTGTCAATATGCGTGTTATATCTTAGCTTACTATCCAAAATTACACCTAAGTCTCTTATATTATTCACTGCGGTTAGAGTGTTGTTTTGTATTGTATAGGTATAAGTCTGCACCTGGTTTTTCTTTCTAGTAAAGCGTAACGTAAAGCATTTAGAGACGTTAAGGTCCATGCCGTTTAAATGGCACCAGTCTACGAGGCGATTGAGATCCTCTTGTAGGAGAATAGAGTCTGACTTGGTGTTAATAACTTTGAAGAATTTTAGGTCAACTGCGAATAAGTAGCTCTTGCAGTGTTGGAAGAGCTACTGCAAGAGCTACTTATTCGCAGTGATAGTAGCGGTGGTAGTTCGCTTGATAGTAGTGGTATCATACTAAGTGAAATATTAAGCATTTAAAATACAAAGTCTATATTTTATGTACAATAAAAAGTGAAAAGGTAGTACAATGTTGAATCTCAGCTGAGAACTCCTAGTGCTTGCCAAAGTAATAAACCTAAAACTAGTAATAAGTGCTTAGTGTTAATCACCTTCATAGAGCCTTGCGGCTCGCAGTAACATACCATCTCCTTAAATCTCGTTTGTCTTATATTATTTTACCGGTATATTCTCGAGTACTTAAAAGTTTTAGTTCTTTAAGTGAAATGTCAATTATACCTATTTAAATGTAAAACTGTGACTAATTCTATACTTGGTACATACTAACTGAAATGTTTATGATTTTGATGTCATTTATGCCTTTAATTAATTACCATATCGTATTATTTGTTTTAAACAGTCTATACCACCAGTTACAAATCACCAATCATTATGCTAACTTCGACCTTTTGACGTAACCTCACTGCCTTCAATGTATCTTATATGTAGAAGTTTTGTAAGAAGTGTTAACAACTCTTAATTTATTAATTTTATGTAAAAGTGACTCCAATGCAATCAGCTACTATTTTATTTTGTAGTAAATTGTATTTGTAGTGGATGAATAAGTATTAGGAAGCGGTAAAAATGTTCCCAAGTGACAGTATTTTATTTTTGTGTGGCTGTGAAATGTTACTTATCTAAAGTTTGACTTAATTAGAAGAGGTTGCACTATGTAGCAACTATTACACTAGTGGCGACATCTGGTGGTAATAAAATTTTTGTAATATTAACGTTTACGTTCGCCGTATTATGTATTATTAACATCAAACGAGTGGCAGTGTTGATGTATAATGAGTTAATAATATTATAATATTCCAAACGTAGGACGGTTGTTTTTTAAATATTCTCGAATCGAGCCATCCAACTGTTTAAGGTTTGATTTCTTCTCGGCTGAGCCATTCCAACCCCACCCCTCTATAGGCGTGAATCTGGAAAGGCTTGAAGGCCTGTCAACTGCAACTGTTTGAAATACTGAAAATTAATTAAATTCTCAAAATTAGTTTAATTTCATAATCTATATTAGGTTTCCTATTTTTTTTGTGTTGTATTCATATTTGTATACAGACTTCCATTAAAAAACAGTCGCGTGTAGAAGTGGCTCGATTTAGGAGTTCACTTATAGTATTTATATCTATCATGTAATGTAAGATTGTAGCCTGTAATATTGGAATAATTAGCTTGGCAATCCTCCGCTAGGGAGGGACTCGGTGCTCGAATCTGAATCAAGTGTCAAATGTGACGTCAGCTTGCTTATTTGCTTTTGTGAATCTTTTTCCCGATATCAATATATGAGTTGTATTAATAAATAAATGTTGAATTGTACGTGTTGTTTTATTATTATTGTCGATTGATAGGGTAAAGAAGGTATTAAAGAAAACAAACTATAATGTATTCTTAATTATACGTTTTATTTTCAACCTATTTTAATCACAGTTTGTTTTCTCTTAGAACTTAAGATTTGTCCCAACTATGCTCACATTATAAAAATATTTAAGAGTCGTTTGTTGCCAAATTTTGTTTATTTTTTGTGTAAACAAGACTCAATGGTATGCACAGAACCTAAAACTGGATACGTTAGAGCTAAGTTAGTTACACTACGTTGCCTTACTATCACTACGTCACATCACGATACGTCGTTATCACGTTTGGTTCTCTATTTGATTCATTCAAAAATCCCCACCATAAATACCTCACTGATGAAGGTTTAAATTTTTTGTCGCCAAAAGTTGTCCAATAATTAAAACACATAAACGTGTATTTAAGTACGCACGGTAGAAGTTATAATTCTTTGGCATGAAAAAAAAAACAACTTCAAAAAACCATTAAAAAAAAACACAATATAAAAAAATAGGCGTTCATAATGACGTTACGACGGTTTATTGAGCGACGTGGTAAACCGTTACAAATATTTTGCGATAACGGTCGTAATTTTGTTGCGGCCGCTAAGGAACTCAAAATATTATTTGACAAAAATTCAAATAGCTTGTCTGACTTTGCTACAAACGAAAATATTAAATTTAGATTACCGTCTTACGCCGCTCATATGGGCGGTTTTTGGGAGGCCGGTATCAAGTCAGCCAAGTATTATATTAAACGTTTCCTAGGCAATTCATATTTTACTTACGAGGAGTTGTCTACTTTGTTCGCACAGGTGGAATACTTAATAGCCACCCTTTGTGTCCTATCTCTTCCTCTCCTCACGATCTCCAATCTCTTACTCCAGGGCACTTTCTGATCGGTCGGCCGCTCACCTCGTTGCCTGATCCGGATCTTCATGAGGAGCATCCTGCCCGTCTGCAGCGCTACGCTCGGATTAAACAAGCTCGTCAGCATTTTTGGAGGCGCTGGCCTAAAACGAGTACGTCAGTGAGCTGCAGCAGCGGAATGGTGCTCAAATCAATATAACACGCTCAAGGAAGGAGACCTTGTACTGATGCAGGACGACAACACTCCAACTCTTCATTGGCATATGGGGCGCGTGCTGAAACTATAGGTACCCTGGAGTTGACGGCGTAGCTAGAGTCGTCGACATCACTACAAGGAGAAGGACCATGCGAAGAGCACTTACACGCCTTGCCCACTGCCTAGGAGCCAGGCAGGTAGCAGTTCCAGGGGAAGGTTATGTTAGCGCCTGATAGTTAATACCAAGCAATCTCGAGATGCGCGTTACTCCTTTCCCGGCAAAGGCATTGTTTGTGACGTAGTGGCCCACGTCATACCAGTGGACTGGATAGCACTGGTCACCTTCACTCGTCCTATTTGCCCCTCGACCGCGGTGCGTGCGCGTGCGTACCAGTGCGTGATCCGCTTTCGCTCCTTATTTAAATATACAATTTTTTCCTAATTTATTATATTATAAATCGCAATCAATTAAAGGAGATTTTACGAAAGTGGCAAATCTTTCTTTTATTTAACACCGGATATAGCTACTTCCGACTACCACCTATTCCGTTCAATGGCACATGGCCTATCTGAGCAGCACTTCCAATCGTATGAAGATACCAAAAAAATGGATTGATTCATGGATAGCCTCAAAAGACGTTTCTTTTTCTGACGCGGGATTCATTTGCTGCCAAAAAGATGGGAAAAGGTGGTGTCTAGTGACGGGCAATACTTTGACTGAAGTACGTTTTAATAATTACTGTGGATAAATCGTTTATTTTCTCAAAAAACAGCGTGCATTTATTCAAGGACCTAATACATCAGATGAATCTTTTATTTAACTTGTTTGGTAAGATAAAATATGATATTAAAGAAAAAGTTCTTTTAACTATTTCATTTAAATAAATAAAAAATAAACGGAATAAAATGTGTGCCGTCATAGGGCGGCTGGCAGATGTGAAACAACTAACTTATTTTATACAACTAATAGGCATAAAAGTACAGTTTATGACAGGATCTAAATATGGCATGATGAAAAAATACAATATTACGAATTGTCTCAAGAAAATGATGACAGTTTTGTCCTACTGTATGCTACAGCCTATCAAACTAAGTTAATTTATGATTGTGTTATTATATTTTTTTTTCATATTGCCATACCATAATAATATAGTGCGTCGAAGCGTCGCCACTCACCGCGCCAAAAATCAGGTTTACCCCTCGCAGATGTTTTACATCAAAAATTAATAAAGATACTTACTACTACTAAGAATAGCTGAGTAGATACTTACTAAGAATAGCTGAGTTTAATTTCTATCGCGGATTGTTTTTTAATAAGCAAAAATCTTACCGTTATGTTACAAACAATTTATTATTACTTTTGCTTACTAGAATAACAAAAGTATAAGAACAGAGTTAAAATCTTCTCTTTGGGCGATACTTCTGTAATGATTCGAATATGTATGGAAACAAATACGTTGACATATTTTGTCCCCACACGTAATCCAAGTGATTCATCTGCTGGCGCGGGTTGACGACAAACCTGACGACATTGGGCAGCCGCCGTCTGAGCAGCGCCACGTCGGCCTGCGTCGACAGGAAGTCGTTCTTGGCGGTCAGCAGCACCACCCTCGCCCTCACGTTCTCCAGCTTATACTGAGGGGGTTCGACGGAGCCGTAAGCCACCCTGTTGCCTACCGGTCCGTAATCGAACGGGGCGAACTCCCTGCGGATGGCGACTTGCCCAAAGTGAAGCAGATTCTTGCTCGACGTCGCAGTGGGGCTGTGCTTGAACACGACGACGCTAAAGGCGGGATCGATCTGGGTCACGTCGTATCCGACGAATGGATATACGGCCGTCAGCAGACACACAAGGTACGCGCTGATCTCCGTGGAGCAGGCCGACCGGACGACCGCCAACGACACCGACGTCGCGCTGAACACCTGATACTGCAGCGCCTGCTTCAGGGCCTTGTAGATCGCCGGAATCAGCCGCAGCACAATCCCCAGGGGCGGGGGCGAGTGCTGCAGGTAGGCCACGGGGGCCAGAGTTACGAGCAGGTTAACCTTGTCGTTGTACTCAGGGACGGCCGACAGTAGGACAAAAAATATCGTCGAGCCCTGGGAATGGACGACAGCGTCCAGCTTCGCGGCGCCGGTCTTGTTCAAAACTAAATCTATCGTGGTTGGTAGATCGTACACTCCGAGCTCGTGAAAGGTGAAATTCCAGAAGGCCGCATCTAGGTCGAGGGCGACCGAGGAGTTATCCACGGAGTACTTGTTGCCCCGGTTGTTGCCGAGCCAGACGTCGTAGCCAGCGTTGGCCAAGGTGATGGCCAGGGACTCGTTACCTCGGATGATCCACGTGTCGGCGGAGTCGAGGATTCCATGGAATAGCAAAACCGGGTATCCGTGTCCCCGGCCCTGCAGGTGGAACACCTTGAGCCTGTAGCCGTCCTTGGTGTAGACGACGTACTCCTCGGCTGGATGGCCGTACTTGGCGGCGAGCTGGGGGAAATCCAAGTTGGCGTCGGGATCTTCGGGTCCCAGTTTTGGGACTAGGGCATCTAGCTCGTTAGCAAATGTGTCTCCGACGGGACTTAAGGTCGGCGATAATGAGCCAATGCCCGACGCAGCTTGTCCATGTCCATCCTTCACTGCGAGGAGAATTATAGTGATGAATATTGTAATAGACATTGTTGCTTCGTGTCTGCAGTTTAATGTGCCTTGTGTTTTATATGCCTTCAAATATACATGTGCTATTTTATTATTTCAGTCCATTGGTTTAGGCTTCCTACAGCATCCTGATAGGTTAGTTCTAATTTTAAAAATAATATTACATCATTAGGATACTGTGGGAGTAAGAAATAGAGCAATTTATACTTTGTCCTTCTTGGTCGGCATAACGGATATATTACCTGTGCCTTAGTGTTGCTGATGTCCACGGGTAACGGTTACCACTTACCATCAGGTGGTGTAAGTGACGCTGACGTTAAATTTAACCACCATAGTAAAACTTCACGAGAGTTACCCGACTTTCTATAACTTGAAAAGATTCACGACCAAACAAAGGGTGTTTTAATCTCCTATTTCTGTAGAGATTTTCAGCTGCTTTTTGCAATAACTGCGCTATCGGTCACCCTTTTAGTAATACTTTAACAACAAATAATAACAAATACAATAATTATCCCATAGCGGCAATTGAGAAATGAACTTATACCCAAGCGACGCCTAAGGGAGAGGGAGAGTTTGAAAAACAGCGCTGCACGAGGTTTCTCGTGCTAGCAGAAGCTGAGACTCCTCCTTTGCCCACAATAACTAGATGTAAGTTGCTAGATTTATGTTTTTAGTTTATTTTTCTGTTTTTGTTGTTGTGTGCCAATAAAGCATTATTTTATAATGACAAATAATACATACTTTGATTAAAACAACAAATTTAATGAAGCTATAAATATGGTTTAATGATTATAACTATAACTTAACATAATTTAATTTACTCGATTTAATTTAAATTTGAATAGAAAATATTTTAAAATAAAGTGAATTGGTCCATCACCATAAAATTGCAACACCCTTTTAGGGTTATTTTTGTGTAAAATGTGATATGTGACTGTGTTATGTACCATGTTACTACATATTTATACAATAAAAATATTGAGTTTTGAGTATTAAAAAATGTAAAATTATTTTGTATGTAAGCAGATTTATTTTATCAAACTACGGTTTATATTGCTGACTGGATTGTCACGACGAGGCTAATCTACGTTTTCCATTTAACAAACTACTGTTTATATTACTGACTGGATTGTTACGACGAGGCTAATCTACGTTATCCAGTTGTAATGTAATATTTGTGTCATTGGAATATTTTTACACAATATTATTGACATAGGGTAAGCAGTACAATGATTGGAACTAAGGTGATCATCGATTTTGACAATTTCTTGTTACAAAATATGTTTCCTTATTAAGAAACAATTTAAGTTACGTTGTTCCTTGGGAAGCTGGCAATTTAAATTGAGTATAACTATAATCATATTTCATTTCATTAAAAACTTTAATGAAATAAACATAAAAAGGGGTCAGAAGTACAATGATTGGCACTTGTTGTATAAAGATTGGCATATCCAAAGTATTGGCACGCTAAATGTACATTGCGTTTTAAATTGACCCGGCCAATGTTTATTCTGTAGTATTATTATTATTAATTATTACTCTGTAGGTGCCAATCTTTATACACAAATTAATAAAATTTAACGTGATGTGATGTAATGTGATGTGCAGTATATAATGTATATCGAATTCTAGTCAATGCGATTTGTATATAATAAAGAACAAATAAGTAATATTTTACTTTAAAAAATATGAATTTAAAGTAAAATATAGTTTATTCGCCTTTTACGACACCAGAGTAGCCGGCATGGGCTTGGGGTCAATATTTTAAGCAGCCTCAATACGGCAAATTACTTATTATTGTATTAAGTAACGCATATTAGTTTAACAATTTGTGTATTAAATCAACTAGCTACTTGAATTAAGTTGTTTTTACTGCAAAACAATTAAAAATAATGCAATAAGATAAAGATAAACATAGCAATAATAATTTATTTACGCACTCGGGAAACTACCAAGCTTCCTTCCTTCCATGTTTTCTTTTTTAGTAGAGGAGCGGGTTTGAATGGAAAACAAATGGCACCTTTCAAAAATATTTCATATTATTTTATCCACGACGCTATGGAAAAATTTCAAAACTTATCATGGTAACAAATCAGAATAAAATACTAATAAATATTATTAGATCTCATTATGAGACTTACTTAAGTAATGAATTGTATCCCTAAATGTCGATATTCATACATCACAAAATATTCTGAGATATCTTGGTCATATCAATCATCTAGTTGTTGCTTCAAGTACAAACATTAGCCTGGTAGTCTAATCAACAAATTCAAAAATGTGTTAAATAGATATAAAGCTAATATAAATATTATAAATATTATATTTTTTTAAAATAGGACTCCGCGAGGTCGTTACGGCATAGGCGCGCTGCCTAAAAAGCCAGTATATCACCTAAAATATTTTATTTCTTTAACAATTTAAAAATTTGAATAAAATATGGTGTAATATAGCCAAAAGTAATCTTGGTCGTCACTCAACTCTTAACAGAATACAACGGCAGTACAACTCTCTGGCCAAATCAACAGTAATGGATATATTTAGCAATAAAATGTTCACTTTTAAAAACTGTGTAAAGAAATCTTTAAGCAATAGTCAATAGTCAACATTTATTTATTTTATATTCTATTTTTATTTTCACTTTATATAAATTTTTTTCTTGAATTAAGTTGTTTAAATACATTACATACATTACAAATTGATTAAGTACCCATTATAATTTTTAGATATTGTATTTATGTTATATTTCTTCGTCCACGATGCATGCCGTGGTAACCTATAATTAAGGCAACATTTAATTCTTAAAATATTTGTCTCTTGTATTTTTGTATACTTAATGTGTGTCTTGTTGGTTATCCATAAATAAATAAATAAATAAATAAATAATAAGTAATCTAGCACTTGAATAAATACAATAAGTTAAATGATATGAGTTAAGGCATCGTTGTTCCAAACGTAGGACGGTTGTTTTTTAAATATTCTCGAATCGAGCAGGTTTGATTTTCTTCTCGGCTGAGCTATACGAGTCTTACCCCTCTATAGGCGTGAATCTGGAAAGGCTTGAAGGCCTGTCAACTGCAACTATTTGAAATACACAAAATTAGTTTAATTTCATAATCTATATTACGTTTTCTGTTTTTTTTTGTGTTGTGCTGTGTAGAAGTGGCTCGATTTAGGAGTTTACTCATAGTATTTATATCTATTATGTAATGTAAGATTGTAGCCTGTAATATTGGAATAATTAGCTTGGCAATCCTCCGCTGGGGAGGGACTCGGTGCTCGAATCTGAAACAAGTGTCCAATGTAATCGAATGTGACGTCAGCTTGCTTATTTGCTTTTGTGAATCTTACCCGATATCATTATATGAGTTGCATTAATAAATAAATGTTGAATTGTACGTGTTGTTTTATTATTATTGTCGATTGATAGGGTAAAGAAGGTATTAAAAAAAACAAATTACAATTTATTCTTAATTATACGTTTTATTTTCAACCTATTTTAATCACAGTTTGTTTTCTCTTAGAACTTAAGATCTTAGAACTAAAGATTTGTCCCAACTATTGAGCATTCTAAAAATATTTATGAGTCGTTTGTTGTCAAATTTTGTTTATTTATTGTGTAAACAAGACTTAATGGTATGCACAGAACCTAAAACTGGATACGTTAGAGCTAAGTTAGTTACACTACGTTACCTTACTATCACTACACCACATCACGATACGTC
The DNA here is from genome assembly GCA_963932265.1 of Thymelicus lineola. NCBI lineage: Eukaryota > Metazoa > Arthropoda > Insecta > Lepidoptera > Hesperiidae > Thymelicus > Thymelicus lineola. The sequence continues at coordinate 1,100,435 of OZ010692.1, read as the reverse complement.
GTTATCACGTTTGGTTCTCTATTTGATTCATTCAAAAATCCGCAATACAAATTCCTCGCTGATGAAGATTTAAATATTTTGTTGGCAAAAGTTGTCCAGTTAAAAAAGTTCCGATAATTGATTAAATTACAATATAAATTTATTTTACTCGAAGTGGAATGGGACGGAAACACTCAGTCACTATGATCAAGACAAGTGACGTCTATTTATCGAAGACACAATTAGTAAATATTAAACTCATTTTTTAATAACTAAAATAAACTAAAATACATACAAACTGTTTTAATTATTATCACATACATAACACAAACTGTATAATTAAAATGTTTTAATCTCTGTAATGAAAAAAGTAACGATTTTTTAATGTGGCCACAGCCTCGTCACAACAATAAAATGTGTTTATTATCCTACTCATAATATAATAATTTCTTCCTAATCTCAACACAATATTTGATCGCATCACATTATTGGAATTTTATTCTCCTCGAGTATCACGCAAAATAACTCACTTAAAGTAACTATGACTATATTTTTAAATATTTATAATACATAATATAATGAAATAAATAAATAAAAGGTGAACATCTATGTCTATCACTTATGGCATTTTTTACAATCATGTTATAAAAAACTGAACCAGACAACATTTTTTGTGATGAACAACGGTCAACGACAGTAATTAATTTAACTATTCACTGCTTCCTTTAATTTGCATATTACGTCACAGCATTATGTTTGATACAGGAAACACAAAACAAAACAAAACTCAAATGTTGCGTAGTTCAATCAATATTCTAAACGCTAGGCTTTATCACGTCCCAGTAAAATTGAAACTCGTTTGTCAAAATCTAGTAATAATGTGTTTTTCCTCAAGCTTGGTCTTGGTCGGCACCTCCTTGACGTTGAGGGAACTGTTTCTGGTGCCGTAGCCGAAGTATATAGCGTAACCTGGAACGAGGTTTCATGTCAGTGGAAGATATGGGAGGACTTGGTGAGATACATAGCATAATCATTTCTTGATGATGAGACTAGAGTTTAGACTAAGGGACTTTTTTAAAAAGCGCAGCGGGAAAACTAGTAAATGGTCTGATAATACCTGAGTTTGTTCTAGTCTCCTCAAGTACGAGGAATGGTCATTGGTCAGTGCTTTGTGTGAAGTTTGCTGATAGCAAAGAGGTTAATCCTTGTGTACGAGCTCTTGTTAGCTATGTATACATAGAAAGTATAATAAAATGATAAGACTCTGTATGATAAGATTTTTTGTGGTACTGGAAATCGGTATTTAAATCTATATGAAATTTAATGAACTTTGCTGACGATAACGTGATAAAAGATGAGCACGCGCGACGCTTGACGGCTGACTGCGAACTAGTTAAATTGTGTCGCACGCGCTCGCGTAAATGCTGACCCCAGCAGATGCACGGTTGCAACTTGCACCGTGCACCTTGTAGGTACCTAATGTATAATACATAGCATTGCGCCAGGACGAACATAATGGAGGAACACGACAAGAGTACTAACCCACTATGAGCCAGATGAGGAAGCGCACCCAGGTCTGGTAGTCCAGCTGCGCCATGAGGTACACGTTCATGCACACCGACAGGAACGGCACCAGCGGCACCACGGGCACCTGGCCGGCACACGGGGAGCTCAATCACCTCTCTCATCTCTCATCTCATACACAACAATACTCAACATATGGACGTCTCGCTTAAAATGCAGAATGAAGTTGAGGGGGTTTAGAAGTTATGTATGTATTGAACTATCAACTAACTATATTGCTTCATTAAAATTACAAATTGCCTGAGGTGCGCATCACACTTTAGGTTGCTCGTAAATGGTATATCGCACAGCCATCAGCAGATTATGATAACTTCATTCTACGATGGCTAGTAGCAGCTTGCGTAGTGTCCTGTCCTGACCGCGCACGTCGACCACCTCGGACGTTGTGCACTTCTCTCTTATCATCATTGCGACCCCTTCGGAATCGGCTTAAGCTTCGTCCAATTATCCATCGCAAGGCGGACGGTTGGACGATGACGTTTACCGGCTGACTATACCGGACGGTATCCAAAACAGATAAGTGTGACTCACGGTGAAGGAGAGATGGCTGACGTCCCGCCTGGGCTGGCGGTACAGCACCAGCAGCAGCGCCAACAGCAGCCCGCCCAGGGCGCCCAGCGCCCCCGCCAGCGCGCCGCCCACTTCCCAGTGAAGCAGCGTGCACGTCACCAGCGCCGTCAGGACTGCACAGACGGACGAAATTATACATTTTTATCACATTATATTTTTACTATTATATTAAATACACTATGTATTTAAGAGTCTCCAAGAAGCAAAACAAAATTTAGCCAATATTAAAAAAATTTGCTAATACTATTTTGAAAACGGTAAACCGGAAAAAAGTTGGTTAATAAACTTTGCGAAAAATTGAGAATATTTTTTCCAATTTACATTTATTCTTTGAAGTCTTAGAGTAATAATATTAAGGGAAGGGGGGGCATAACGGGGTCGCGGGGCATAACGGGGTCACCCAAAAAAACAAGTAAGGATGCACACTAGACGTTTGTTGTTTTCACTAATAAATGACCATTTTGTATCAGTATTTAATCCGACAGTGACCGGCGACTAGTCTGCAGTCGTTTGGTTTTTACGAAAATAAATACTTTTTGATGTGATTTCATCTAATTTTGAGTGGATACGGAAACACATGTAAAAAGGTAAGTGTTTTCATTACTATTATTGTTTATTTGTTGTGTTTTTGTAGAGATATTATTTATTGATATGTTTTAAACAAAATCACTCTAACTGTAGATTTGTTTTTTTTGTCAATTATTTCACATAATGTTACCAGTAGGGGCATAACGGGGTCATGGCTATGGGGCATGACGGGGTACCCCATTATGTAAGGTAGCCTAAAGGAATGATGTGAATATTTGATATTGGAATTTTAATTTTGTTTTAGGTATTACATATGGTACGAACGTACAAAAAGAAAAGTTCGAGAGGCAATACATACATTATACAAAACTTAGACGAGGATACTTTATGCCTGTATTGCCTTGATGAGAAACATACATATTTAAAGTCTGTGGAGGGTTGGGTGGCCTGCCAGCTATGCAGACGATGGCGTCATTACAGCCTGTGCTCGTGTTGACGACGAGAACCCAGAAGAAATTCACATCTGCACTTATTGTGAATAAAATAACCATGTACCCCATACTGCCCCTACCACGGGGCACAATGGGGTTTTCATAAGGGTTTCGTAAAATTAAAATTTAAGCATTATTTGATTAGTTACTTCGCCAAATTCTGTGCCAAATTATAACCCTAATATGTAACCAAAGTGTTATGATTATAATAATTACTTAATATATTTTGTTTATTCTGTTATTGGCTATTTCCCTTAACGTCTCCGTTATGCCCCCCCTTCCCCTACATATTTGAAGTGTTCAGAACACACCATATTTTATTCAAATTTCAACATTTATGTTTTAAAAATATTTAATTATTTGACATGCTGTTTTAAGCCTAACCGTAAACGGGGCGCGCATAATAATTAATAGATAAAGAGCTATAAGAACTGTGACATATTTATAATTTATTGTAAATATCCTCCTCTTTAAGAATCCTCCTTTAAAATTTCTTGTGTTTGAATTTATGTTCTCGGTCTGGGTGTGAATGTCCTTGTCTTGTGTGTTGTCCATGGCACCCACGACACAGGGAATCCTAGTGTGGGGCTATGAGTGAGTTACGTAGCATAACCCCAAGAGGATCGCTGACGCCGCCGACACGTGCAAGTAAGAGTTGTTTGTCTTAATATTAAAATGTGCAATTTGGCGATTTCGACATCTTGATCGATATTAATCTAATTATTAATTTTGTAAGAATAATTCATTCCTAATCTGACATCGATAGGAGCTAGGCTAGGCTACTTTTAAGACTTTAATGTATTTTTTTATTAATTAAATTAGATTTTAAATTAAATCTGGCTTTTTTTTGGGGCCTCCGGCGGCAGTAAACGTAATTAGTGTGTAGCGTTATTTATTTATTTATTTAATGAGGAAGGTTTAGTGGTACAATTAAATATACTTACAGTATAATATATGTATACAATTAGGTATACTTACAAAGGATTCCGATGGCGCACTTGGCGATGTTGGCGGAGAGCGCGGTGGGCTCCTTGACGCCGTACAGGTTGAAGGTCTGCCGCATGACGTCCGCCGGGGACTCCGGCAGCGGCTTCAGACCCTTCAGCGCCAGGTTCACTTCTTCCTCGTACCTGGGGCCAGAGACAAATGGTTAAAACCTGGGCTCAGTAATGACATCTTTGGAACTTGGTTGAAACCAAGTACAGGATAATAAAATACAGAACAAGAAAGTATACAACCATATTAACAGAACAATGATTCTAAAGAGCCAATTTTTTTTTTTGCAGTTCTAAAAAGCTAATGGCCGCATTCAGAATCACTATCTTGTTTTAAGTAACCGTTAGTGACTCTGAGTGCGGTCGTTAGAACAAGGGGTTAATCACATTCTTATTGTTGAATTGAAGGTTTAATGTCAACAGGCAACCAAGGTTTGATGACATATGATCGATAAAAAGCCGATTTGTTGCGGAAACTAGTTTAAATCAATAGTAATGGCGAACGTCGCAACTGTTATGTACCTGTCAGTAAATAATAAGTAACCATAACCTTCACTTATGGAATTTTCCATCATGATTGAGGCTTTCAAGTACAAGTTTTTATAAGGGATTTAGCTGAATTTTATTATTTATTATTTTTATGGACATGCGAGTTGTTAGTTAGAGTATAATAAGTATCATTATTTTATTATAGTTAAAACGATTTGGACGAAAAGGATTGTAAAATTATTACTCGTATTATAAGAATAATGTTTAACATTGACATTTGTACGCTGGTTCCACCGGCAAAGTGTGCTGGATTGTAATGTACTATTTGTGACCTGATATGTACGCATACTTGAACAAATAAATTCATTCATTCATTCATTCATTCATTCATTCATTCATTTCTCCAGGCAGCAAGACTGTAATTCAATATGTTAACTGAACGCTATTAGACTTACCTGAGTATGAGCACGCTGGTAGCCACGATGGTGTAGGCCAGCAGGGTGCCGATGGACATCATGTCGATCAGCTGATTCAAGTTAAAGATGGCTGCCATCACAGCTGCAATTACAATATAATATTTATTATTAAATAATTATATTGTGCAGAATATTGTAATGGTTTAAATAGAGGCGATATATATTTTATCTCTATTCCTTATTCGTTATTCTTTAAAATATAATTATGATGTAATAAATCAAAAATGGTCCTTCGAGCTAAATTGTTTAACATTCAAAATGGATGAAGTTTCAATATCTATAGTTTCCTTCTAGGCCGGCAACTCACTCCCAGTGTTGCTAATGTCCATGGGCGGCGATAATCATTTACCATCATTTGTCTGTTTGAGGCATAAAAAACAAGCAACGAACCGGAGAACAGCCCGCTGAGCGCAGTGGCCAGCAGGGGGGTCTTCGTCCGGGGGTTGATGACCGCCAGGGGTCGGAACAGCACGCCGTCCGAGCCCATGGCGTACAGCACGCGGGGCAGCGGGAACATGGCGCCCAGCAGGCTGGTGCACAGCGCAAAGATCGCGCCCACCGTCACGATCCATTTGATCACCGGGAGACCCGTCTGCATGAACACGTACGGGAAGGGGGCGTCGGCGTCCTGGAATTTCGCGTGCACAATTTGGATGACTGGGACCAACTCGCAATGAATAGAGGCGACTAGCGAATGAAGACCATAGAGGGCATAGACAGTCATATTAGGGACTGGTCTAGACTACTAGCCGACAGTCTCTTGTCGTCACTGCGGTAGAAACTTTCGCTCCCAGCTTGCTCTTCATAGTTACTAAAATAGATGCCATCCATAAGATGCTATTTGAATCGTCTGTTATAGACGGAAAGGCCATAGAGTAGTAGTGAATGGCTACACAAGGACAAAAGGGTAGGTGATAAGCAGGCTGAACTTCGGTGAAAAACGGAATGAAGGAGCTAGGTAAAAGCAGTTGAAGCAAATAATGTCCCCGTAATATAACACAACAAAGTCATTATTATTATAGTTGGCAGAAAAGTAGATACCAAATAAATAAATCATTTAAACCTGATGAAATTAAGTAAGTCAAGTCGGATGAAATTTACAGATCTGAGAAAAACTCATTTTTCTGAACTTAATATCAGTGCCATTATATTCTGAAGGCAGCGTTTGGCGTGAGCGCTTATAGGAAAGGGCTTTGCCTAGAGGCTCTAATCAAATTGTTCAAGTAAGTTACCTGTAGATAATAAGGCCACATCATCGTGAGGACGGTGGCGATGCTGAAGTAGGACGCGAAGATGACGGCGAGCGACAGCACGATGGACAGAGGGATGTCTCGCTTGGGGTTCTTGGCCTCCTCGCCGGTGGTGGCCACGCAGTCGAAGCCCACGAAGCCGAAGAAGCACTTGGCGGCACCGGCCATGACGCCGGCCACGCCCCACGGCATGAACCCGCCCGCGCCCGCCGCAGCGCGCTCCTCGGGAGGCAGCTCGTTCACGTCGATGTTCCAATTGGCTGGGTCACCTTGAATATTATAATATCAAGCATTTATAATAAATGTAATGATTTATTAATTACTGCTATAGTGTGTGTTATTATAATAAGAATTGTCTACGCAGATAATCTTTTGAGGATACGTTTTATAGGTAAGGTACGAGTATATTGGTGAATTTCCCGTGCCACTACCGGTAGAGGTATGACGATAATATATGTAATATAACATGAAGGTAGGTTAAAGTTTTACTGAAGATAAAACTTGTCAGTATACTTTTAGTACTTTCTGAACGGAATATGGATAATTATAATATGTTGCAGTATTAGGTAATGTGGAGGTAGATGTAACATCAGATACTAAGCATTCTGTTGAATAACAAAGTATCTACAAAATTAGCCAATTTAGTAAATTACACCAATTAGTAACCAGTAAGGCTTAGTACTCGGATTGGCCACTAACCCCTCCACCAATCTGCACTGGAGCAGCGTGAAGTATGCTCTAGGCCTCCTTAAGAGGAGAGACCCGTGCACAGTAGTGGGCCATTAATGGGTTAAAGCCATTCTTCCAAAATCAATCATGAAAAATATTAGTAGTGAGCTATTAATGGGTTGTAGCCAGCCAAAGAGTATCAGTGATACCTATATGAATTTTATTCATTTCATTTCATTTCAAGAATTAGATTAGATGATAGTTAGAATGAGGAAAAATAAATTTATCCATATAGAAACCATTCAAGTTGCGGTCGTTGGCCACACACAATGGGCCATCGATCATACCACACGAGTCTAAATAGAGGCTGATAATGTCATATTGTTCATGATATTTAGCAAGATAGTTGTCATATCATCATAGGTGATAAATTGGATCCTGCTTCTTTACCTACCTATAGAACAGATCGGCCATATGTGTGTCATTAGGTAGGTACCTACTTATTATATGTATTGTGTATAACTGTATAGCAGAAGTGGTATTCTACGGTGTTGGTTGTGAACTGATATTCCTTTTACTTTGATCCATGATATATTTCCAATTCTCCTAATGTTCACATCAATAACAATCTCCACTACTCCATGATCAATCTTAGTATAGCATAGAATGTCCTATGTAATATGTTCCAAATAGATTGACACATTCCTTATTCTAAATATTAATTTTTACTTCATAACTCTTCCCGTATGACAGCATATGCATTAGCCGATCTTTGTAGAACCAAGAGTTCGCTCGCCGACAAATACATAATATGTACCTAATAAGTAGGTACTAACTTCATCTGTTTTTCAGAAGGATGCACTACGAGCAAAGAGATTGACTCGGAAACAAAGACGAATGGAAATTCCCTAAACTCCAAACACTGTCTGCATCTCAGAATAAAGAATAAACGTCTGCATGATGTTTACCTTCAGTTAGTAAAGTAATAATTTAAATCAGAAACACAAAAAATTTAATAAGTACTTATCTCGAATACGAATCGCAAAAAAGTGAGTTATCCTGCAGAAAAAACACTTGTTTCACTTGTTCTAGCCATACAAGTAATTATATTTAAGTATATTAATAACAAGCTGTGCCCGCAACCTCATTCGCTTGGGCGTTTTACCCGTGTAAATCCTGATCCCGTTGGTATTCTGGGATAGAAAGTAGCCTACAAGTTGCCCTATAACTTCCTCTGTCTTGCAGTCCCTTTAAAATATTATAGATTCAGACGTTCCAGAGATTAGTCCAGACAAAAGACAGACAGACAATTTTTTTAAGAATGTTTGTGTTTTTATATCGCGTAAAAAACTACAAGCACTTAAGAAAACACAGTTTTGAAATCACAGTCACTTCAATTTAATCATAATAAGTATGTATTGTATGTATTTTTCACATCCATATTTGAGAAAAAAAAATTAGAAAAAACCCGACTGTGTGAAAAAACTAAAAAGAAAAAACAAGCCCATTAGTTTAGGATATTGTTAAAAGTAATACTGAACAACTACACCATAGAAGGATTAACAGTCGGGACCCATTCTTCAACCAATTAAACTTTGTTTGTTTTTTCTCAAGTAGCCCTGTAAAATTTAAATATTATGGGTCCCGCGCGACTGTTAATTTTTCTATGGTTTAGTTGTTCAGTGTTACTTTTAACAACATTCTGCTGGGCTATTTTTTTCATTTTAGTTTTTTTTCAGTCGGGTTTTTGTTCTTTTTTTGATATATTTTTTAAAGTGAAACTTTTATTACATCGTCTCAAACTTTTTGGTATGTGTGTCGCATGTCGCGTGACGGTCGGTTCTTAATTTATCGGTTCTCAGTAACGAAAGTACTTAGGATGACCTAGCTTTCAACATTTATCTGATTGAGTGCGGGTGCTACTACATGATACATTCTGAAGGTCTGATGATGACCAGGTATATATTTATGTTGCTATTTCTTGCTTTTGATAAACAACGACACAGCTAGTCAGTCCGAAAAACTGATTAACGAGGATGATGCCACATTAATACCCTAAATCGAATATTTATCCAAAAATTTTTAGTTAAATGTCTACAATACGAAAAAAAAGTTCTCTTATACCGTGGTTTCATAAAACCACACAATCTTTTTTTACTTTACACTTTTTAGTTAGGATTCATTGACTTCTTTATTATACGAAAAAAATACGCAAGGCTGTCTTTTCATTACAGGAGTTAATAAATTAGCGAACTAAAATAGCGAATTGTTTAAACAACTTTAAATCGTTATTATATCCTAAACTGTTACTTAAAATGAAAAATGAAGAAAGGAACCTAACAATCATTTTAGAATACCTATTCAACGATACCCCACTCGATTTTTTTCAATTTTGATATACCCAGTGTCACTCATAATAAAGATGAATCTAACGACACCTCTCAAGCTGAAATCTATCAAGTCTTTTAGGCTACAGAGCGTGCTAAAGAAATATACATACATACATACACTCGAAAAACATATAACCTTCCTTCTGGCGCAGACGGGTAAAAAACGATGAGTATAAATAATTTATACATAGACACATTAATGATATCTTGAACAGCTTCGTTCAGACTAGTTTCAAACTCGTATGGTAGTATGGAACTAACATAGTGGACTAGTCGCATCTATCAGATAAAACGATGCCTTAAATAGGCATGTGATCGTTAATGAACTCATAAATCAAGATGGCGGACTGTAAAAATAACTTACTTTTAATAGCACCCGCTATAACCACGACCACGACTGTGATCATGTTCAATGCTGTAAAAACATTGTTCAGCTTAGTCGACTCGCTCACACCAACACCCAGGAGTACTGGAAAGAGAGAGAGAAAAATATAAAAATGCCCTGTTTGTCTTAAATATTATGTTGTCTTGCTACAACTACTAATTATATAATATGTACTATTACTTCTGTGCTACAACTAAACTTGTTTAAAATATCAAGACCTAAGTACTTCAATCAATAATTTTATAGTATTTTAACGATGCTTAGGTATCTACTAAAGGAATCAAGATTTTTTCAATTTATATCTATATAACAAACCATATCAAATAACTTAATTTACAGTAATTTGGTACATAAATATTAATAGGTATATTATACCTATTATGAGCTATTGCTCGCGTCAGACAGCAAATACTTTTAACTGATTTGAATCAAGCGATTAACATGACCAGTCACCAGCCCCAAGGCATGGCTGAAGAGGACCATATCCCTGGGAGACCATAGTCAAGCATTAACCATTAAATAGTCGTAGGATTACCGAGGCAGCATATTGGGCCGCTACTTTTTATACTTAATACAATTTACAACTCACTTGTAATAAGAATAACTAGTGCAAATGCGAAGAAATCTGGATAGTCAGCCAAGAACGATATGTTAATAGGTGCCATCTCCCTCATGGTAGTAGCCATGGTGTTGTTGCAGAGACTGTCGATGTAGTTGGCCATGCCCTTGGCGACGCTGGCGGTCCCTATCACGTACTCCAGGATGAGGTTCCAGCCGATGGTGAAGGCAATGAACTCGCCCACGCTGACGTAGCTGTAGACGTACGCCGAACCGGCTTTAGGAACTCGAGAAGCAAACTCCGCGTAACAGAGGCCTGAAACAAAGTTTGTGATTGTCATATCTTCAACACAATAGTATTTTTAACCTAATCAGTTAACTTCTAATCTAGTTTTCAACGTAGATATTCTCATAGCTGAATTGTAAATAAATATGCATTGATGATCAAATTCTTTCGCTCTGATCTTTAGCTCGGAAATCGAAGCGCGAAAACTGGTTTGTGACCTTTTCCAATCGCCTACTCATAACTTGTGTATTTTGTTTTATTGTTTATCCTAAGACGTGTTTAAGTGCTCACTGTTGATAATGCTTATAGGGGCAGCACCGACGCATCGCTGACTAAAACGAAAGAACTAAACATCCTTTATATTTGCTTCTCGTCTGTACTTTTTTTGTTCCTTAGAGATTCGTATTCGTGTTATGTTCTAGTATAGTAGTATAACAACATTACCAGCAAACGCTGAAGCTATAGCGGCGACAAGGAAGCTGAGTGTGACGGCGGGGCCAGCCACAGTCTTGGCGACGGCGCCGGCCAGCACGTACACGCCGAGCCCCAGCGTGCTGCCGATCCCCAGCGCCGTGAGGTCCACCAGCCCCAGGCAGCGCGCCAGCTGCGTGGAGCCGTCGCCATCCTCCAGCCGCTTGCAGCGCCGCAGCACCGCCAGGATGTTGCCGCAACCCATCTGGTGGAATAAGAAATGGTTATATGTCGTGTCAGCGTAAGATCTGATGCTGTGCCGCGGTCAAAGGTAAACAGGTTGTCAATGCTGCTTCGGAGTGGATTAAATGAAGTTTTGCTTTTGATCAATAAATCGTGAGTTGGTGGTACACAAGTGATGGTACCACTAAGGTTAAGTAAGGTCAAGTCGTCGAGATGGAAGTGGAGGTTGTGAGTGCTGCTTCGGATTACACAAAGCAATGCCCCCTCAATGAGTTACGAGTTAGTGAGGAGAGACTCATGAGTCAAGGACTTCATAGCTTGTTTAAAATGCTTGTATAAACGCAAAAGTAAATTATAATCGCTTATAAAAATATCTTCGACGAGTTTATACCATAGGGTATGTTCACACTGAGCATATGCTCACTTATTATTAATAATGTCAAAAAAGTATTTTTTGTACTTATGATCCACAATAAATTATCTATGACTCTGACTTTTTTCGTAGCAAAATCGTAATAGATTAGGATAGATAATTTGGGGGTAATCTATGGATAATTGTCACAACAACAAGCCTTAACTTCACAGTAGGTTGGCTGGCGCACGGAGCGTGACGGAGGCCGCGAGCCGTCACCGTGACGTCACAGCGATGTTACGGTCGTGACCGCACTCAAATCAAATGACTGTTGTGATTGTGATGCCTAGGCCCTAGTGTCTCCAGTTACTATTCAAATAGGCAGGCCGGTGACTCACGTCAATCTCAAGTTATCGACCGAGATACTGCAAAATTTTCTAAGGACTTTTCTACATGTTAACTTCGTCATGTCTACTAGTCGTTTTTGGATATCCTCATCACTAATTTTTACCCTCAATACTTGTGTCATTACTACTGTTATCGATCGAGATATTGCAAAATTTTCTAAGGACTTCTCTACACGATAAGTTTGTCATGTCAACCAGTCGTTCTCGGATATCCTCATCATTTAGTTTTTACTCTCAATACTTCTGTCATTACACCGGTGATACAATCGGTGACCATTCAAGTTAATTTTGGCGAAAGATGCTGAGATTAACCGGAAGAATGTTATCGTTTTTAGCAGAGTTCCTTTAATTGCCATTTAGTTTAAAGTTAAACCTTAAGCTGTATAACGGATTGCCTGTTGTCACTTTCCTTGACATAGTTAGTTTTAAGTGGATAACAAGTCACGCGACCTACAATCCTGTTCTCACCTACATAAATCAAAATAATGACGAAAATATTCTCCTAATGATTATCAATAGTGGAAGATCTTATCTTAGAAGAAAATAATTGTCATAACTAGAGCAACTATTTTATCTATTCTGTGTAATTTAAGTTAGCTATGTTTTAACAAGAATAAATACTTTAGAATACTACTCAACATATTTCCAGACGACCTTATTGCAATAGATACTAATGTAGGAAAATGATACAACTGTTCCCTTGAGCGAAAGCAACTCATTTATATTCAGATGACTATGTATCGAGGTCGTCAGCTTGATATTAGGCTACATACTTAACTAGTCGCTAGTTGTATGAGTCTCATTCGAGTAACACTGTATAATTATTAAGTGTCCTTTTCCGTAATTACAAATGTGCCTATAATTGGTCTTTGATTTATTTATTTATATATTTATTATTAGCACGGTGAAAAACCAATTACACTAATAATACAAACAGATTACTTATTAATTCGAAAAGAAATCATATACAATTAAACAGTAACTAAAAAAAACAATAATAATAAAAATAAAATAATCAATAATAATAAAAAAGACACTACAAAAATTATAAAAACACAATCACATTAATTAAATTTATCAATAATTACCATTTAAAACTATAATATTATACAATATAATTTACTGAATGATAATAAAAAGAACTAATCAAATCACGCATACATCACTAATTCGTTCACAGTACTGCAGGCACTCTTTCAAAATCGTTTTAATAAAAAAATAATAATTAATTAATTTCTCGTCTTTTCGATTCTTTATATAATACAATAATGTAATAATGCAATTAGCGCACCTACTATTGCCATTTCCACTTTCCGTTCCTTTGAGTTCCTAAATTATTCATTGAAAGCTAGTCTTGGGAACTATCATAATATGAATATCCACAAATCAAGATTTTTTCATGAAAGTAGTGGACATATGGAAGATAATTTCATAATATGGTATGCAAGTAAAGGTCCTTCTAGCAGGATGTGAACCAGCGATTCAAATATAGCCAATAGGATTGACATGTTATAATGTAGGTACTTCATAATTAACTGAGTCAACTTTTTTTCGCTTCCGTCATACCATACGGAATGTCATTCAAGATAATGAGTACACAAACTTCAAACATTGTTCTCAATCATGTTTTTGTGTTCCATTACAAAAAAGTCGTTGTTGTGAACTTAGCCTTATAGCAAGGTTAATCGGGTAGGTGAAGGGCGCAGTACATCTAACATAGACCGTAGGACAATTAGTGTACTGTGACGGTGCATTCGGGCGGGGAGTTATTTATTCGTTGTCACTTGTCAGTGTTGCCACCAAATAAGCATCCAGGTAAACGAACATGACACATGAACAATGAACATGACTAGGGATTACCGGTGCGGTGAAACACTTCACCTGGTTTATGTGGTGAGTGTCATGTTCGCTATAAAGCTTTTTCGTCACGTCCAGGAAAAATGTAGGACACGATTTTCTAAATTATTTGACAGTAATGTAGTCGCGTCGAATGTGAATCGTGTAAAATCGGGTCTTCTTGTAAAAATAATAAATAATGAACGTGGTAACAGTGCAACATTGACATTGTATCGACATTGCACTGAAACCCATAGGAAGTCTTTAAGCAACATGTTAAATATGTATGTATTGTTGTACCGAATAATTATTCGAATTTTTACAATTAAATATTAGCTATTACTACCTATATAAACCCGAAATAATACCTATCAACTTGTCTTGCATCATCTGAAGATTGAAGGTCTTTGCAGATGAGTGTATTATTTTTGTGTTCAAGAATTTTATTTTTCTATCCTCATTAGTTTATAAGTGTCGTAACCAACAATGTGTTAGCTGTGTTAGCATTAAGCCCGCCATTTGTACCATATTTTTTTGAGTGCAATAAAGTGTTTTACATTTTAATTTTTTCAATGTTTGTACGATGAAAATAATGTTATGGAATTCTTTAAGCATAATTATGTAATGTGGGTACCTTACATGCTGTTTTTAAATACTTAGGTTCACGTAGGAAATGTAGACCGTAAAATGGTATCGCAATTAGAGGCATTGCCTGCCTAACTTAAAGACTTAAAATTAGCATTTTAAATACGGAGAAATAGTGTCTATGACGACCAATAACATCAGGTGGATCGTATGCTAGTTCGTGAATTGTAACCAATTACAATGAACTAGTGTCTGACGAAAAAACGTTGGCATACTTATCACTACTAAAATTACTTTATGTTACTTAACTATCTATCAAAAGAATCAGTTATAATTACAACATACTAAACGAAGCCGGTAAAGTAAAAGGATGCCAGAGCCAGCCCCGCGGCCTTCCGGTTCCGAATCCAGTCAGACGCTGCCCCACTGGTCAAGTGTCACTGTTATGACTTTACCAGCCATTAGAAATTTGTTACACAACTGTCTAATGTATTGATTGTTATAATAATAATAATTTCGTATTTGGAACTGCGACTTAGTGCTATCGGACAGAAGTGGGCGATACAAAGGACATCGATCTCCAAAAGGAGGCACCTGACGCTGTCCCATCCGTTGCTTAGCAGTGTTTTTTGTTTGGCCTCAAGTATGTGAGAAACACTACACTCAAATTTTAGATAGGATTTCGATAAGATATTTTATATGATTTTCTCCTATGTATCCTGCTCGGAGGACCAAATAAATGCATAACGTGTGACGTATGTCACCAGTTAATGTGTGATGAGATCTATTGTTAGAGAAAATGGTAACTAAGTTTCAGTACATTTTGAATTAAAATGAAGTAGTAAAATCGTGTGTTGGAAATGTTGGAATAGCAAATAATGTTTAATAAAGTATCAAGACTTAAGAAAATACTCATAAGTATTATAACATAGAAGCAATGAAAATTACTGAGTAGAGTTAATGTAAGCGATCTCTAGGTACTTTAGGAAACAAATCAAGCCAATTTTGAAAGTTGTCCCTAAGCCTTCCTCGACAGTCCTTAAACAAACAACTCGTAGTAAATGAAGGTCGAATGAGTAACTGGACTTCCTGATCAGCTGGTTGTGCTACTAATTGAATGGTCCCATGGTAATGAAGGTATGTGGCGCGCCCTTGCAGAATTTGCCTCTTCATTGTGCTTGTTCAATTCTTAATTTATTTCACATCCATAGTGTGTTTTATCGATACTACATTTCGCTAGCGTCTTCATTAGATTTTAGAATCTCTTGTCGTTTCAATGTGTGAACAGTGAGACCATGTCGCCGTAATTCACTAATAATTATAAAACAGTTTTTTCTAATTAATTTTAAATATTAGCTATTGCTATGATGACGTCAACTAAACTTAAAAACCTAGCACTGGATGTGTTTAGGAGTTCTACGGCGAACACGAAATGATTATACTATATTCTATAGCAGCGATGTGCCAAGCGGCAGGAAAATGTTTTTTAATCCATCTGGATCTCCGAGATGTAAAAGTATTGCCTTATTATGGTATTGCCTGTTGATGATAAAGTATTGCCTTTGAAGCGCTCATAGCCCGACGGCTTGCGTCGATCCTAAGTGATTGACAAAGTTAAGCAACAGCGGGCGCGGTCGGTAGTTGGATGGGTGACCGCTAGTGGCAAAAAATTCTTGAACGTTTCCGTGCTTTAGAGGGTACGTAAAGCCGACGGTCACAGTTGTTATCATAAGATAACAGTCGTTAAGTCACGTCGGAGGCCCTCAGGCGGTTTGAAAACTTCCGAAACTCGAGTTGGCCACTAACCCCTCCACCAATCCGCACTGGAGCAGCGTGGTGAAGTACACTAGGCTTCCTCAAGAGAGGAGACCCGTGCCCAGTTGTGGGCCATTAATGGGTTGAAGCTATTGCCTTAAGGAAAATATATCGTTATCTCCGGATCATACATAGGGTCTTATTAAAAAATGGTCCCTCGCTCAGCCTCTATTGACATAGCATCGTTAATTATCATCCGCTCGGTGTACCTAATGATTGTATGTAAAACAAGCTCACTCTGGTTGTTATCTTAATAATTTAACAACTTGATTAGTGCCTTCTTCATACTTCACCTGCTATCTGTAGACCGGCTAATCCTAGTATTCAAAATACTTAAGAATGCGGAAATCCATGCGTAATCTGAGACGTTCGGGTTGGAAACTTTTACAATAAGGGTAAGAGGCTACGGGTCAGTCCCACTAGTCCCGTTGAGTTGTTCCGTGACGGAACATCTGGGACTGTTTAGCACATCAGAGTCTCACTTGTCCCATGGGACTAGTGGGATATTTTGGAACGAAGTTCCTTATCGCGCGTTGTGAAAGGGGGCTAGTGGGAAAATTTTCTTACGAAAATTTGCCACGATACTTTTTGAAGTGATTCAGAGAGTTTTACAGAGATGGCGCTGTACAACTTTCTGAATCACTTCAATACTTAAATCGAAAGGAACTTCGTTCCATCCGGGTGTCCCTTGACACCTCTCATTTTATTATTTTTAGTCCTAGTAGCCCCGTTGTCAAATTCTTAGACCTCGTCAACGACATATTTTTAAATAAAAAATATGTTTTTAAGTAAACACCACGGAAATAATGGGATGGAAAAAATATTTTCTATGAATTTCTGCCCAACGGGACAAGTGGGACTAAGACGTGCTAAACAGTACCAGTTGTTTCGTCACGGAACAACTCAACGGGACGATTGGCAACAAGAAGATTTCAAGAAATTGCACTATTACCCAACGAATATTCTCCTTAGTAACAAATTAGTTAGTTATTTGTACCTGATTGTATAATAATTATTGTATTATTAGAATTTTATAAAAAAGCATAATTATATAACGTAGGATTTTTAATAAGGTACCTATAATAATTTTTGAGGAATATTTGGTTTGGCTATTGAAATGGCCATCTTGTGAACATGATATTATATTATATTAAACTACGAATACTTTGGAAATATTCCAAATGTTTAGCATAACTATAAAAAGATCAATCTACATTTTAAAAATATTTTTAAACTGCCATTTCATTATAAAATTTGGCGAGAACCAAATTAGTATTTTCTTGATACATTAATTAACAATTTAAAAATGAATAATGATAATTTTTATTTTTATTTTCAATAATACACTAGGTACCTACTCTTATTACAAAAAAATAAAAATAAAAACAATACAAAAGCCAATATCTAAACAAATTCCTTGCAATATCATCTCAAAAGGTACACAGTGATAGAGTTAATGTAACTTACGAGTACAACAATTAAACAGCTCAATCACTCGCGTACACAATGACAACGAGGTGTAAACGATCCGTCTCCAAACAGTGACACTCACAAATGCGGCTTACTCAGCACAAGTCACCGCTATAGGTACCTCACACAGCTGTCTTACACCGCGCTATCTCACTGCGACAACACGGGGATTCAGCTATATCAGGACACTTTACACTACCTAGTGCTCAATACACAATTCATGTAAATAAATAATTTTCATTGTTTTTAAGGCCAAGTATTTTAACAAAATATTCCGTCGTTTAAGAGGCCTAAAGGCTTATAGTCCTTTAAGTTAGGCCTATTCAGGCTTACGCCTTTAGGCCTATTCAGGCTTTTTTAAGCCTAACCCTCCGAAATGGCTTTGAAGGCTCTTATTCTAAGTTTTATTACAGTATAGAATAATATATAATGGGATATTGGAACGAAGTTCCTTATCGCGCGTTGTGAAAGCGCGCTAGACGGAAAAATACGACACTTTTTGATTCTTACGAATGACGACACTTTTTTTGAAGTGATTCAGAGAGTTTTACAAAGATGGCGCTACTAGCGTGATTCAACAATACTTAAATTGAAAGGAACTTCGTTCCATCCGGGTGTCAAGCACCTCTCATGTTATTTTATTACTAAATGCATATATAAATTGGCTTCCACCCTTTAATGGCCCACTACTCAGCATGTGTCTCTTCCCTTGAGGCCTAGAGCATACTCCACCACGCTGCTCCAGTGCGGATTGGTGGAGGCATATAAATGTTGTATAATTCGTATGTTGGCTAAGGCTATAGCTCAAAAAAGGCTATAGCCTTAATATAAGCCTGCTACTTGAAAAAAGATCAGTCGCAAAAAAGCCTAAAATGTAATAGGCCAATAGGTTTTTATTGGCCCATAGTCTTTTATAGCCCTATTTTTTAGGCTAGCTCTAAAAAAGACCAATAGATTTTTTAGGCCTAAAAGCCTATAGTCCTCGGGAACACTAACCTGTCTTGTTGGACAACTCTCCGCTCTGTAGAATCTGTACCAGTTAATACAACAATACAGTTCTACAATCTTGGCCCTTCTCAAGCAAGCTGTCAAGGTTTCCTGCCCTGCTTCTAGCATCTGCCGCCAAATGTTGTCACTTGTTGCGGTTGCAGTGTTGGAGGGGGTTCTGCCTGAAATGCTGCTATGAAGCACCTGATGTGAAGCGATTTTGACATGGCATTAGTCGTCTTTCTCTGTTGATCATGTCGAAATGGCACCAACACTTTTGTTAGGAGCTTTCTGTAATTGATTATGCTCGAGAGTACTAAATCACGTTGTTTAAATGGGAGAATAAATAAAAGATTACTTAATAATAACAATCTTGGTAGCAATCGTTAACGACGGGGTACACGGAAGCGCTGAAAAAATTTGCTACTAGTGGTTTGGATTAGGAAGTTGAAGAGGAACGCGCGATTATTTTTGTTTGTTTTATTGTTATAGACCTCGTGGTGTCTTATTTGAGGTTCAGATAGGTTTCTACTTTACAGATCGACAGAGTAGAACACGCTATGTCATAAAACATTATAAACGCGGCTTAATCTATACTAATATTATAAAGAGGACAGATTTGATTGTTTGCATTGAATAGGCTCCGAAACTACTGAACTGATTTGAAAAATTCTTTCACTGTTGGGAAGCTACACTATCCCTGGGTGACATAGGCTATATTTTTTTTTTTACTATTTTTCCCGAAGCGAAGTGAGGGCGATTTCCTAGTTTATAATATAAGACGATGCACAAATCTTTGTGTGCACTTATTGAGCACCACTGTGTTTTGATAAATTATTTAGATCAATAATATTGTTTCATTCATAACTTCTATTCAATCTATTCTTCTTGTCCAATTGATAGTAACGCAGGTAGTACACGGCATATTCCTGCATATTCCATAAGAATACACTCGACTCGACATAATAATGGTGCTATTTTCAAATCAAAATAAGATTCAGGTCCTTCCAATTCCATTACAGTTTTTTTCAGTAAAAGTAGTAGACAGTTTCGCGGTATGAGATTGTTCGTCTCCGTTGTTGAAGACGAGTATTTATAGACAGTGATTTTCAATCTCTGAGTTTGCCGTCATTGTTGTCTTAGAGATTTTGGTATTACTCGATGTTTACGTGTGTTGACAGAAGCATCGACCCGCTCTATGCTTTTACTTGTTACCATTCTGGGACTTGGAAAATTTTCATGCATTTGATATTATGTTTTTTGTTTTAATTTTTTCATGGACAAAATTTTAACCAAAATAATTTTTTACGACAATTTTCCTACGTCATGTAGCTTATGAATGTATAAATTGCAAGAATCGATATATATAATCCATATAAGCTTAATATGTTGTAGATATAATTATAGTCTCTATACCATACATATAGAAATGAAATTGCGAAAAAGACTAACCAGAATCAAGTGTTATATTAAAGATATTCATGCTTCGAAATCTACCTCAAAACAACTTACTTAGTTAATAATCTAAAATAACGAAACAACATGTCCCACGCGATTATTTCACAGTTATAAAACGAGGAAAGAAGGCTGGGGCAATGCGATCTGGGGTCACAGGCGAAATCCTCTCATCAATAAAGTTATCCATACATGGTGAACAACATAAAGGTGAACAACAGATTGCGTCGTGTCGTGGTTGGGGAACCTTCGCCAAACCGGGTCGCCTCAACATACTAATAAGATAAAACAAACATTTTACGACTAACATATAACGCCTGCTGATTGTAGTCAGCCTCCAATAATAATAAATAAAGGCTTTCTCCATAACGACAGTGGAAAGGAATCACGTAAAAATATTGTTATTTCTTGTGCTGTAAACGTAAAGTAAAATATGGGTAACTTTAAATAATAAAACCGGCCAAGTGGTGCGGCTACGCGCAATGTAAGGTTCCGTAGTCGAAGTTCCGTAGTTGCTCTGGAACTGTACGATTTTAATGGGACTTTTACTGGAAGATAGAGGTGGTTATAGAGACACTTAAAGGCTATTTATCCCGGGATTTACGCGGGAAAAGCTCCTACGGGAACGAAGTCGAGCACAGCTAGTGTAGATATAAAATAGTTGAGACCCATTACATAAATCAAACATCGTGGCGTACATTCAGTAAAGTAATGTATAATTCCCATCGGAATTGTCGTTGCGTTCGTTATTTGAATACGCTTTCACTTTCGCTCCGGGTGTTAGCTGAATACTGATAGCGACTTGTTTGGCACTGATGCTCACAAAAAAGAGGTAGATATGTCACTAGCGCGCCGAAGATGAAGATCGTAAGAGCAGTCAGTTGACCTCGTCTGCTCGTAGTCGCTCTGTCAATACAAGACGATTCACGATAGGCAGTTTGATTGTTGTCAGAAGTGCTTGAGATTTGACATACAACGTTAAAATGCCTTCGTGTATTATTATAGTGTGATTGGTGTAGTGAAACAAAAGACAAAACGTGTGTGTATTGTAGCTCTTTTCGGAACAGATTTTTTGTTTGATTTGTAAGGGCATGACGTATCTATAGTTTCTAAATATCATTGCTCACATAGCCAATAATAAGGTAGCTAACGAGCTGAGATTGATCGACCGCTACCCGGGAATGTCCGTAATACCAAAGTGCATAGGGATTATCGATCCAACCAAGACCAAGCAGTCTTCTCGTTTTTTATACGCCGCTCAAGAATAGCAATCGAAATAGTTACGTGAAATTATTTTAGTGTAGATTTTCAGAGTGAAACTGCTCTCCTGGATTTTAAGAAAGTTCCTATTTATAACTTTGAGGTCCTGGGCCAAAATAGTTCTGATTTGTCCCCCTCTTAGGCCAGAAACTGGGTGGGTCTATGCTCATGCATGTATTAGCTCAGTCTAGGGTATTTCCATTCGCAAATACAGGTGCACAACAACTTAGTTTAAGCTTAGATATACATATATACTTAGTTTAAGCGAAATTATTAGCTTATCATCTTTATAATATCTTTTTTTACCTATAATGTCTGTCATTGATTTGTACTGACATTCCATTCGAACTTGCGCATAAATCAATGAGGAGTTCAAGAGTAAAAATTGAACTCGTATTGTTATTATCAAATCCGATTCGATTCACAACTCGATCTGGTTCGTTCCTGTTTTATCCCCGGTCGATAATATCATCGATCGTTCGATTATTGCTTTAGTACTAATACCGGATATTTCTCAATAAGTTTAGACTTCTGTACCGGTAGCTTCGTACTTCGTAGCCTGTCCGGCTGAAAAATGAAGTTTACTACCAAAAAAGAATTCAGTAAGTAGCTCGTGAAATCTACATTTGGTAAAAAGTGCTTCATCGAGTTTTTAATTAATGTGTTATTTTAATTGGAAATCTACTGTACGTATCATTCCAAGAGTACCTACCTAGACCAGGTGCCGGTTTAGTCAGGTATGAATTCTTATACGGCCTCCAGACTCACTGCGAGCATTCTCAGCGAGAAATCTCACCGACACTTCTCGCAAACACATGATAATGACTTCGAGAGTGCAGCGGCTTTAGTATTGTCAATATCAAAATCCTAAATAAAATAAAAAAAAAATTAGACCCAAATGTTCTCATTCCTACCTACAGAGTTATTACTCCTACCCATAGATTAAAATAATTAAATATGCTCCTACCCTCATTCCGTACTGACACTGAACAAGAATGTAATAGCGTTCTCTTTCTTGCTCGAAAAACCCTTTGATTCGGGCAAAAATACCCGATCCAGCGATCGGAGAACAGGCGAGCCCGAGAACGAGAATGCGAGAATCTATTCACATTCACGCTTCTCGGGTGTTCTCGGGGCTTCTCGCCGTGAGTCTGGATTCTGGAGAAGGCTTTATAATACACTAGCTATGCCCACGAATGGCCCACGTCTTCCGAATCGAATTTGGTTAATATTCGACGAGTTAAATAAGTAGTTTTTAAAACTAATTTAATTACCTACTTATTTTTTGCCGTCACATTTATCGGCGGCACAGAAG
Source organism: Thymelicus lineola (assembly GCA_963932265.1). NCBI lineage: Eukaryota > Metazoa > Arthropoda > Insecta > Lepidoptera > Hesperiidae > Thymelicus > Thymelicus lineola. The sequence continues at coordinate 1,077,649 of OZ010692.1, read as the reverse complement.
TTCACTGAGAACAGTTTACGGTAAAATTCAATTAGCACCCACGTTTTTACTTAGCTCTGCAGATATTTTAAGCGCATAATTAGGTATACGCTAACAGGGCGACCTCATGTCGTACCACGATAAAATAAAACCGGTCGGTTGGAGATATCTTTTAAAAGGTAAAAAGCTTTACGAATTGAAATAAAATACTTGCAACATTTTAGCTAGTAAGGTGATGTAAGTGGAACTGGAAATTGAACATTGACGATGCATCTATCGAACATTGACTCTAGACTTGCCTATAAGGCTTACCATATGTACCGGTTTCACGTATTTTTCCTGGAATCCTGGCCGGTTTAGTGATTTGTCTCAGTTGTTGTTTTCAACCCTTTTATTAAAATACTTTTAATTTATCATATTCACGTCACTGTTTGTCAACTGTTAGCCGCACCATAGATATCTTCTATGTGAAACGTGTGTTTGTACAGTCAATAAATGCAGTCCGAAGAAGAGGCCTTTGTCGAGCGTGTAGTTCTCACACTTCAGGCAATCAATGGGGCGATGCTAACCCTGTAAAATTCAACGCCACAAAAATATAAGCTTCTATATTCACCGCCAAAAGGAGCCCGTTCACCTTGGCTCCTATTCTTCAGAAGGTATCCTTATATTCTATATTCTATTCGAAGAAAATTCAGTCCGAATTACGTACTTAACTGAAGTGCAGTTATGGAGGAAAGGGCAATGGACGGTCCGAGTGCTAAAACTAAAACTTATTACTTTTCCTTACTTAGATACGCAAGATTACTTGGGCAAGAAGGTCTCGACATACGATTAAAATTTAAATAAGATTCCACAATAGCGCTCAATAAATTTTGCCTCTGAAGTCCAACAACACCTTTTCCTGTCCCCAAGTTGCGCGCGGATGTAAACCGGAAAATTCACGATGGACGGCGGACACCATTTACCTTCAAGAAGGTCGTCTGAAGGAAATACGAAGGCACGTAACAGGCCTTTTATGTACATTTCTCAATAACTGACCCAGCTGGGCTTGGGATTTCTCTGAATTTGAGATAAAGTGAGTGAAAGATTATACTTTACTATTTATATTAGTTACAATTATTTGTAATAGAATGGAGTACCCAGGGGTTTACTGGCGTAGCTTTCTGTAAAAGAACACAAATAAGACATCAAACACAAACAGTTAAGTATCTGTAACTTAAATGTCTACCTCGGTCAGGAATCGTACCGGCACTTCTCGCTTTGGAAGCATCGAAGATTTCGACGACGATTTCGTGTGCGACGTCTCGTCAGCGATCTTTTCCACTCAAACCTCGATCCACTAGGCATAGGCATAGGATTTTTGGGCTTCTTACAGGATTGCAGTCATAATATTTTACTCAGGACTTTTATAAATGCGGTATGGATCGGATATCAGGCCTTTTATCGGGAGATACATCAATCTAGTAATCCTACTCAGGGGGAGTTCGTTAAGCAGTATTAGTCGTATTTCAAAGTACAGCTAAAGCTTAAACGTATTACGTTAAACTTAGTTGTAAAATTGTGAAGCTAACTTCTTAGGTCGGTATTTTAAGCATTGGTATTAACCAATGCAATGCAATAAAACTAAGGCATTCCTATCATTATTCCAATCAATAGATTTATGTGCATAATATCATAATTATACAATGCAGTAAAAACTATATTCCACGAGACGAGCTCTCAAAGAAAATCGTCCGTGTGCGCTCATTGAATAATGCGCGTGACCTTCATTAGCCGCTGCATTTCAGGATTGCCTTATCTTACATGTCATGTCGTATTGTATTCTTCTCTTCTCAGTTCTCAGTACGGGGTCATAGCTCTGGTAATGATCGGACGTAAGTGTAAGTTACAAAATATACATATATTGGTGCAGTCTAAAATAAGTTCGTAATAATCTTTGAAATTAAGAAAAAGGGAACTGTCAAGATGGCAGACAGATTGATCGAATCGCGAATCAAAGAATAACCAAATAACGTTGAATTGATAAAATCGGGTGTTATCAGGCAATAAACGAATAGTATCCTTGTGCCTGTCGAATTGTGTGTTTTATTTAGTATCCTGGCAGTCCTGACATATAACTACGCCCACAGAGAGAGATCCATGTGCATAGTACTGAAGTAATCTTTGATACATGGTTGTAGAGATGATCTGAATTCATACGAATGAGTACCTCCACAGAGCCCTGTGCTATACATACATATGAGTACATACATATAATCACGCCTCTTTCCCGTAGGGGTAGGCAGAGACGACTTCTTTCCGCTTGCTACGATCCTTACATACTTGTTTCGCTTCGTCCACTTTCATTATTCTTTTCATACATGCTCTTCGGTTTACGGTACTCTTGACGTCTTTTTTCAAGATATCCCTGATTTGGTCTCGAAACGTTCGCCTAGGGCGCGGGCCACACAGAAAAGACGCAAGACACGGACCCGTCGCAGTCGCGGCGCCCGTTTAATCTACTTTCATACAAAATGTATGCAGCCGTCGCGACGTAAAACATACAGAAAAGACGGGACGCCGACACGAACGCCGACTCGTCGGCGCCCTATTGGAAAACATACAGAAAGGACGGGACGCGGGCCTGCGTAGGCGCCAGCGGGGGAGCGGAAAGGACGCGGAGAGCAGGTCTCTTAAAACGTAGTGATTAAGTACTCTGTGGCCGGGAAAAGCCCAGTGTGCACCGACCGTCACGCCCGTTCCTTGTCTTTTCTATATGTTTTAACGGCGCCCTGTCTGCGACGGGTCCGAACCCCGTCTTCGTCTTACGTCTTTTCTGTGTGGCCCGCGCCTAGGTCTGCCCCTGCCAACGACCAACACTTTCATTCACATTCGCCTTATACACTTTTTTCGTCAATCGTTCTTCATTCATACTTAATACAAAATATTAAAGATGTTTGAAATTGGAAACTTTGAACTGAGGAAACATAAAAGACGCCCTTTTTCGTCAACAGAAACAACTGTAATTTGTAATACATGTTTTACATACAAAATATACCAAGTTTTTGTCACCATGTCATGTTTGCAAATGTTTAATTTTATTTTAGAATGAAGTAACTATAATATTATAAATAATTTAAGTAATATAAATAAGTCACTCTGTATTTTATGGAAATCTGACGCGGCAGAGGAGGCAGAGGCAGGCTGCAGAGATAATAATAATCCTTTCGCGAAGTCCTACCAATAAGTGGCGGAGGCCGACTTCTGTTGCCTCTTACGACACCCTGGTCTACCGCCGCAGCCTGGTTTGAGCTCGGTTGATTTATCTTAAGAAGTACACTGGTAATAATATCCAAGGTTTGTTGATGAAGCCGAATGTTGTTGACGTATGGAGTTTGGAAGATTTCTATTTCAAATAGTTTTACGAGTATTGTAGCATTCTTAGTTTTGTTTTTTCTGAATTGTACTAATGTTATTGAATAGTTTTACTACTAAGGAAAATACAAATTCAGAGGCCACAAATTAATTTATTGCCATTATTTCTCAACGAAATAGGATAGAACCAGTTATACCGTATCTGCATCACGGGCTTGTAACTAACCCTCATAACAGAACATATTTTCTACATTATCTGACTGTCTTACTAATATACAAACAAAGTCACAGTCAAATCTAGTTATCAATACAATGCTTTTCCGAGACAAGTCACTGCAAACTATGTTGGAACATACTTAAAGTACAACAGACCGAGGAGAGTTGAATAAAGGTAAGTTGAAACAACTGAAATTTCTCGGAAAAAAACACTGGGCAGTTGGCAAAGTCCCCAATTTCACCCTTCCACTATCCCCCGGCCTCTCGGTATTCATTTACGCGCCATGATGGAATATCGAGTCAAAAAATTGAAAAAATACACAGCTATTTATTTCTTGGCTAGATGGTTTAACTAATGCTAACCAGGCAGCCTTTATAAAAAGAATATAATAGCAGTAATCAAAGATATTATATATTAAGAAGAGGGCAGTAATAATATAGAAATCCATTATTTCTTTTTCTTTAATTTTGATAAATTCAATTCAATTCAATTCAATTTATTTATTTGCATTAAGTACTTTGATGCACTTAGCCTGTAATAGGCATACAAATATTATTACATTATTACATATATATAAATTTTAATAAGTACTTAAAAGTTTTATATTTTGTAAGTATATCTAAAATCTCAATATTGTAATTAGGCATGAGACTGAAAGTATACGTCAAATCTAATTTTAACTTTAAAATAACGTTTCCGGGTATTAGGTACTTCAACTCTCCTAGGTCATTGTTTCAATTTACCTCGATAGAAGGAGAGTTGAAACAAAGTCACCAATGGTGTTTTTATGGGTAACAGGCAAATAGTGGCGGTTTTTGTCCTGACCATTTATTTGTCAAATAAACAGGGTGTCACTTAGTATAATAAACTTAATTTAATATAAAATTTACATAGGCCATAGCTTATTTAAAAATTTATGGGTTACAACGTAAAAACTCTTTCAACTCTCCTCGGTCTCCCTTAATCCGGTAATACCTTCGGGTAAATACTCAATAGTAGCTATGTATACTACAGCACTTATGTGATTACTTGTGTTTGGTAATTATTTCGTAATTTGCGTCATTTGGAAAGACCAGCTGGCCATGTGAAGGTTCTCTGCCTTCATACTTAACTAAAAGGCGTATCTAACAAGTCAAATAAGCAAATAAAATAATATAGGTACCAAATATATTAACTTTTGTAAATGAGAAATTATAGGTATAGGTATAGAAATATAGAATATAGAAATTATATGGGGTAGCTATAACGCCCAAATCGAACCCATGTGCCCGAACGGAGGAACTATATTCCAACACTTAGCTATCACTGTTTATTGTGAGCGATTCAAGTGTTTTACAAGTAATTAATTAAAGGTGCATTTCATATAGACATGACTGTGTCACGTGGGACTTTCTCTTTAATACTTTAAGCCTTTCAAGTGCTAAAGAGTTGTCGATGCTTACTGCTTAGTGCAGCCGGCATCGTTGTGATGTCTGACAATAATCTTTTATATTATAATTCTCAAACTATCTTTTATGAGATTTATAACGCACTTGTGTTACAGACACTGTCAACGATAACTAGACTGACCAGTCTGACCACTGAACTATTATTACTACTTACTAATGTTTATTATACTTCAATGACTGACTGAAACGTTGCTTGGTGAGAAAGATCTCATCAATAGTCATTCCTCCTTATATATTTCTTGTAATATTCTTCTTATATTTATTGTTATATATTTCTTGTATTTTTTGTAATATTTAAGGTTCCGAATGAAAAATACGAAAAACGGAGCCCTTAGGTATAGGATAATAACGCTTCACACTCATAGCCCCACACTAGGATTCCCTGTGTCGTGGGTGCCATGGACAACACACAAGACAAGGACATTTACACCCAGACCGAGAACAGAAATTCAAACTCATCATTCAAATTTCCGCCTCGCTGGGAATCGAACCCAGGACCCTTGGCGCGGCGATCCCGCATGGTAACCATTGCGCCACACGGGTCGTCATAGGATCACTCGTGTGTATGGGCGACCGCCTTTTACAGCCAATTTTCTACGAAATTACTGGACCAAATGAGTTGTTTGGTACCGTACTCGTGTGCCAAATACGTTGCAATGCAAGTTGCAACCTTGTGTACAGGTGGAACGACAATATTAGGTACAGTTTTCACATACGGTAGACTATCTGCATCGAGGTACTTATACTTTGGCTCTTCGTGAGAGACAAGGTTGATGCAACCGCGTCACATAATAATATAATATGCTATATCGATTCATAACATGTGACCAATGATGCAGTAGCTCCATTGTTACATATACATAATAAGGAGGACCAATTAGCGACGGTTGGAAAATTATTTTCAGTGGATTACTGCACTTACTGTTTGACGTGATAATTGACGATTTTCTGACTACATAATATAACATATTTAATTTTCTGACTTTAAAATGTTTTAAGGGTTCCGTTCCTCAAAAGAAATAAATGGAACCCTTATAGGATCATTTCGTTGTCCGTCTGTTGGTCTGTGAGCCCCTTTTTTCTCCGGAACGCGTGAAGGTATGCACACTTATTAGTTTTTAGTAAGTAGGGAAAAAATGGGAGAGTCAGTAATAATGCGGATTCCCTTTGCGGATGCGGATTGCTTGTCGGTCGGCAACGCGTCCGTGTTGCCTTTGTTTACTGATCCATGGGCAACGGAGACCATTTTCCATTAGGTGGCTCGTCCGTTTATTCGCCAACTTGTTACATCAAAAAGTACTAGTAGTATTTAGTGACACTCTACAGACTCCACAGCATGCATCAATTGTTACAAATTACAGTACATTGGGTCTATTCAGTAAATAGATAATTATATACCTACTATGTACACACGCTGATGGCACGCTAAAAACATCGACATCTGCACCTGAATAAAGAAACTTAAGTAGGTACATTAAAATATCAATAGTTTCAATAACATTACTCGTTATATCCTACATTCTTTCTCACTCTTACTTGATTAATTTACAAAAGTAATCATTTTGAAGTTTAAATTCCCCGCTACTGGCGAAAAGTAGTCAAAACCTTATATTTATTTATATTTAAAAACATAAAAAATATTTTTAACATACCATATTGTTTCTATTGTAAATTCGGTTGTCTTTAATTCGATAATTTCGATAAATATGATATTGAAGCCTAACAGAAAGTGGTTATGTAAATAAGTACGGCGGATGGCCAGGTCACAGAAGCCAAGTGTCCTGAATGTCCAAACATTCCCAGGCTGCGTGGACATATCTGACTGGTTTTGCTAATGATGTGCAAAATATATTTTGTTGTAGGTAAACAACTTTTTATAGCGTTTGATTCGGGTGTCGATGTTTGCGAAGCTTGACACTTTAGAAAGTTGGTTTTTAGGGTTCCGAAGTAAAATCGGAACCCATGTAGTTTCGTCGTTCCGGCCGTCTAGTCTGCCCGTTTGTACGAAACAAAGCGCCCTTAGTGCTACTACCTTAGTATTACTTTTAACAACATTGTAAATTACTGGGCTTGTTTTTCTTTTTAGTTTATTTTACACAGTCGGGGTATTTTAAACTAATTTTTTTATTAATAATTACCTAAGTAACATATTGTATTAGGCTATGATCTATCGTGTACAAAAACGGCTTTTCTTCATTCATTCGATTATCCAGATTTTCGATTATCCAAATGCCTAATCACAACAATTAGTCCGGTTAATCGAGGCTCTACTGTAGTTATTATTTATCTACCAAGGAATATTGGCATGGTATAAAAAGAAATGTACACCTTTTTTTCTAATTCAATTAACGTTTTCCTCTATAAATCTAAAGATGAAAGGTTTATTTACGTTTGGTTTCATAATAGTTAAAGAGCAAACGATTATCGGTACTGTAACCAATCTGGTGTAACGTGATGCCAATTAAACTAATGTCATTATAACAGTTACGGAACAAACCAATGGTTATTGTGAAGAGGCTAACAATGCTTCTGAGAGCGGGATTGATACCATTGTCGATGTAACTGTCAACTCATGAGCCTGATTCAAAATAAAGACTAGTTCAGATAGATTAAATGGTACTTTGCAATTTGATAGTTGTATATCGGATGTACCGTAGACTGTAGACAGAGGTGGGTGTCTAGGTCTGTTCCTGCGCTTATTTATAAATGCAATTTGGGTGTCCCTACATTTCGCTGCTAGTTTCAGTTCGTCATCGCTGTAATATTTCTTCTCGTAATGTTTAGCCGTTGCAGATATTGCGTGACAAATAAATTTTCTTTCTCTAGCAGTGGAAGTTTTTGATGTCTGCGAATGTTAAAAAAAATTAACAGATGCTTGATACATCACTGTAACAAGACCTGTAAAAGACAGTTTGACAAACTTTTTAGACAACAAAAGATACAATGTAGAGTGGCCAAACTCAAACCAAGCATTTATATTTCAACACTAAATTCTAATTTCGGAATGAATTAAGACATTCTGCAAACATTATTGTCTTTAAAATAGCAATGCCCATGTCAAACTTGTATCGTAGACGAAATATTACGGAGAGTTTCTTACGAGTGTGGGAAGACCCTGTGTTACTCACGTAGTAGCCAGTGCGGCAATCCAGAAGTGTCGGGCTTCCGCAACCAATTACAATGAGATACGCAACACACGACCGGGGACCGACACTCGGACACACGGGACACGGGACACGGGACACTCAGACACACCCCTCAGACACTTCCGCCTACAACATCACCGCCGTCGTTCCGTACGGGAAGTCTGAGTTTCACTTGCTACTCCTGCACCTTACATCATACATACACCGCGACTTTTGTCAATGAGGTTTTAACAACACAAGGATAGGTGATCGCTTTGTATAATCTTCTGATCATCATCAAATGGAATCAAAATAATTTATTCTTATAGGTATCACTATCGAAAAGGTGTTTTCTCTTGGAGAAGAAATGGTGAAAAGGAATGGTGACCGTAGCTTTGCTGTCTTTATTGATATTGAAGAGTGGGTCCTACTATGGTGTAGTTGTTCAATATTACTTTTAACAACATTCTAAACTAATAGGCTTGTTTTGTTTAGTTTATTTTATGCAGTCGATTTTTTTTTATTTGTTGAGAGAGTTTTCGAAAGTGAATAGACACTCTAGAAAGAGAAATTGCGCGAAGTCTGCCAATCCGCACTTGGACAACCTCGATTCTTCATATGTATCTAACAGAAGGTCCAAAAAAAATATTGAGATGACGAATAGAAAGAAAATTAGTGGAGATAGAGAGAGGAAACACGTGGAACGGAAAACAGAAAGAGTCAACAATAGATAATAAGCACTTCTTGTTATCCACCGAGAGAGATAACAGCTCAGCGGCCCTGAGACGATCCGCACAGCTCTTGACCGCTCGACAACATTGTTATTGAGTGCCGAGACTAAGGTCTTCTGTCCACACTCCACATGTCTACACATCATACGCACGCTATCGTCAATATATTCGCTTGCTTAGTACGAAATCTTGCGTAGTACAAAAATACGAAATCTGTCATTTGTCATCATTCATTTTATTACACAGCATGCAAGCAAGCGTCAAATAAAGTGCCGTGGACAGTAGTCCTAACGGCAGCAGCTTCAGATGTTTGTTTTGAAACCGCCAACAATACACTCGAGAAACGATAGCCGTACGTGCCGGCGAGTTATTGAAATTGAGTAGTTAGTTATTGAAACCGACGGAAATTAGGTCGGAATGATTACATTTCGATACTGCGTGCGACAAATAGCGATTGCGATTGGCGACAATAGCTACGCTGCTTATTATAACAGGTGTTAAGTAAGCGGTTGAAGTGCTCATTATAGCCACTATAGGCTACGGTCCACCGAGTTAACGAGGAGTCACTTGAAATCTCACGAGATCGCTGTCTTAATTTAGTAGTGTTTTCGTCAGCTCATCTACATCGTGTAACGTCGTTAGAATTAGCAACAGCTTTTTTGAAAGAAAACCTAGAGAATTCCTAATAATAGGAATTCTGCAAGATTCATCAAGTCTATGACAATATGACACACACTTGACCAGCTTCAAGGAGTATGACATCAAATTCAGTGGCAAAACATTATGGCAATTGTGGAAAGCAGATAAGCCTGGCAGACGCGTGACTATGGATCGTAATGAAGTCTTGTAAATTATACCTAGGGCATCTTATATCATGTCTCTTTATCACTCGCAACACTTGATTGACTGGGAGAGAATGCTTTTATAGTGTTAAGTCCTCCTATTTTTTCTGTACATAATGTAATTAATAATGTAAGGTATAAAAAGATTAATTATTAAACATAGAAAAACCTAATGCGGCGATGAATTTTTGAACATATTTATTCAAATATCTTTCAGTGGTCGAAATTCCATGCGCCCTCATAACTCCCGAAACATGAATTTGTACGGATTGTAAGTTTCGAAGAGGATCTCATTCTAGTTTAGAGGACTTAGCCTATCTAGAGCTAGGGTCTCCATCTTCTATCTACATCTCAGGATATGAAAACCGGCGACCTTGCCGGCCATCGCACTCGTCACCCGACCGCCCTCTCGTGACAGCAGACAAAGTTGTTAACTACATCTTTTAGCAATGGAATTGGATTGGAGTTTGGACTGATATCGTGTGTCGCGTGCTGCTAATAAATTGATACGTGTTGCGCCTATGCATGACATTGATTTAACATTAGGAACACTATTTTTATGATGACACAAGGGTTGTGTTAGTACAAATATTTCTACATTGTGTAATGTGCATCGTATAGTGTGTAGTATATGTGTAATATTTTATCTATTTCGTGCTCATCAGCAGAGTGAACCTACTCTTCAGGTCTTCCCAATTTGCAAACACTAACGTATAAATCATTTCAACCATTGAAGTCTTATGCTAAGTAGTAGTAGCATATAGAACCGCATAGATACACCGCGAATACTACCTATATATTATGTTCCAATCAATTGGCGCCAAGGGGTTTCAATTTTCAGTGGGTTCGTTCGATTATGAAAGGGGCTCAATTTTGAAAATCGAACCTCCCGGGCAGGACATAAGTACATTTAGTTCGAGATGTCTGTTCTATGCATTATACTTCAATGATTTGAACCGTTTGCTTACCGTTTTTTATTGCGAAGGCATCTATCGATCATTCTTGAATTAATTCACGCATAATTTCATTCCAATACGTACTTATAGAGTAGGTACCTACCTTACATAATCAATTTTATTTGTAGCGATTGTGGGTGTCCCTGGGCCGAGCAGACCACGAATTGCGTATTTATTTATCACATCTAATTGAATGTGGTGCAATCGTATAACGATATTGACGTAACGTATACAACTAGCCCTTTTGGTACGTAAAGGTCGTAGCCGACTATTACGACACCGCTCCCATCCAACCGAAGTATGAGAATTCAAATATAAACTTAAAATCGTGCTCTGTAGGTGCACTTTACAGTAACAACAAAAATTAGCAGGCCGCACGCGGGAAGCAAGCTTACCGCAACCTTCCTCGTCAATAGTTAACGTCTGGCGTACCGCACACGTAAGCGAGCGGCCCGCATGCTTTAGCACGGCGGCTGCTGGCTTGAAGCCCGCTAACGGACGGCGTACGTGCGCGGATGGATGGAGGTCGGCCCGCCCCGCCGCACTAGTGGGCCTGGCCACACTCTCGAAAGTAGCGAAACGCGATTGCGAGATGTTTCAACAATTACTGTTTGTCTGTCTGTTTGTTTCGGCTAATCTCCGAAATGGCTGGACCGATTTTGACGAAACTTTCACTGGCAGATAGCTGATGTAACAAGGAGTGACTTAGGCTACTTTTATTTTAGAAAAAAAAAATTGTTTTAGAAAAAAACGAAGTTCGCCAAATCAGCTAGTCTATATTAAATTGTAAAGAATGTTAGTTAAACATAGACAGAGATAGAAAGCATACTGTACATACATAACAAAAAAGACAAGTGCTTCCAATCGAGACAGATCGCAACTGGCTCCGTCGTATACGTGTGAAAGGCAGTAGCCTGCTAGCTGTAGCCGCGGGGAAGCGTGGAGCCTGCTAGCAGTAGCCGCGGGGAAGCGTGTAGCCTGCTAGCAGTAGGCGCGGGGAAGCGAGTTGTCTGCTTGCTTTACAGGCGGTGTTGTGCGGTTGCGGTGCGGGATCAGTGTCGTATTAATGAGCTACGACCTTAAGGGCTCTGTTTCTAAAATAAGGGTCTAAGATTCGATGCACGGCCGGATCTGATGTTGTGATACCGAATCGTTCAATATCCGGTCAGCGTGTTCTTCATCAAATTATTGTTGTAGTGAAATCGCAATATTTTTAAATAGATCAGACCATTATAAGTTTTTGATATTCCATCATCAACTGAAGTCTACTGGAGGCATTTTGACAATTTCCATACCAATCATCATTATCATTCCCATAATAATGATTTAAACAAATCATCTTGTTTCAATTTCAATTGTTTTTGTATTCGTGATTATTTCAGAAACAGCAAAATAAACCGATTTGCATATTTTTTTAACTTACCTAACTACCTATTTTTTGTTATAAGCTTGGGGTAACATTAAGAGATTGTTTTGTTTCAATCGGTCCACAAATAAAAAAGAAACATCAAGAAATAAAACATATTTTCGAATGTGGGATTTCCCGTAGCGCAACGAGGTCGTTTAACTACAATAATAAAATATATTAAAATGAAGACAAGATGAACAAAATAATAACGAACTACAATTTCCATCATTTGTATGAAAAACAAAATGAAGTGTGGATTGTTCTCGAAGTTGTATTGATTGTGTCGTTGAAACGGAACGATCGTTGCACTTCACTCGCGGCTGTCAAATAAAATATACTACTTACATCATTAGAACGCTTGGTTGTTAGTTGTAAGTTCACCTTGTTTATTTTTCGGTTTTTGGGGGCCTATCATTAATTACGTAAGGATAACTTGTTCCATTTTTGACTCCCCTACCCTAATTATTTTGGTATATTCCTCGATTACTCAAAGACGCCTAGATCGATTTGAGCAGATTCTTTTTTATTCGAAAGGGAAAATTACAGATTGGTCCCATATTTTTTTCATATTCTTCTAATGACAGGATCCCGTGGATCCCACAGTTATCATGTTATAATATCATGAAGCTTCATGAATTAATTAATGATGGAAATACTGAAATGCCGAGCTGTGAGATAGGTAGTTAGTTATGGTGTGTTGATGATGAAACCGATGAAGTGAACATGTAGCTACAATATGAGCTTCATCTTATTTAATTGTATACATGTCCCTCCTCCTCAGTCGTTCACTCTTGACAGAGTGGTCGTGGTCGATGATGCTCTGTTGTCATTGGCCCATGCAACTCTTGCGATGTGTCTCCACTTATTGCGGTCTTCAGCGTCTCGGACATTCTGGACTATAGAAGTCTGTATCGACGCTTTAATTATGTCTGTCCAACGTGTAGGTGATCGACCGCGCGACCGCCTGCCCTCTACCTGCTTCTGGACAACGAGACGATCCATGGAGTGATCATTTCAAACAACGTGTCCGAAATATTTGAGGATTCGTAGAAGCACAGTCGACGATAATCTTTCATTGATCTTGAGTTCCTCCAGGGTTGAGGCGTTGGTCCGAAACGCTCCGGGATCCGAAGCAGTCGCCGCCAGCACCACATCTCGAGTGCATCGATCTTGCGATCTTGTATACAGTATACAGTATAGTATTAAGTCCTCCTATTGCTTCTGTACATAACGTAACTAATAATGTCAGGTATAAATAAGATTAATTATTAAACATCGGAAATCCTAATGCGGCGATGAATTTGTGAACGTATTTATATAAAATAGCTTTCAGTGGTCGAAATTCCATGCGCCCTCATAACTCCCGAAACATGAATTTGTACGGATTGTAAGTTTCGAAGAGGATCTCATTCTAGTTTAGAGGACTTAGCCTATCTAGAGCTAGGGTCTCCATCTTCTATCCACATCTCAGGTTATGAAAACCGGCGACCTTGCCGGCCATCGCACTCGTCACCCGACCGCCCTCTCGTGACAGCAGACAAAGTTGTTAACTACATCTTTTAGCAATGGAATTGGATTGGAGTTTGGACTGATATCGTGTGTCGCGTGCTGCTAATAAATTGATACGTGTTGCGCCTATGCATGACATTGATTTAACATTAGGAACACTATTTTTATGATGACACAAGGGTTGTGTTAGTACAAATATTTCTACATTGTGTAATGTGCATCGTATAGGTATTTTATCTATTTCGTGCTCATCAGCAGAGTGAACCTACTCTTCAGGTCTTCCCAATTTGCAAACACTAACGTAGACAGTACTTAAATCATTTGAACCATTGAAGTATTATGCTAGTAGTAGCATATAGAACCGCATAGATACACCGCGAATACTATACTCGTATATTATGTTCCAATCAATTGGCGCCAATGGGCTTCAATTTTCAATGGGTTCGTTCGTTTATGAAAGGGGCTCAATTTTGAAAATAGAACTTTCCGGCGCGAGACACATTTTGTTCGAGATGTCCGTTCTATGCATTATACTTCAATGATTTGAACCGTTTGCTTATGCTGGGGCCCCACTAACGGGAAATGCCATTAATTATCGCGATGATGGACGTTTAACGTAGGTGTAGCTATGACTTAACGCGATAATTTGACAACGGCATTCACACTGCCATTTGAGGCGATAGCTCAAATGGCGGTACATCAAAGAGATTAACGCGAGAATGAATGCGTTGAAGCGGCCACACTACGTATGTCAGTGTGAATCGTGAGCGCGATGGGATCGCACGTGTTTGTCTTCGTTAATTACGTACTATGGCTATGGAGTGGAGTAACGAAAAAGTAATTGCATTTCTCGAGATTCTGCAAACGGAGCCATGTTTGTGGGATCCGAAACTCAAAAGTTTCAAGAATCGTGCTTCGCAAAGTGATGCTTGGTGACGAATAATGGAATTACTAACTTTAAAAAAAGTCAAAAGTCAAAATATTTTTTTTATTCATATAGGTATCACTGATACACTTATGCACGTTATTTAAAGCAACTATTGAAGAAATTAAAAAGAAGAAGGAAAGCCTAATGGGTTATTATAGAATCCATTTAAACAAATTTAAAATTCAAGGAACATTAGCGCCAATTTTATCGCCAAGAATGGGCATTCACGTTGACCGTTTAAGTGTAGCCACTCACTTTATCGCGTTAATAATTAACGCAATATTTATCGCGATGATAGACATTTAGGTTTCCTGTAGTGTGGCCCCAACATTACCGTTTTTTATTGCGAAGGCATCTATCGATCATTCTTGAATTAATTCACGCATAATTTCATTCCAATACGTATAGAGTAGGTACCTACCTTACATAATCAATTTTATTTGTAGCGATTGTGGGTGTCCCTGGGCCGAGCAGACCACGAATTGCGTATTTATTTATCACATCTAATTGAATGTGGTGCAATCGTATAACGATATTGACGTAACGTATACAACTAGCCCTTTTGGTACGCAAGGGCTCTGTTTCTAAAATAAGGGTCTAAGATTCGATGCACGGCCGGATCTGATGTTGTGATACCGAATCGTTCAATATCCGGTCAGCGTATTCTTCATCAAATTATTGTTGTAGTGAAATCGCAATATTTTTAAATAGATCAGACCATTATAAGTTTTTGATATTCCATCATCAACTGAAGTCTACTGGAGGTATTTTGACAATTTCCATACCAATCATCATTATCATTCCCATAATAATGATTTAAACAAATCATCTTGTTTCAATTTCAATTGTTTTTGTATTCGTGATTATTTCAGAAACAGCTAAAAAAACCGATTTGCATATTTTTTTAACTTACCTAACTACCTATTTTTTGTTATAAGCTTGGGGTAACATTAAGAGATTGTTTTGTTTCAATCGGTCCACAAATAAAAAAGAAACATCAAGAAATAAAACATATTTTCGAATGTGGGATTTCCCGTAGCGCAACGAGGTCGTTTAACTACAATAATAAAATATATTAAAATGAAGACAAGATGAACAAAATAATAACGAACTACAATTTCCATCATTTGTATGAAAAACAAAATGAAGTGTGGATTGTTCTCGAAGTTGTATTGATTGTGTCGTTGAATCCAGTTGAAACGGAACGATCATTGCACTTCACTCGCGGCCGTCAAATAAAATATACTAGGTAGGTACTTACATCATTAGAACGCTTGATTGTTAGTTGGTTGTAAGTTCACCTTTTTTATTTTTCGGTTTTTGGGGACCTATCATTAATTACGTAAGGACCACTTGTGCCATTTTTGACCCCCTTACCCCATTGAAGTATTATTACTAGCGTATAGAACCGACACCGCGAACACCATGTATGTCCCAACTCCCAATGCATTGGCGACACGTGGCTTCAATCTTCAATGGAGTCGTTCGATTTTGAAAGGAGAACGGGGGCTCAATTTTAAAAATGGAAACTCCCGGGCGCGCGGGCGGGTCACACATTTTGTTCGAAATGTCTGTTCTATGACATTATGCTTCAATGCCCTTACCCTCATTTTTTTATGCATGTTCCTCGATTACTCAAAGACGCCTAGATCGATTTGAGCAGATTCTTTTTTATTAGAAAGGGAAAATTACAGATTGGTCCCATATTTTTTTCATATTCTTCTAATGACAGGTTCCTATGGATCCCACAATACAGGGATCATGTTATATCATGAAGCTTCATGAATTAATTAATGATGGAAATACTGAAATGCCGAGCTGTGAGATTATGTAGTTTTGTGACGATGATGAAACCGATGAAGTGAACATGTAGCTCATAATGTATCTTATTTAATTGTATACATGTACCTATATTTAATGTATCAATGTATGTCTTGTTGCTTATCTTTTAAACAATAAAATAGCAAATTCAATAAACCTTTCTAGTGAAACGTGGTTCAATCAACGGACAAGCCTTTATGTGACAAGATTTTAAGAGTTCCCTTGTGAATTTTTTAATTCAAAGTGCGATACAACTATAGTTACCGTAGTTACTCCTCCGAAACGGCTTTACCGATTTTTACCAAATTTATTATTTTCCATACCCCT
Source organism: Thymelicus lineola (assembly GCA_963932265.1). Classification (NCBI taxonomy): domain Eukaryota; kingdom Metazoa; phylum Arthropoda; class Insecta; order Lepidoptera; family Hesperiidae; genus Thymelicus; species Thymelicus lineola. Next base: position 1,061,004 of record OZ010692.1, on the reverse strand, counting down.
AAGTGATAAGGGTTGTTCACCCTTAAATTTTATTTTTTATTTTTTGACGAAATTTTTTGTTTTTATTTTTTTATAATGTGGCATTAAAAATACATACAACACTTAATTTTCAACCTTCTAACACCAACTCCTATTTTTTAACATGATTTTTAGGTGATACGAAGTTCGCCCGGTCAGCTAGTAAATCTATACAAATAAAATTTATTAAATAAAATAGTCGTGTCTCTTCGTAATATTAAAATAACTGCTTTTTACTAAGTGCATTTGGATGTACTCGTATACACGATACGTATACCAAAACAACATTTTTTACAATTTTTGTCTGTCTGTTTGTTCCGGCTAATCTCTGAAATGGCTGGACTGATTTTGACGGGACTTTCACTGACTGATAGCTGATATAACAAGCAGTAACTTAGGCTACTTTATTTTAGAAAAATTAAAAATTCAACCTCCAAGGGGGTGAAAGCCCAAGGAAGCCAAGCATAATTTCCGCGTGCGAATCTGCGGGCAACAGCTAGTATAAAAATAATTTTCCAAATCGGTGCCTAAGTGATGAAATTGAAAGGTAACATTAAAAAAAACAAACAATTGAGAATTGTTGAAGTCGGTTTAAAAAAATATAATAATCAGGATAACTTTGATTAAAAAATTATCACAACTGGTTTACAAAAAATGTAATTATGCCTGAAAATAAATAAATAAAAACATGTTGTAATATCATATCAAAATAAATTCATACGAGTTGAGAAACTCTGCCTTTTTAGTCTATTAAAAATTATGCAAGCTTAGCTTAAAAAATACGGCACGTTTTGTTTATTTTCAGTGATAAGAGAGAGAAATAACATTGTATGGCTTTGTTACATTATATATTTTTAGGGTTCCCAAGTAAAAACGGAACCATTTTAGTTTCGTCATGTCCATCCATCCGTGCGTCCAGCATAGTATCTATTTATTTATTTATTATAATTGAAACGGTAACAACCAATTACATTAATTATAGACACCACAAAATAATTAACCTTTTCATATAACTGATGAATTTACACGGAAAACTATCACGGCTATGTTAGCTTAAAAAGTTAATTAGTGTTAAACTTACAACACAGACTTCTATAGTCCAGAATGCCGGAGACGCTGAAGACCGCAATAAGTGGAGACGCATCGCAAGAGTTGCATGGGCCAATGACAACAGAGCATCATCGACCACGACCACTCTGTCAAGAGCGAACGACTGAGGAGGAGGGACCTTACAACTTCAGAAGCCTACTAACGAACGAACAGACGAGGAACCTGGCCCCCAATTCTCATTTCGTAGAGATACATCTCTAACAGAGATATCTCTAAAAAACATGGCGGATCTCTAATGAAACCTAATTTCCTTATTCTCGGGATGTCACATTAGAGATATCTCTGAGCCTTTTCGTGCGACATGCAACGTATGGTCCGGAGCGTTCGAGATTGAAATGTCACGCGTTTTGACCAATCACGGCGTTGTAAAGCGTTCGGGATTGAAATGTTTGACCAATCACAGCGTCATAAAGCGTCCTTTAGAGATATCTCTGAGCCTTTTCGTGCGACATGCAACGTATGGTCCGGAGCGTTCGAGATTGAAATGTCACGCGTTTTGACCAATCACGGCGTTGTAAAGCGTTCGGGATTGAAATGTCACGCGTTTTGACCAATCACGGCGTTGTAAAGCGTTTATTTTATATGTCTAATGGTAATGTCGAAAGATAAAATCTCGAATGTGCTCCAGAATAACTTTTTTGGATACATTCGAGATTTTGCCGACATGTCTCGTCGAGATTTAAAGATTAGTGATATGTCTAACTTCGAGATTATCTCTACAAAATGAGAATTGGGGGCCTGATTGTAAGTGGCCTACGGACCGTCACCAATGCACAATATGCACTTGGACATCCGTTCACTAAAGCAAGAAGAACAAGGAAGGGTTATATTATAATCAAATAACAAGAAGGATACATCAACAGGGTATGTTATTGGACCATCTTTGTTATGTGCAGCGATTTTTACGGGGCTTAATAATTTGGTATTTTTAATACAATCATCATAATATTTTTTTATAGTAAAGTCTCATGATTGCCTGTGGAATTGTTGAAGAAACGTGTAAAAGCATAAATGTGAGGCAAGGGTTACTATATTGTAGATGAGTATTTCAATTATAAAGAAATGTAGGTAAATGAACAGCACTTTTTAACCCAGTTCCATTTATGTTAGGGGATTTAAAAAAAAAACCATAACATGAACTGTGAATTTATTTTGGAAATATGAACTCACAAGTTTCTTTCCTCCCCATTTCTTCTACAGGATTATTCTACAAGAACACTGGGAACTAGCCAGAACCTGGTTCACGCGACATTTAACGGGAAGGACCTGACTAAGTACATACATGGTCTACCTCTGTCATGTCATGTCATGGTCTACCTTAACCATTTAGCAGGAGAATGGAGAAGAAGATAAGAGTTTGGCTTGGACTCATGAAGCTTCTTTTAACCCAAAATATTTTTTTAGAGGGTAAATAAAAAAATAAAAAAATAAATAATAAATTGATATTTTTTTAATGAACATTGCAGGGTGCACGACAGTTTTTAAGCGACGAATAGCATAATTTAGTTAATGATTTTAATAAAGATATTTTAAAATGAAAACTACTGTGCGTTAAATTAATTTTCCTTTTCAACTTTGAAACTGCAAGGCCAAGGTTAATTCCACAAAACATACCTACCTAGGTACTGTGTCAGTTAAGCTATGGTACAAATATTATTATGATATTATCTAGGTACTATACTTACTTAAATTGGTCATTTTTTTTCGTGTCAAAGCGTTACGCGCACGGAATCCTGATAATCTAATTAGGTATCAATATTATTGTATAAATGTGAATGTGTGTGAGGATATTTGGATGTCTAGATGTTTATTTAGATGTTTGTTCCTTAATCAATCCACAACTAATAGTTGATTATAAACTTACTACTTCGGAACCCTACATTGCGCGTGGCCTGACACGCACTTGCCCGGTTTTTGAAGTCGGTTAAAAACATCATCCGCTAGATACTGCATATTTTGCTTATTTAAACACATAATGAAATGCTTCGAATATTGTTTGTCATAATGTAAGTGATTACGTTGCATTATTAAATAAAATGAAAAAACTTACCGAGTTTTTACTCGGAATGAAATCCAATTCAATTAAATAAAAAAGTCACTTGGAGTTGGTGGAATACACTAGGATTGTTTCAAAATGGCACTTGCAATTTAACTAATTTAAATACAATTTAACTTTAAGTATAATTTAGTTTAATTAAACGCGCGTATCGCGACCATATTTGAATGATGGCGTCCAACGCGCGTGCGAATTTGTCTGACACTGCGTCCGCGCAGCGGGTAGCGCGCGCGAAGCGCGAAATCGGTTTATTTTACGTTCACTTTGGACTTTACATATGTTTTATAATGTAGGTTTATGGATAAACTGTTAATTAAAAATGTACTATGACCGTAAAGTGCCACCGTCGTCCGTGGACATCGGCACAGGCATCACCGAAGCGTTGCTAGCCGAGACAAAAGCAACTTGCTCTTATGGATTAATTCCCTTAAATCCCAAACCCAAATTAAATTAATTTCACAATATTGTGCCTTTAACTGCTACTCATGATTCTACCGAAATTAACCGTACGACATGGCGCCTTTGATTGCAATGCCGTACCAGAAAGACAAAAAAGAAAGAGTCAAGAGATACCCTAAAAAAAGTTTTTCAATATTTTATTGTATGATTCTGGAGTTTTAATAAATGTGTATATATCCATGCCAAATTACAGCTTTCTAGCACTAAAGGTCACGGCACTATGCTTTGGACAGACGGACAGACGGACAGACGGACATGACAAAAGTATAATGGTTCCGATTTTACTTTGGAACCCTAAAAAGTGAACGCGTTTTGGTGTACTCAGACATTTTTGATTACTTTGTATTGTATTTGTACCTACTTTGTTATTGTTTTGTAATACAAGATTGCAGCCTTGAAGGTTAAACGTTGCATTAAACTTTTTCCGATTTTTTTCCTTAAGGCACTTATTCCTTAAGCCTCCACAACATCTAATCTAAGGTAGTAACATCATTTAAAAAAGTGAACAGAGAAAGCGTAATAGCAACCCAACGCCGATCCTGAAATATTTTGATCCGTTGTCAGACGCGTTAGCCGTTTCACGATAGGGCCAGTTTTAAAGATAAAGGTCAAAAATAACACATCTAGGTACTCAAAGAATTAATTACAATGAAAATAAGGTACGTATTATAAATAAGGTCATCGACCTGACCTTCGACAGGTATTCATGGTACCCAGTTTGAGGGCCAAGGTTTTTTGTCCTGGGATCTTTTTGGCAGCAAATCAGATTTTTTTCAGAAGCTATCCTATAATTTCTATCTAGTAGGTAGGTACATGTAGGTATGTACTGTTAAGTCTAAGTAGACATACAATTTTCAGTGGGGTTTCGCTATTTCCCTAATAGTAAGAAAAACGTTGACTTACTTAACTTATTCGTGTATGTTTTAACATTACAAGGAGTATAATAATATGTGCGATTAAGTTCGCTCAGGCGCTTCTCTTCAATCTAAAGCAGTCGATGTCAGTCAAATGGTCTTTGGATAACACTTGACGGATATTTAGCATTATAATATTTATAAAATTAAACGTTTTAGAATTATTTATAAAACATAAGTCTTAAGCATTAATGACTCAAGTTACTGAATTTAAAGAAAATAACTAAACTACGTCGTATGTGGAAAATTGATGTTTGAATGCCGCGTCCGCCGTGCAATGATTATTCAGAAACTCACCGCATCCAAACTGCACTATCTTACAAATATATAAATGTGTAAAACTACAGAATGAGGATAAAACATTATTTTGGATTAAATAAAAGCTAATTAATTTTGTATTATACTAGGAAATCGCCCTCGCTTCACTTCGGCAAAATAGTAAAAAAAATATAATATAGCCTATGTCAACCGCGGATAATGTAGCTTCCCAACAGTGAAAGAATTTTTCAAATCGGTTCGGTAGTTTCGGAGCCTATTCAATGCAAACAATCAAATCTTTCCTCTTTATATATTAGTATAGAGTATAGATTATCAAACAATATAAATAAATATACGAGATATAATTATTGTTCCCTGTATAATTATGTTCGTAGTATTCAAGCCATTTAGATGGCAGTGTTTTCAATATTAGAGGTTTGGTTTTATGTTCATTACATAGATGCCGCTGAATTTATAAAATTGAGTTGTTACTATTCACAAAGATGCATTCTTTATGAAAAATAAAATTTATTGCCGATATTAGTTGTTCATGGAGTCTTCTGTATTTCTAAAATAGAATCAAGAACGTTGCATTATTTTGGTTTATTCTTGAAATCACTTGCATTCAACGTGAGGGAAGGGACCGAATACGGACGCGGTTAACGGTGCATTTATTGCATGGTGCATTTATTGCGCATTATTTTCAGTTCATGGATATGTTCTTGTGTTTAATTAACTTTTGCCCTCACCATCAATATAATAAAAAATATAAATGTTTTTCGAAGCAAAAATTTAGGCAAAACCTTTGCTTTATGCGGTCAGCGGTGGAATCTTCGCTTTCGTTTCGGCACTCATTTTAAAAGAGTCAATAAAGGTCCAATTACATGACTGTTGTACATGGTCATATAGTTATTATATATATGTAAAATACCAACCGGGACCTATCCAGGAAGGATAGCAGGAGGATAGGTAAAAGGAGGGCAACCAACAAACGTGGAGCCTCTTGAAGTAGGCTCCGTCGAGCTGGCCACTTTGTAGCTATCATCTGAATGTTACACTTGGATGAAACAATTTACGTTGTAACGAAGAATGTCAGTCAGAACTCATAACTCAAGACGATAATGAAGACGTAGGTACCAGTTATCGAGCCGATGGCGCTATCTGATAAGAGTTAAGACAACGCGGAGCGATTCCGCATCGGAATTTGTTGCTGGTTCTACTCACGTAGCTCGCGTCCGGCTGTCATGTCTCTAATATAATTGTTTATTACAGTATTTATAACGCTCATTCATAAATATAGGTAAATATCCGCGTCCGATGTGATTGTGTAAGTGATTGCAATGTGCTAGTTTTTTTGTGCATTTATGATTATCTTTTAAAAAGTGCGATTGCAGAATGGATTTGTAAAGGTTCACTCCGAAGTGTCTTCAGGTTTGTTTGATTAATTAATTTCATACGTGTCAAAATTTATTAGTACATTATTAATTTTTTTTGTTGAGTTTTTATTAATGTTTAACTTAAACGGATGTCATAAATAAACAAGTACTAGGTACCTATCTATGGGTACCTATCGCATATTTAGCTGATTGCTAATTGCTGTGCGTTGCAAATATAGACTGATATTATAAAGGTTCTTATTATCTACTTGCATAACTAAATGAGCAAAACTTAGGTTTTTTGCTAGGTACCTATTCTACAGCCCGGGAGGCTAATCAGATTTAATAAAGGTTCTTATTACCTATCTACTTGCATAAATGAGCAAAACTTAGGTTTTTTGCTAGGTATTCTACAGCCCGGGGAGGCTAATCAGATTTATAGGGCTCAGTGGGCGGGCAGACCCTATTAACGCTTAATAAATATATTTTTTTCAAAATGAACAACACCAAAACACTGAAGATGGTAAGGAAAATGTACTTTCACTAGAAATAATTCTGTATTTATAAAAGGCAAAAGTGACTGGCTGATGTATTAACTCATAGGCCAAACCCTTAGGGCTAGAAACTTAAAATATCGCACACGAATTCCTCTTATGACGTAGGCATCCACTAAGGAAAGATTTTTAAAAATTTGATCCCCGAGGGCGTGAAATAGGAGATATAAATAATGATAAGCATAATTTCCGCGTGCGAAGCTGCGAGTAACAGCTCGTTTACAATATGCAACTTGGGTTGTACAGCTAGTTATACAGCTAACAATATGCAACTTGGGTTGTAAAGTAGTTTAATATTGACCTCCGGAAGAAAATTTTCGTAGGTACACACACACTTTACATAGATTTGTCCACGTGTTTGCTAATCCGCGTTATCGAATGGATACGCATAATCCCACTGCTCAGGGTTCAATACTTATCAGATTTATTAAAATAATGGATATTGTCCAACATGCAGATGCTTAGGAACCCCTCGCTCAAGTCGCTCATGCGTACACAACCCTCAGTGAAGAAACAGAACTGTGGTCACTCTTTTTAATGGTTCCAACATAGCAACCTATGATTTTAATTGTTAATTAATACCATTATTGCTGTTATTGTTTCTCCATGGGGTTCGCCTGGATAGCTACCACCCTTAAGCATGAGTCAGCCGCCAAACGACTCGTCGTGTTCTGGCTGGAGGCTTGAGAGCCAGTTCTTTCTTTCTTTTTCTTCTCTCTTTCTTGGCCGGCAGCGCATCAGAGTTGCCTTTGGTGTCGCTGATGTCCATGGGCGACGATAGCCACTTACCATCAGGTGGCGATCCACCTGATGGACGACGATTCGTCAGCTCGTTTGCCGGCTATTTCCGTAAAAGAAAACCGAAACACGTAGATGATTAAATGTACGAGGCTACTAGTCCACAAACGAGCTGTCGATTCACCTGATGGGAAGTGCTGCTCACGGACATCAGTAACACCAAATCCGCAACGCCAACCAAGAAATAAGAAAGAAAGAAAAATCTGAATCGCAAGCCGCCGCCGGAAAATGATTAAGTCGTTTGGCAACTCCATGATAACATGATATTTCAGGTACATGATTGATTTTGGAAGAATATTCCTTGAATATAACTAGTACAAAGTGTCCAAGTGTCGTCGACACAGTAAGCAGTTCTAAATAAGGTGTCCAGTGTTATATTGATGGTGCATTGGCTAGCTCGCCAATGCACCATTGGCTAGCTCCATTAGCTCTGAGACACTTAGGACTCAAGAATAGATTAGAAGGTGGAAGACCGTCCTTATGCATTATTTTTTTGTACAACCTCAAACTGATGAAATTACCTAAGTAATTAAAAAACCCTTGACAAGCATGAGTAGATACTAATGATCTCATCTGGGTAGGAAAAACCCCCACTAGAAGAAATTTGACGCAATTGCCGTTCGTTGGTCAACAGGCTCAATACGAATAAGTAACTAGTTTCCCTATCATGGATTTCAACATTTTAATGCTTGGACCCCTAAAGATCTCATGTCAGTATTACTTATGTTACTTCCGGAAACTACCAAATTGTCTAGACTAGATATAAAACTGATCCCCCAAAGGTCACTCCCAAATCAGTCGCACAACATCATCGTGCTAATTACATGCCGTGTAAATGTAGGTACACCTACAATAACAATCTCGTCAGACAAACACAACTCGATAATATTCGTTTGAAACAAGTGAAAAGATCTTCCGATTATTTTTTTATCTTATCAAAGAAGCCTCTTATCTGCGTTAGTTTCTCGCTAGAGATCGCGCGTGTAGCTTGTACCTCCGGCGACCTCAAACGTGGTTCGAGATGAACAGCCTATAGAATGGCGAAGTAAAAGGTACGAAAATTCTTTCAAATATCTCTAAGATAAGATACCAGTAAGTAACATTAATTTAAGCGATTAGGAATGCGACAATCTTTACATAGATAAGCTTGTTGTAGATGCGAAAGCAGATAAGGTTCAAATTAGTGTTATATATGTGATTTCGGTAGAATTCACAAGGTAGCTGACTCACTGAAATGTCAGCTAGGGTCTCCTGAAGATTAAAGTTCAAACTAACTATTATAATTATACATTCAAATTCAGTCTTGCTAACATCAACACAAATGATAAGTGATGTCAGTAATATTTATTTATGAGTTTACCTGAACTAAGTATTTGGGAGCGATAGAAGAGTATTATGCACGTAATACTTATTGTTACTATCCCTGTGATAAAATGTCTTTGCTGTCATAATAATAGCAATTCAATTTTACCTTAGGTCATAGACTCTTCAGTTCATGTCTAAACAACATTTCTTACTTCAAAGCTTGAAGCTATGCGATTTCTAATCATTGCAATCGGGCAAGACAATCGGGAGGCATTAAGTACTTCAAAAACTTGTACTACTGTAACCCCTCTACTAATGAGCAATGGGGCAGCGTGGAGGCTGTGTTACCAGGAGAGACACATGCTAGAGAAGCTACTAGGTTATGCCAAGCGGTTGCAGTGCTATAATCTTTTAACATGTCCGAGGCGCGACTCCGACCTCAATTAGAACTACGTCAGTAGTTAAAATAAAAGGCATGATTTGGCTTTCGAAAAGTGTTTGTAAAAACTAACTGCGAATACAAATTTCGTAAAGACCTATAAGAAATTGTTCATAAAAACGATGATGGAAATTCTTCTATTTCTAATCCTTCATAAGTATAAGTAGAAACCGAGGGAACCTTGACAAACCCATAATATTCTGCCATCAATAACCGTACGTATTGCCAACCGCAGATCTCAAGTAGTTGTAAGAATGGCGTAAAAGTTCCATCTGATAACACTAACTGAGATTGGTAATACACTTACTAACATCTTGATAATCTGACTACACACGTTGGGACGACGTTATCGGCGCGGTGGAGCTACTCGCGTTTATTCAAACTCAAATAGAACACGCATTGCATCGTGTTGTATTCATACGTAAAACTAATGGCACATAGAGAAGTTCGGTGGTAAAACCACTAAAGCTACCATTAGCTAAAGCTCCTTCCATTCTTAAATCCCACCCAACATAATAATATAGCCCAATAACAAGCAGATGAACCTGATGGTAAGATTGGTAAGTGGTAATTATCGCCTATGGACAGCGACAGCAAATCCATTGCCATTGCTGGCGAAGAATGAAGCAGCCAAGCTCTCCGACACAGCAACCGAATCGTATAGGAAGGGAGTGATAGCTTGCCAGGCAGTCAGAAGCCTATAGAGTAACTTATACATAGGACATAGGGGAAGCCTTACCACCTTGTAAGAGTATCAACTTGATGATACAGAGTCCCGTAACCTCCAACAGGAGGGACCAGGCGCCTCGTTCATTCAGCAGAGTACAACAGGGGAGGGTATATAACACAAGGACAGTTGAAGCCAAAGTACTTATCGTGATCTTGTTTCCTCAGGGCTTTAGTCTTACAGTATTTATAGACTTAAGAAAAGAGTCCTGTCCATGTGGACATTCTCTTGTATATGAACAGTAGAATAAATCGATTTTATATCAATAAGGTTGCGATAAAGATTTAATTTCTGTCTTTGATAGCTATGTCATTATACTCTGCGATATCGCATCGCAGAATTACTGTCAATGATGACGTATGTAAATCTGAACCGTTATCGTAAAGATGAATCATTTTTGTGGGAGTGCAATTTAGAGCAGAAATAAAGCATATTTAGTATTAAGTATATCTTCACTTCTTAAGATATTCAAAATATAGGTAATATAACAAACTTAAATAGTTGTTTGTTGAAGTTTGTTGTGGAAAAAGAAGATCCACTTTTGGACTAAGTATTTTGACTACGCATTTTGTGAATATTGAATAATAATTAATTTATATAAGTGTATACATTATACTTAACTACATGTATATTTTTAGAGCAGCTTGGGTTTTTAAATCTAGACTCTCAAGATCTTGATTGGAATCTTTATAAAGTCGATGACCCACTGGTCAAAATTAGATTATTTTGTCTTGTTTAGACTTAAATCCTTCAACAATGTTTCCAGCTACTCCGTCCCAAGCTATCCAAATGTGGGATCTCAGTGGACCAGGGTCGGGTTGATCAATGGCTGGCGCGCGGTCGGTGTGGAGGGTGCTCACCAGGAAACGGGTCTTCGAGCCTCACCAGTTGGAAGAGGGGAATTTGCGGAGGTACTCCGAGTTTATAAATAAAATTATGCTTTAACCAAAAACGTTTTCGAGGTAGGGGAATGTGGATGGTTTTCCAGAAGACTGTTGCATGGTTTGACTGAAAAAGACCGCTTTGCATCATTAAAAGAAAGTAAAGATGTGTGAGGGGTACACAATGATATTATAAGTAAAAGAGGACATCTTAGGGGGTACACGCCATAGTCCGCCACGCTGACTAAATGCGGATTGTCAGACTTAACATACCTTTGAAAACATCAGAGAGAACTCCTAGGTTTTCTTTCATTGCAGCGAGTGATAATTAACTTCTAATACGTAGGTAGGTATATAAGACATTCATGAGACCAATGTTGAAACCACTAAAATATCACATTTGCTGTGACGAAATGACGAAACTTCAGCGTCAGAATGCCGTAAATTATCATGCTTTTCTACTTGCATTGTTTTGAGACACATATCCAAAACTTGCAGATGTCTGTCAATCTGGGACCTGACAGCGCTGGGCGTGGGCAGCACGCTGGGCGTGGGCGTGTACGTGGTGGTGGGGTCGGTGGCGCTGCACCTCGCCGGGCCCTCCATCGTGCTATCCTTCCTGATAGCGGCCGTCGCGTCGCTTTTCGCGGGTGAGTTGTTTCATTGGCGGCCAAAAAGAAAAGAGATCAAAGAGGTTTAGTTGTCATTTGCTATAAACCATTTGTTTTATAATAAACTACCTGCTGACCCCCTTGAATTTTGAAAAATCCTTCCTTAGTGGATGCCTAAGAGGAACACGTGTGCGAAATTTGAAGTTACTAGCTCTAAGGGTTTGGCCTGTGCGTTGATACATCAGTCAATCAATTTTGCCTTATACACAGATTAATAGTTTAAAAAACTAAAACCAAGCCTTTATAAGGTAAGTGCACCAAAAAAATGTCGACTGTACTGTTCACCGTTGAAGAGTTCCTTTATCAGAAGCCAACCCTGGCGATGTCAGCCGGCTTACAATGGATTTGGGAACGAGCAATCATAATTAAATACGTATCGTAAGACTTTATGTAAGTTAAGGAGTTCCTTTGTCTAGAACCAATCCTAAAAGTATTATCAGGCCATGCTTAGCATAAAAATGCATTGTCGTCGGAACCCAATGATATTAAACTGTAGATACGTTATGCCCTTACAAATCAACCAAAAAATCTGTTCCGACCGAGCTACAACATACACACGTTTATCTTTTGTTTCACTACATCAATCACTATTACATTGGTAAATTATGTAAAAGGGATGGCACTACTAAAACCATAATAGTGAAAAAGACAACTATAGTCCCCACGAACTAAGAATGCATATTTGTCGTTTGTCATCGCAGTGACACTAGAGATGTACAAAAAAAATCGATTCACGAAAGAACCAATTTTTGCAACAAATCGATTCAAATTTGTAAGACTTTCTAATCGATTCAATAATTAAATTGTAAATTCTAAAAACCGAAACATTTAGATATCCACAAGTAACTGGAATGATACTGCCTCCATTGAGCTACTTAAGTTACTTTATCATACCTATACGCTCAATAATTGTGTATTTACGACTATAATAAAATATTTTTTTCCTACAAAACTCACTGTTAATTCGTCCGCGCCGTATGCAGCGTATGAAATTTGGGTTTCGGTTGAATAATGAATATTCTAACTGTATTTTAATCAGTTCAAATGGCTGCGGTTAGAGATTATCGTAATAAACACTTTTGGTCATGTTCTAATAGAAGAGAAGAAATTAAATTGTTTAATTGTTAAACACAAAGAAAGAAATAAAATAAATTCATTTTTATTTTAAGTTTCGATTATAGTAATGTATCGATTATTATGGTTTTATAAGAGTTTTCATGCCGTCACATCACTTAACGTCAGTGTAGATTTTGTCATCTTCATATAACATTGATTCGACGCCTTATATTTTTATTCAATTTTGCATAAATTATGATGTGAGATTATAACGTTTAATATGATTTATAAATAACGTCAATACGAATACGATACAATACGAATAGGGATTTTTAACAAATTTTGCCAAAATCCTTTGTTCGTAAGTATCCAACTATTCAAGTCAATTAAATAATTATTCCATTTTGCTCAAAGACGTACGTACAAGGTTGGTTCATATTAATAAATGGCAGCTATCATTAATGCGCTCTTAGATAATTTTGAGTATAGACGGCCTCACTCAGAGGCAGCTATCAACTGTCTGAATTAAAATCGCTACACTTTTCTAAATTCGACTGACATAATTTCAGAGCAATCTTGGCATATCTTGTATATAATATCACTGTCGGAACCATAGCAATATGCAAAATTTTAACTTGGTAATTCAGCTTGCATACATTGCAAGTAAAATAAAATCTTGTAATTAAGCAGAGATAATCGGTATGTCTGACCGTCCAGGGCTGTGCTACGCGGAGTTCGGCGCGCGGGTGCCGCGCTCGGGGTCCGCCTACATCTACACGTACGTGACGGTGGGGGAGCTGGTGGCCTTCGTCATCGGCTGGAACATGATACTTGAGGCTCTGTTCGGTAAGGCTCTTGGTGGCTCCTCCTCTCCTGGTATGTCCGCCTTGTTTAACCTTACTAGAGGAGATCGATGCTAAGGGATATTCAATGGATGTTTTGTTAAGTTCTGTTTCTGCAGTTTTAATTGAGTACCTAAATAGTGCTGCGGACATCTCTCTGCTGGTAATGCAAAGGAAACATGCGATGAAAATAGTAAGCTACAATATGTTATGCGATTAAGTGACGTATTTTTTAAAAATGAAAGGTAATTGAATTATAATAGGGATGTTGACTAATTTTAGGATTCAATTTTATTTTATAGACATGACCTTAATATTCACGAAAAAAATATTATAAAAATAATAATCTTCAATTTAAAAACAAAAATTGATAAATAAAAATCATTATCAAATTTCCCACCAAAAACGTCACGTGACGTCACTAAACGATATACGAGTACTATCTGTCTGCTAAGTTTGTTGAATTTCCATATAAAATTGTTCCAATGACGTCATATTCTCAAAATGGCGTTTGAGGTCACGTGTCAGTGAGTACAATTTTTAACATTTTAAATTAATGATATTTAATTTATTGTGACTGATTTCAATAAAAGAATCATATTTTAGGCCTTTAAATGTTACCACTAATATTTTAGACATAAATTTATATTAATTTATAATTAGTGTCAACATCCCAATTATATTGCAAGAGTTACTTATCTATATTATTGAAGGTGGCCGTTAGCCTAATTCCAATGTCTCCAGTCAAGCCTCTATACGAGAGACCGATAGAGTAGTTCGAATGATTTGGTTCAATTGCGGTCCCAAAGAAAGCCCCTCAGTCGACTTTAAAGACTTGCGCGGGAGGACAAGCAGCTGAAATTTAATGTTTTTCAATAAATAATAAAATAATTCCGATGATGTTTTACCTAAAATAAATAAATAGTAATTACGAATAATAACGGACATGTTGAATCATACGCTTTTAGGTAAGTGTTGTAATTACGTAGGTCCAATTAGAAATTTAATTAGTATAATTGTTTTTTAATTATTCATACCGTAAGTTTGAATTTTTATGTACGAGTAAGCATTGCACACCTACCTAATATGCACTTGATTGATTCTAAAATAATAAAGACGATATACATATTGATGGACCGCTCTTTTTTTGAAGTCGATTAATGGTCGTAGCGCACATATCAACTCGGAAAGGGATCGGCACCGGATCGCCTCGCCGTCAACCTAACGTAAGCGCGTTATAACCGACCAACAGCTCCAAATCGACTCGGCTACGGCTAGGCGACGCCGCGCTTGCGGCTCGCCGGCCGCTGGTTGACGGAATGAATGACAGCAGTTCGCCGACGCAGCGGTAGCCGCGGCGCGGCGCGCGCACTAGGAAACGGAAAGTCGAAGGATAGCGTACGGTGAGACGTAAGCGCGGGTACGGCAAGTCGTCCACGCACCGTACCGCGGTTCGTGAGCTTGTCTCGAGGCGAGGCGATTACGTTACGGATCCGATAAGTGTGCTTTACAGTAGGGAGTTTCATACAAAGAATACTGACATGCAAGAGTTGATACGTTTACGTTCCGTTTACGAGTTGATATGTGTGCTACGACCATAAGAAGGAACTAATGGTCGTAGCGCACATATCAACTCGGAAAGGGATCGGCACCGGATCGCCTCGCCGTCAACCTAACGTAAGCGCGTTATAACCGACCAACAGCTCCAAATCGACTCGGCTACGGCTAGGCGACGCCGCGCTTGCGGCTCGCCGGCCGCTGGTTGACGGAATGAATGACAGCAGTTCGCCGACGCAGCGGTAGCCGCGGCGCAGGGCGTGCACGAGGAAACGGAAAGTCGACGGATAGCGTACGGTGAGACGTAAGCGCGGGTACGGCAAGTCGTCCACGCACCGTACCGCGGTTCGTGAGCTTGTCTCGAGGCGAGGCGATTACGTTACGGATCCGATAAGTGTGCTTTACAGTAGGGAGTTTCATACAAAGAATACTGACATGCAAGAGTTGATACGTTTACGTTCCGTTTACGAGTTGATATGTGTGCTACGACCATAAGAAGGAACTAATGGTCGTAGCGCACATATCAACTCGGAAAGGGATCGGCACCGGATCGCCTCGCCGTCAACCTAACGTAAGCTCGGCTACGGCTAGGCGACGCCGCGCTTACGGCTAGGCGACGCCGCGCTTACGGCTCGCCGGCCGCTGGTTGACGGAATGAATGACAGCAGTTCGCCGACGCAGCGGTAGCCGCGGCGCGGCGCGCGCACTAGGAAACGGAAAGTCGAAGGATAGCGTACGGTGAGACGTAAGCGCGGGTACGGTAAGTCGTCCACGCACCGTACCGCGGTTCGTGAGCTTGTCTCGAGGCGAGGCGATTACGTTACGGATCCGATAAGTGTGCTTTACAGTAGGGAGTTTCATACAAAGAATACTGACATGCAAGAGTTGATACGTTTACGTTCCGTTTACGAGTTGATATGTGTGCTATGACCATAAGAGTGTAGTCAAATACTTATAACTTTCCACAACGTTTTTTAAAGGTGTACATAAAAGTGAAAATACCACGTGCGCTGCTAGAAATAAATTCGAAGGCGTCTGCAACCAAATCCATCAAATACCTCTACCATCTGTCTTTACCTGAAATTATGAACTTTGAAGCTTAATTTAGTAATCAAAGCGGACATACATAACAGGACAATACATAACAGACATAACATAACATAACAGACATAACAGGACATTATATTCATAACAAACACAGAAATGTTAATTTTGTGTTTTGTCATATCGCATCGCATCGGGTAATCGCTGTATCGCGCGGCTATCGCTCCTCGTGGGATTAGAGGATAAGCTTTGTTTGTTTGGGGTTTACGCCCCTGCTAATAATTACATTGCCAAAAGGGGAAGGAAAACCAATTACAGTTCGTCGATAATAATAGTATCCCGTAGCATCCGGTTACCTATACATATATGTGGGATTCTTGAATAAAATTTCTTATAAATCGGTTTCACTGTTTATTTCGCCTCTTCTTTACAATTTCTTCTTATTTTACTTAATTAAACGTCTTCGCATTCACACCGTTCTATCTAACCCCTTGTACTCCGCATACGTCACTCGTCTCTCACTCATCTGTCATCCGTTCTGCCAACCATCCTGTCATCCGTCATTCACACATTACGTTCCATTCCTACATTCGGCCACTCCTGCATCCATGCCTGTCCTCAGGCATTCCCACACTTACACATCATACAACCTTACACATCATATAACACATCCTTAGATAAACATACAACAATCACCCCTTAAATATACCTTTGCAACATATAACAACATCTTTAGAAAAACATTATTATAACAATTACACTCTTTTAGATAAGCACAATAATTACACTTTACACATTAAGCATTGTAGCATTGCTTGGTATACAATAATAAAACCTTTTATTTACCTTTAACTTTAACTCTTACACAATGTTACATTTAATTTCTTTAGCGAACTGCAAAATACAGATACCTATTTTTTATCCAATATCACCTTATGTTACAACACAATATTAACTTTTAAGCTTGTAAATGTCTAGGGTTCAACACAAATGTAAATTATTATAGTAAAGTTATTATAGGAAGTCATAACAAACAATATCATAAGAATATTGAATATCAGAACTCTTGCTTTATATTATTTCACAATACAACATTGTTAGATAAATACAACTTATCAAGTAACAAATTGCATTATCCTACAGGACAAGTTCAGATGATAATGAACAACCTCACACATTGAAAACATTCTCAAACAACTTAAGACTTATTTTTAGAACAAAACAATACACAGAACACTCATACTTCTCTTTCATGCTTCATCTTTAATGCATCAACCATACATACCTGATCAGTCTGAGGAGTCGCTTTCCTGCCTTGGCCATCTCTTCATCTGATCAGCTGTACTAGCGGTTCTCATAGGACCTTCTGAGGAACTGTCTGCCTTTTCTAGGTCATACCGATCATTCCGTTTCACCTTGGTAACTCTATAAGGTCCTAGGAATTTAGCCTTCAACTTGAGACCTACGCCAAACTGGGTTCTTTTTATTGCTACTAAATCTCCAATGTTATACTTAGAACTTTCCTTTCTGTTCTTATTAAAAGTTTTCCTATTTTCTTCTTGAATTTTAAATATTTGCTCCTTAGCTTCTTTCCTCTTCTCCTCTCTATTTTCATTATACTGCTGTACAATTTCCTTTTCTAGTAATTCAATTAAACGAATGTCCTCTTTGCATCTCATTCTAATACCAACTAACAACTCAAAAGGAGTAGTGTTAATACTTCTCTGGTATGTACTGTTTAGACACCGTTGCAATTTACTCACATGCCTGTACCACATGGATGGGTTCTCCAAACACAACTTAGTCAATGTAGGTATTATAATGCGATGAATTCTTTCGACTTGCCCGTTTCCCCTGGGAACACCAGTAGTAATCTTGACATGTTGAATGTCTTCCTCTTTGCAATAATTTTCGAACTCATGACTTGTAAATGCAGTACCTCTGTCAGTAATTATTCTGCGGGGATTCCCAAAAACCTGTTGGTGTATCTGCAACTTATTCAGGGTTTCACTACTTGAAGTAGTCTTAGTTGGAAATAACCACACAAACTTTGTGAATGCATCTACCATGGTAAGTATATAGTTATACTGCTTTCTCGTCTCAGTAAGTGGTCCTATATGATCTAAATGAATAGTATCCAATGGGACTTCACCCTTCTCAATAGGGTTCAGGTATCCTTCCTGTTTCCCGGCTTTTCTCGTCGCTAGGAGGCAAGGAATACAGCCAATTATAAAGTTCTCTATTTTTGTATCTAAATTTTTAATATAATAATCCCTGCTCACCAACTCTTTCATCTTTTTCTTTGAAAAGTGTCCATTTTCATGAATTCTTTTTATGATTTCATTTTCTAATGTCTTTGGAATAACTAATTTCTTTTCTTCTCCTTTATATAATATATTATTCTCCAACCAATAATCTTCATATGACTTCTCCTTCAAAATCTCCTTAATAGCATGTAATCCGCTGTCCTGATCTTGAGCAACTTGTATATTATCTAGTAGATTGCATACTACTGCCACGTAGGGATATCTGCTAAGTGCGTCTACATGGGCCATCCTCGAAGCAGCTCGGTGCTCAATCTGAAAATCAAATTCATTTAGAAACATAACCCATCTCGCTATCTTGGGTGTCATATCTCTTTTCCTAAGTGTCAACTCAAAAGCTTTACAATCAGTTATAATTTTAAATTTTATGCCAAAAAGATAATGTCTAAATTTTCTTAATGCCTCAATAATAGCTAACGCCTCTAATTCGTAACTGGAATATCTGCTCTGCACTTCACTAGTCTTGCGACTCATATAATGCACTGGGTGCATTCCCGTATCATGTTGTTGCATGAGAATCGCTGACAATGCCATTGCCGATGCATCTGTGTGAAGCTCCGTCTTAAGTCGAGGGTTAAATATCTTTAACACCGGAGGGGTAGCTAACTTGTGCTTCAAAGATTGAAATGCTTGCTGCTGAACAACACCAAATGAAAATATAACATCTTTCTTAAGTAAGTCTGTCAAAGGTTTTGCTATCAATGCATAATCCTGTATGTACTTACGAAAATATGAGGTTAGGCCAATAAAACTATGTAACTGCTTAACATTCCTTGGTTCTGGAAACCTTACCACTGCATCGGTTTTATCAAAACTAGGTCTGACTTCCCCATTTGAAATATTATGACCCAAATATTCTATTTCCCGACAAATAAGATTAGCTTTTTTCCAATTTATTTGGAGACCATAATCTGAAGCTATCGCTAACACCTGCTTTAGTCGTTCTAAGGCCTGGACCTCGTCTTCAGCTGGAATTAATATATCGTCAATAAACACAACTATAATGCCTTGAGCGATGAGATCCCTGAAGATGATGCTTATGAATCTCATAAAATACTTCGGACAAACCGAGATACCAAAAGGTGCTCGTAAAAACTCAAATTGGCCATGATGGCTTACAAATGATGTATACGGTATAGACTCTTCACTGACCTTGAGATGGAAGAATCCATTCTTGAGATCTAACACACTGTACACCTTAGCATTAGCCAACTTATCAATTAAGTCCTCCATCACTGGTAAAGGAAATTCATCCTTAACCATCTTGCGGTTAAGCAACCTATAGTCTACACAGACACGGGTCGATCCATCTTTCTTTTTAACTAGCACTAAAGGACTAGAATACTCTGAGTAACTTACGCGAATTATCTTGTTATCCAACCATTCTTGCACTTGGTCTTCTACTATTTTTTGTTCCGCTAGTGACAACCGTCGAGGTCGTTGACTGACAGGTACGTCATCCTTCAGGACGATCTTGAGCTGGATGGGTGCTTCCTTGACCTGAACAGGCTTGTAGGCACGAATACATCTTAAAACTTCTTTCTTCACCTCTGGACACCTCACCTGATCTAAAACACACACATCCACACTACTTACTAAACAATTCATCCTAGCCATCCATTCGTCGCTATCACGCATCAACACAACCGACCCTTCGTTCATTATCATCGTCACATGTTTTAAAAATTCTTGTCCTATAATTACATCGTAGGGCATATCAACCTTATCCACTAAGTGAAACGATACACTATGGAAATACTGTCCGTCCATCGTAATAGACATCGACACAACACCACACGACCGCACTCGGGACTGACCGAGTCCCGTTAGCACTGTATTATCCTCGCGCACTATCACATCTGACAGCTGCTCTTTTAAATCCTTACTCATTAAATTCACGTCGCTTCCCGAATCTATTAATGCTTTCGTTGTAATGGCTCCAATACAGATATTTTTCACCGGCACACAATCTTTGTTTACATTAGTGACATTCACTCGCATGACATCTTTGCTTGACGTTGACGTTTCTGACTGCGTTACGTTAGTGACATTTGCTCGTATGACATCATTCCTTGGCGTTGACGTTTCCGTCGCAGATCCAATGGCCGCATGCGTCGTATTTTCTACGGACCAATGAGAAGCCTTGTCGTCGGGTGCTTGACTTTTTGAATCACTGTCATTGGTCGCGATCACTCCGAACATAGTCTTGCGAGCCGGTCCGGCATTAGTACTCAGCGCCGCCGCAGGTGCCGCCACTGCGCTTGCTGTGCAATTCCGCCCAATATGACCGCTCCGATTGCACTTAAAACACTTAATGCCTCTTTCACATGCATTTGACAAGTGTCCCATTTCTCCACACTTGTAACAGCGCCTGATGCCTGTGGTATCACTCCGCTTCTCTTGATGCTTCGTTTTAGATATTTTACTGTTAATTTTCTCATAGATTAATAGCTTCTCTTTAAATGCCGAATAGGACGTCGCGCCATATAATATAGCTTTATTAACTTCATCGTCCCCTATGCCGTCAATTATGTACTGTATCGATACGTAATCCGGGAATTTTGCCCTCTTGCCCAACTCCTTCATAGTGAGCATGTATTGGTAACAGGTTTCATCTTTCTTCTTTTTACGGGCCGCCATTAATTCATGCATTTCTTTTGCGTTGATTTGATCCGGAAATTCCTTTTGTAAGGCCGCTTTTAGTTCCGCGTACGTCTTGAATACCTTCTCTGATTTTAGCCATAAAGCCGCCGTCCCTGTTAAAGTTCTCCGTGCAATGATGAGAGTCTGCTGCGCCGTGAGGTTAAAAATCTCAGCGTTATCTTCAATATCTTCGCAGTATTTCGTGGATGAATAGGTTTTATCATCGCCGCTAAATTTTGTTATGCCGTGCAGCGCCATTAAATCAAAACCCGGCGTCGCCGACGTCGAACCGCTCGGTGCCGCCGTATCTTCAGCCTTATATTTACTGTCACCTGGCATCTTTTTATAATTCGTCTTCTAATTTCGTCGTAAATCACTATCCCGGTACAGTAGAAACAAGAACTGAAGTAGATTCGTACAATTTTGCGCCCGCGCACACCGCACAACACGCCGCCGCCGTCGTCGTCAGTGACCCAATTCCTTGAAATCTTGCGAATCCCGGACGAGCCCCCAAAATATTTGTGGGATTCTTGAATAAAATTTCTTATAAATCGGTTTCACTGTTTATTTCGCCTCTTCTTTACAATTTCTTCTTATTTTACTTAATTAAACGTCTTCGCATTCACACCGTTCTATCTAACCCCTTGTACTCCGCATACGTCACTCGTCTCTCACTCATCTGTCATCCGTTCTGCCAACCATCCTGTCATCCGTCATTCACACATTACGTTCCATTCCTACATATATCTACCAAAGTATATAAGTCTTGATGTTCTCACCGTGATCGTTGATCGATCGAATTTTTGTGCTATTTATTTTTAATAGGTATTTTCTTAATAAAAATAAGTAGGTACACCACCTATTACCAATGTCTATGTCATTCACTCAATAAGTGATAAATTATATATTTTTAAGTTGGATTTCGCTGATATTTTCAGGACATTTTTCGAATACTTTTCGAAGGTCCAATTACATTTTAACAAACCCTCAACCTTACCTCAACCCTATTTAGGTGTAGAGATGTGAAAATATTATGCATTTCTCCTCTTCACAATTTTCGCTGGTGAAAACCGGCCCTTATGGTGAAAATTGTGTTCCAGGCACGGCGAGCGTGGCGCGCGGACTGACCATGTACCTGGACTCCATGGTCAACCGGAGCATGTCGCAGTGGATGACGGCCGCCATGCCCATCGACAACGCGCTCTTCTCGCCCTACTTCGACATCCTGTCCTTCTTCATTGTGCTGGTGTTGGGCGGTGAGCTTCTAACTGGGTTAAAAAAAGGAGTTTGGAGTATCGTTTTGTTATATGGAAAATCGTTTTGGTATTTAAAAGAATGTATTTTCAGAGCTCATAAGTCCGAGGACCTCTGTAACAACGGATCCATCACTATTAGGTGTCATTGCACTGGCAAGAAGCAATCCACTTCTTTTTGGCTCTTCAACGTAGCAACCGAAATACGAATAAATCACGGATCGGATATTTTTGTAAAACATTTCCATAGTCCCACACCTCAGATTAAATAAAAGGCAGATATATTCATCCAACTAAAATGTAAAGCTACCAAAGCAAATACAAACTAAAAAAGCAAATACAAACCCGAGTCAGTACTAATGAAAGCGTCAAATAGCTTGCATGTCACAATTGTCAAAATTTATTAAATAATTTTCTCAGATAAAATGCCGTCTTGCAATTTTAAACACTGCTAAAGTTGTTCCCAAAATCAAGGAAAAGAAGATAAGATATATTTTCATAGGTAACTGTTCATTATTTTATTATTTATTTATAATAAAATTTTTGCGGTGCGCTCGGAACACAAAACCTCGACAATTATTCAATTGTATACCAGCTATATATGAAAATCGATTACCCTAAATTAGGGGAAATATGCATGGGTTATTTGAACATTGATCGATTATAAACTTATAAAGAAAAAAAATATTTTAAAAGTAAATAGTTGTATTTATTTAAATCTAAATATCAGGAAATGCAGCCAATGCATAAATACCTGTCGCTGGTTTATTACAAACATAAGATAGATTGTACAAAGGATTAGAGGGAGAAAATAAGGATTTTAACATAGGTAAACCGCGTTGATTGAAAATATCACGTTTGCCTACGATAAAATGCACGATTGAAAGAAAATATTATGTGCTATTTTAGTTCCTGTTTAGCCTACTCAGTAAATTATTTTATTTTGCAGATTACCGATAAATGCTATTATACGAGATAAATGGGTTATTATTATTCCTTAAAGTAGGCAAGATAATGATTGGCCATCCAAATTTTGTTTTGTTTATTTATTGCATTTTAATGAAGTTGACGTATATTATATATGTCGGAGAAAACCCATCCTCTTCGACATCATCGTTAGCAGTCATAGGACCAGTGGGCGACGTCTGGGTTAAGTGCGAGCACAAAACATAATATTCGCTCTCTTCTACTCCGCCATCAGTGGATGGCCATCTCCGACATTTCATGTATTTTAATTATAATAAATGTATTAAAAATTTGGTATTTTTCAATTAAAAATAACTACCCAAAAGAGAAAAAAACCATAAATTAAAACAATTCAACATATTAAGTAGTAAGTAAGAACATTTGACATATTTAATATCTATACTTTTTGATAACTAGTGATATAATAATAAATAATTTGCCAATTTAATTGTGCATAATATTTCAAGTTGAAAATATGGCAAAAAATATTTACTAAATTGCGGGAGATTGCGACTTTGTTTTCAATGTCTGGCAACTTACACACACAAAGAAGTATGTGTCTCTACGATGCCACTGCTAGCTGTCAATATGGTTGTCATGCACACATAGTGAAAAAGCGGCTTCACGTCATTCGTTGCATTTCTTTGCGAATGTTATATCTGCCTTTTATTTAATCTGAGGTCCCACACAAAGATATCAGAATTATGTGCATTGTATTGTTTCCACCAGTGCTCCTGGCGGTCGGCGTGCGGGAGTCGGCTATGGTGAACAACGTGTTCACCGCCATCAACGTGGCCGTTATACTGTTCATCATCATAGCTGGCGCCTTTAAAGGTAATGTCTCACATCACAACTCAAATACAGAAAAACAACCTTCATTGGCTTCATCCTACTAGCGCCCTCTACAGCACAGGTTTCCTAATGTAATTTTATTTAAGAGTACATTTGCATGAAAACTCTTTAGTATTTAGATGAAGAATCAAATAACCCAGTCCTTTGTAGCCGTCTTAAAGTGTTCGTTATGATCCTATTTTTCTCCACAATAATACCTATCCAGAAAATATTTTACCACGTCGCGCTTTATGTTACTGACTAAACTAACTAAAACTAATTAATACTAGTGAAAGAAAAATACCTAATTATTTCGTTCACAAACAAATGATCAAATGGCCACTAAAATATGGGTGAATTTATGGAATTTGTGATAAGAATTTTACGCAAAGTACTTCCAACATTTATCACTAGATGGCGCTGACCAATTAACGCACTATAGTTTTATTAAAATTTTATTCCTGGGTTAAAACTTTAAGTAATAAATAGTGGAAAAGTTGGAATACACTAAAAGAATGTTAATTACATATTTTTTGGGTCAATTTAACTATAAATATATTAGATTTTATAAATTTTGTCTACAATTCTGAATCACACTATTGAAGTTTTTTACACACTCGGTATATAAGCAATCGAGAGAGACTTTCAGCGTGTCTATTGAAAGGAGAGACGGTTAGCACTCCCCTTGACAAGGATGGAACACATAAATGGTTAAGGGCACAATCTTGACCACATTTTTTTCATGACTATTTACTGTGTTTAATATTTTTGAATTAATTGTATAGTGACAAGAAAAGCACTTTTGACAAAGCAATCCAAAAAATTATTGTTTTGATCGCAGGTATCTCTGAATTCTCTGCACGTCATTTTTTATTCTACCACCATTTCGGAAAGGCACTTTGATTTGGAGAATGAGAAATGGCGAAGGAAAGGCCTTATTATAATCATGATTTAAAGACAAAATATTAAAACCATAATTTTTTGACCGCATTTTTTTGCCACGTGATGAATTTTTTAACGATGATGGCTGTATTGGTATTCCCAGCGGACAGCAGCAACTGGTCAATCCCGGCTGAGAAGGTACCGGAGGGGCAGGGGGCCGGGGGGTTCTTCCCGTTCGGCGCGTGGGGTACGCTGCGCGGCGCCGCCGTCTGCTTCTACGGCTTCGTCGGCTTCGACACCATCAGCTCCACCGGCGAGGAGGTACACGCACACTCACATACACACACACACAGACAGACAGCACACACAGACATGCACAATATTGCATTTGTTTTCCCAGCCGGGACCCACAGATCGACTGTGGTCTGTGACGGGACCTCATATACATAATAATGGCCTCCCATGTTTCAAACTTTGATAAGGCTTTTTTAACTACTGCTGCTGAACCGATTATGGTCAAAGTTTGTACGTAATATAATTATAATAATCTCCCATCACAAAGTATTATGATAAGTTAAATTTGATCACGTAGGTACCACGATGATGGATATGGACTATATGGTGATACCGCAGTATAGTGATACCATTATACATAAGGTGGTGGACAGTGGAGTGGAATTCTA
Organism: Thymelicus lineola; assembly: GCA_963932265.1. Classification (NCBI taxonomy): domain Eukaryota; kingdom Metazoa; phylum Arthropoda; class Insecta; order Lepidoptera; family Hesperiidae; genus Thymelicus; species Thymelicus lineola. Next base: position 1,035,357 of record OZ010692.1, on the reverse strand, counting down.
CAACCGTGTTATTACAAACCAACCTGTTGGAGTTGGGGTTCATTTGCTTGATTTTGACAAACTTCTTACATTGCTTGGTGATGAGGGTTTTACAACTAATATGTATCATATCGCACCTTCGGTGCAACAAAGGCACAACAGCTTTTTTTGTAATTTGACATGAGAGGACTTTAAGATTTTTTCACATCCGCATTTATTTTCATAGTACTGGATTACTAACTGTAAGGTCAACTCGTCGAAGACCGGCATAGTTCATTAAAAATTTAATTCATTAGGCAAATTTTGCCATTTCTATAACATTTTAGGCAAATTTTATTGAATTAGGTAATCAAATATTTAGTTGACAATTAAAAAAAACTCTAAAAATTACTTTAAGGTTATCAATTAATGAAATAAAAATTAATTTTGAAACAATGGTGAAATAGACGGACTTTACTACCACGTCGGATAAGACCGTCTTGTGGAAAAAAAACCTACAAATAGTCGGTTTACGTGAATATAGACATTATAAACGCGTATGTATTTCAACGCCATTTAAATGTGTGCTATTGTTTTTCATATTAAACGCTCTTATCGTCATAAATCGCAAAAAAATACGTATGTCGGGTAAGTCCGGTATAGATCGAAACTCAGGGGTAAAAAACAATTAAATCAAATTAAAAAATCGTTTTTTTTGTATATCAGTTTTATTAAATGGAATCGCCTTCTTTAGGTCTACCATTTAAGAGATCAAAAACCAACTTACTTAATCTAAGTAGCCAAGTAGGTACTAAAATACACCTTCTTCTATATTCATATTATAATTGTTTTTTTTTTCAGCGCTAGTGCTAATAAATTCGTCGAAAGTATAAAATAGAATATTATAATAAAATAAATGTATGAGTCAAAGAAAAATAATAAAATAACATGGCAATTGAAATGAAATATCGATTATCGATTTTAAGAGTAGACCTTAAGAGGTTTTAAGAGATACTCACTACGCAGGAAGCTTAAATATACGAATCATATGTATAAGGATTAATTTTATAAAATTTGCTTGGGCGTAAAAGGTTTATTACATCTGGAAACGACGAAGACCGGCACATGCCGATCTTTCCCTCCAAGAACTAGACGGACTTCTCCACTATTGCAATTTGAGGATTGGTTTTTTTCACTAGATGTAACTTCGTAAAAAATATGTTTTATTCTATTCTAATATAATATTTAGATAATAATATTGATAATTAATTAAATTAGCTACACAAACCTTGATAAATATGATGAAAAACCACTTAAAATATTTTTTTGCCAAAGTGTTGCTAGGTCGTGTTGCAAGTTGATAGCCCGACTGAATTTTATACGTATTTTTTTCTCTTTGTGTTATAAATAGCGCCATCTATGTCAATTTATTAAAACTAAAACAGTTTAAAGTGTTTGTACGCTGGGTTGTATTTGCTGTAGTTATTCAGAATTCGTTGTATTTCTTACTGTACGGTCCTACCCTCCAGACGGTCTTCGCCGAGTTGACCTTAATAGGTTAAAAATATAGTATATACTATTAATTGTTTATAGTTTTTGCTATAGTTTCACGTAAAATGCTTGTTTTAAAGACAATTTGGCATACTAACTCAATTTTACAGTTTTGGCTATTTGTGACTTGGTTGCACCGAAGGTGCGCATATTTTTAGTACACAATTACACACAGCCTACCTAATTAATACATATTTTATCACAACAGCGCCATCTGTCAATCTTACAAATAACTAATAGCCATAGTTTAAGGAATCTGAGCGAACTACCAAATACCTTGTCCACTAGGTGGCGTTTACAAGCAAGAAAATTATAATTTTTATCAGATGTTATAAAAATGTTCCGGTAAAACATTAAAAATGCCTTGGTTGGTTGTTATTACATAGTTTTCTATAGTGGTTGAAAATAACCAAATTAAAAATATTATCGTTTATGCGGCCGCATATGGCTCTCATAATATGATTACTTGCAAATCCTTTTTATCCCAGGTGAAATGTATGAACTTGCGGCATCTATTCTATTTATACATGCTGTGTTAGGTACACAAACTACTCACCTACTTATTTATTGTAAACTTGGAGTAACATAGTGTTTGTTAGTACACACACTACTACATAAAATAATATCACACGGCCACACAAACACAAACAGATCATCAATAGCCTACAGTATACATTTCCCTACCACTGAGTGCATGAATGGTGCAGGTGCGCGACCCGCGGCGCGCGATCCCCCTGGCGATCCTGTCGGTGATCGCGCTGGTGTTCGCGGCGTACGCGGGCGTCGCCACCGTGCTCACCATGATGCTGCCCTACTACCTGCAGGTACCACACACCACACACCGCACCGCTGCTCAGTGGCGCGCGCATAGCTTTAACCAGCAGACCTTGTATCAATACGACCCTGTAACTGTAGCCTAGTTGGTGTAGCGATCGCGACCCTGCCTGCAAAGCGAGAGGACCCGGGTTCGATTCCTGCCGGGGCTGTTATTTATGTGACAGATAAATATTTGTACTCGGGTGCAGGGTGTTATTGTGAAGTGTTGTTATGTGTCGTCTATGGCCTATGCCACAGCTATAAACCTACTGCGGGGGTATGAGTATGTAAGCGTTTAGCGTTTATTTAATATTTGTCGAGGGGCCCCCTAAAACTTTCGGAAGAAAATTGGGGCGCCAACGGTAGCGGCCTTCTGGCGAGCATTTTTGGGAAGTTCGTTGATAAAAGGCGCTTGGTTAGCTACTGGTCGGGTCGGGGTGACCCTGTAGCGCCTTAATACCTATCTATTGTACTACATATATTAGTCGTATTGGGGTGGCTTAGATATTGACTCCAATCCCATGCCAGCATCTAGGGTGTACTTACTAGGCGATAGAAAGCAGGGCCGCTTGGTGATAAGACGTCTTGTTCGGACTGGGGACATGGAAGCCAGTTCTTTCTGTTATTCTCTCTCTTCTTTTTTGTTTGGCAGCGCTTTTGACCATTTGTCACAGGTGTAAGACACTATTAATATATCCAAGTGATGTAATGTGTGTGATGTGACGTTGTGCAGGACGAGGTGGCGGCAGTGGCCACGGTGTTCTCGCACGTGGGCATGGAGTGGGCACGGTGGCTCGTCTCCATCGGGGCTGTGTTCGGCATCTCGTCCAGGTGAGATAACGCCTCCTATGTACATTGTACAGTACTTACACCTTACAATGATGCCAGGTGTCATGTACAGTAATAATCCATACTATTATACATACAATTTTTTTTATTTATTTACCCGAAAACATATTATACCTACAGTTATAGATGTTCAAAAACATACAAGATTTCCAATGCAAACTACCATTTCTGGAATGAAAATATATTATCATAGGTCAAAAAAATCAGCAAATTATAAGTTGGAGGGCTGGAGAACAGCACGAAGCCAAGAGCTCAGCTAGAAAAGTATCTTAATAATTAATTAATTAAAAAGTTGCGTAAAGGAACTGCTTCCCATAAAGCATTCGATACATAAATGAGTATTAATTATCTAGCTAGACAATGCACCTTCTCACGTTTTTATAACTTTTGTATGTCGACTATTAATTTAATAAACCCTCGAAGTAAAAATATTTTTAGTAAAACAAATTCACGGCAGTCGCTTACTTATCAAGTCATTAGGTCTCAATTATATTCGCTAAGTAGTGGTGTCTTTGTGGATTAACATGTCAAGGAAGGCTGACAAGTAAGTGGATGCTTTTCATCAAAATGTAAAACAATATTAAACTGTCGGACGCTTTAGAAGTAGATTTTTACTTGCAAGTGTTTCCATCTATGTTCAATAGAAAGATGTTGGCTTTCAGACAAGACCTGTACCTAAATAATTTTGAACAGTATTGAACTGATGTTTTTATAATGCAATGAAAGGACAAGTATTATAGCAAACGGAATGGTTTTTCAAGCCGATTCGCTTGAAAAGCATAGTTGATAACTGCCAGCATACCTACCAATAATCGCGAAGGTTCTGCTCTTTCATCTACTTGACGAAGGGTCGAAAGAGGCTAGCTATATTCTCTTTTGAGTTATGTGAAACAGCTGGGAGCTTAAGAGTTTCTGTCTTGTCTCTTCTTGCCCAGGAACCCAACATACCTATGATGTTCTGTTCTCTACGAGTGGTAGTGAGTAGTGAGGTGTGAGTCCATGTATTGTGGTTGCAGTCTGTTCGGCGCCATGTTCCCGCTGCCGCGGCTGCTGTACGCCATGGCGAGCGACGGGCTGCTGTGCCACCTGCTGAAGCGGCTCAACGCGAGGAAGACGCCCGTCGTCGGCACGCTGCTCCCCGCCGCTGTCATCGGTGAGCGCATTGCTGTATGCACTTGAATCCTCGACAAACTGCCGCTCATTTGTTTCCAATTAGTTGGTGTTGGCGTTTATAGCTCCACGCGGACGGGGTGAGTCCGAAAAGATTCGGTTGAGGGCAACAAACTGTCGTTCTCAACCCTCTTTATAGCATATGCTTAATCTCTGGATAGATGATGATGATGTAACTTCTTATCATTTGCTAGGCCGACTTGGGGATTATGGATGGACAGAATATCGAGAACGGCTCTCGTTAATAGTAAATCGTACCTAATAGAATAATCCAAATCGCTCGGTGCGAACTTACTCGTATGCAAATGTGCGCACCAATTAGGGATCACTGTCGCACCACCACCACCTAAAGGATATCCTTGCCTGAAACATATCCAAATTAATCAATAGATGGTTTAATATTTCCAGCCGTCCTGGCCGCCGTCTTGGAGCTGAACGAGCTGGTGCTCATGATGTGCATCGGGACCCTCATGTCCTACACCATCGTGGCGGTCTGCGTCATCCTGCTCAGGTACCTTCTATTAAGAGGAATTTTATCCTGATAATTTAGCTGGAATAATAGCTAGAGAATAGAGATAATTAGTGGGAGAGATATACCTATCAGATAAATTAATGGGATTAATGCCGTGGATTAATGGAAGTTACATCGAGATAATTAAAAGCAATCTGCAAGCAACAATTGACGATTGATCAACAATTGAAGATACCGTGCATATGACGTACGTCTTACGTAATGGACAGGCCTTATTATAACTATCATAATGTTAATATACATAATGGAGGTTGTGCGATACATATCGTTAGATACCGGTCTATGTACGACGTGGCGGGCGCGGGCTGGGCGCGGCAGGCGCTGGGGCGGGGCGCCAAGGCCGCCACCACCACGTCGGCCAGCGTGGTGCACTGGGCGCTGTTCCTCTACAGTGAGTACCACCAGTCACCAGTACCACCACCACACACACCTCATTGCTATACATATACAGACTGTACTTCTATGTACAGAGTATTGAACGCGGTGAGATTGATATCCGACTATTACGAGTAACATATTAGATACAAATTTTTATAAAATACAACTAAAGATTTTACATGCATTTAATTTTCCTCGAATTGTGATGATGCCAACCATGTCACACTCAAGCGAAGGATATAGCAATCAGATATGACATCTTATTGGCAGGACAACCTTGTACAATTTCTTCGAATTCTTTACAATATAATTTTAATAAAATTTTATTCTGACAGGGTAGTATACGTTTGAATTTGAATTAGACGGTTCGGTTTTCGCCCATTCGTTTCCTAAGAACATTTAGAAATGTCAAACAAATCTGTTTCTTCTCTGTTTTGATGGCTGACAATGCATTAATTATGCCTTTAGGGTGCTTTTCCACCAGAGATGTGCTATTTAGCTATGCTGCGAAGATATGAAATCCAATAAATATGATTGGTTCAATAAATTGATTGATTTCCACCAATGAATATGATTGGTGAATATCAAACGCATCCATAGCAACGTAACATAGCACATCTCTGGTGGAAAAGCAGCCTTAGAGTCGCTGATGTCCACCAAGAGCTTGCCGGCTCTTTCCATAAAGCGATCGCTCGCACATTCCAGCGGTGACGTGCGTGACGTTGTCGCTGGTGGGCGCGTACGTGTCGACGCACGCGGCGGTGCTGTCCGCGCTGCACGCCGCCGCGCTCGCGCTGCTGCTCGTCATCGCGTTGCAGCCGCAGACCGACGAGGAGCTCAGCTTCAAGGTACGGTGAAAACTGTTGTCAGTGCCAACGTGGTGTCATATCCCTGGTCTTGGCTGTTGTGATTTTTATCATCATCATTTTTAATTACAACAGAATAGACCCTTGTATCTTCCATGCTCTTATCCCCGCAGTAGGATTCCCTGTGTCGCGGGTGGCATGGCCAACACAAATAACACCCATGACCCGTGTACAAATATTTAACTGTCACATAAATGTCACCCGGCCGGGAATCAAAGTAACTCGCTTCGTAGGCTAAGTCAATATCAACTAGGCTTGAGGGTCGTCTAATATAATCACCTTTTTTTCCGGGGCGAAAATGCATTACGCATACCACCCGGGCGCAGGGGTCACCCGAGTGGTTATGTGGGACTCCCGTATAGGCTAATGAGACCCACGGTATACCCACTAACAACCCCCCTCCATCTTCCTCCTCGCCATCTTGTGACGGGCTTACGGGAACGCATTCGCACACATCCGCGACCCCGCCAGCGGCAGCCGCCCACAAGCGGCTCCATCGCGAGAGCCCGAAGGCCTTCCACGATGGGCGCACCAGATGGTAAGGTGCGCCTCCCTCCTCGGCCTCCACCAGTAATATAATCACCTACGCTCTATTTCATCTCAAAATCTTCCCTTTCACGATAACGCTTTTCTTAGTAACGACGAACTGATAATATTACTTGAATTGATTTCTCAGTATTTTTGAAAGATGAAACTTTAGCACAATTATTCTAACCCTGTGTATTGTTTTGTAATTTTTATGTTACGTTACATAAACATAATATTATAATTTGTTCCAGACTCCATTAGTGCCAATAGTGCCTTGCTTGAGCATCTACGTCAACATTCACCTCATGGTTCTGATCAACGTGCAAACTTGGATACGTGTAGCTATCTGGATGGCTATTGGTAACTTTACTTTCAAGGTTTAATTTCTTCCTTACTTAAAGACAGTGGAAACTGTATAAATTTTATTTTCATTCCAGGGATTCCTGTTTATATTCTGTGCGTATGCCTTTACAAGAGAAATGATACCAGTAATTTACACGCGAATCTGAAATCGCCCAGACATGCAGATATGAATGGGAAGCCGCCCGTACAAATAGTAGTAGAAACACCGACCCCTCCCAACTCTACTAGTCGTAGCAATACCGGAGGAGATCACAGCATACAGCGGTATGACGATGTACCTGAACCAGATGATGCCATAGTCGAAGAGAAAATTGTGAGACACCAACCAATAGTAACAGAAGAAATTATAATCCAACACGCGTTTGTTGAAGATAATGCAGAGAAGGAAGCGAAAATTATTGACTTATTGGACCAAGTCCTCCAAGCCGAGGAAGATTCTTATGGCGAAGTAATAAGCCTAAAGGAACCCGTCGAAGAAGATATTATAGCGAATATGCACGAATCTGTCGTTCACAGAAAGTCGCTGAGTGAGTTATCAGATGCCGGATCAGACGCATCTATGGGTAATCAGGTGTTATCTAAATATGATGTTATAGTGCAAGTACATAGAGAGGATTTACCTAAAGTCAACGAAGAGGAGGAAACGGTAGATAGCACTTTAGATTTGAGAGAAAGAGATGACCAAGATGAGATAAATGAACACGAGGAAGTTACTGCTTTTAATGACAGCGAAACAAATTCGAGAACAGATGAATCTGGATATTCCGATACAATAGACAGATTGAATGAATCTGTCGAAGATATGACCGAAGAAAAAGTTAATATACCAGTGCCACCGCCATTAGATGAAAATTATTTCAAAAACAGTGGTTTCAAGAAAGCTTACACAATATCAGCGAGGCCAACAAAACCTAAATCTATGGATTTCGAGGAAGAGAACAAACCACGGGTAAGTATTAAATCTAACAATTCCCAAGACGACGGCACCATGGTATTCGGTAGCGACAAGCAAATGAACTTTATGTCGAAATTAGAAAATATATTTCAAAAGACAATTTTAAATATCGACGAAAATGACGAACAAATGAAACGATCACTTTCCACGGGAAACGTTCTGGAAAATACCGACTTTGCCGTCACTCAGGATCGACCTCCTATATTTTTTGACCTCAAGAAAGAATTATTGTCAAAGGGGGCAAATAACTTAAAGCCAGTCGTTTCGGAAAATTCTGTAGATCAGGAGCCAGAATCAGAAGAGGACGAGGACAAGAGCTTGAGCAGAGAAGATTTAAAATCTAGATTGGAAACAATATTTAAAGCTGGAGGGCCAAACCTGCTGAGTCCGAAATTGATGAAGTCGAACCCACCGACACCGGAGGAAGCTTACCAGACGGACGCGTCGAGCACTGAAAGTATACCAAAGATGCCAAAGATGGAGAAAAATGATACATTGAAAAGGCAGAAAGACAGATATGGCGAAGTTTTAAATTCGTTCCGACTGAGTCTAAATAAGGACGACAATGTTTGATATTGTAAGCGATGCATTTTTTGGAAGTAACATTTGCATATTTGCCGATATAATACAAGTGTTAATTCACATTGCTCAAGGGAACAGATTGTGAATTTATTATTGAATAAATGAGTCGAAGGGACGGTGAAGTGACGATGACAGTGGTTTATATCTGAATAAGAGTGTATAAACCTAGTCTTACCTTTAAGTGCCTTATTTATATTGGTTAGTGCGTTGAGTGATAATGATTTTTATAAGTAGCCGAGATGTTAGATCAGCCAAAAAATTCTTGTAAAATTTGTATTTTAGGTGCAAATGCATTGAATGAATGTTTTATCGTTTTATGGTTACATTGTGATTTGTGTAATTAAAAGTTATGTATTAGTACAAAGAAATGTTGTTTTTTTACGTGAATACACTGAAGACGATTCTTTTTAACCCCCGACGAAACAAGGGGGCTGTTATAAGATTGACGTGTCTGTGTATTTGTGGATCTGTATGTCTGTCTGTGGCATCGTAGCTCCCAAACGGATGAACCAATTTTGATATTTTTTTTTGTATGAAAGGTGACTTAATAGAGTGTTCTTAGCTATACTTAGTTTTAAGTGTATGTATCTAAAAGATCGGAACGAAATTAAATGCAAGCAATCAATAATAAGACACATTTTATTAATAAAAGGAATACAATACAATAAGGTCTGAATACAAACACTCCTCACCGCGTCTCGCTAGCGTACAGCTCCTGCACGATGTCTCTCAGTTCCATTTCCTTGGCACAGCTCAGAAGTAGCTCATCGATTATTTGGTCTGATATACTGAAATAATATAATACATATATATATAATACATATATGCAAATATTCAGGTACCTTATTTTATCTTCATCATCACAGTTCCACCAGTTTTCGCCTGGTACTAAGTGGGATCGTGCAAAAAAATGGTTGTCTGTAAAGTCGGTTTACGGACGGTAGTTTAACGTGACAATGTCATGAAAAAACATTGATGAAATGATTGCATACTTTTATTATAGATATAATTGAATCAATTTAATTAAATTACCATTATTTTGTATAGGAAAAGGAGTGAAATTAAATCTACATTTTGATTCATAAATTAACTATGCGGCACGAAACGAGCGCTTCGGCCGATCGTAGCCGATCGTGCCTTTCTATCGCTTGTTCCGCGCTCTCGCTCGCACGGAACGTGACAGTGAGTCATGCTTTTTCGTGCGTGCACCCGGCGTTCATCGTTTTAATAGACGTTGTCACGTCAAAATGTAGTTTCAAAAGTACAAAGAGTTTAACATTATTATTATTATTATTATTATTTGAGTTTTCAGGCCTGGGACAACTATCCCAGGGGCCACTGCGACCATAATTGATCTATTGTGGCCGTACCCGTTTCAGAGTTAGATCTGGTCTCCAAGTCCTACTGCCCGGATGAACAGTAGGATGTTCCTGGGGTCCAGATCTCTTACTCGGTTGGGTGGGATTAGGTGGCCTCCTAAGATTCGACTTCTGCAGTGACTTATGGCAGGGCATTCACATAGTATGTGGATGGAAGTTTCCTCCGCCTCGCTGCAGAACCTGCACGTTGCAGTGTTGCTCAGACCTATCAACATTAGGTGTCTGTTGAGCCTGAAATGTCCGGTAAGCAATCTGATGAGTATACGTAGGTCAGGACGACTCAGATTGAGCACCTTATTTGAGTATTTCTGCGAGTAGCCTTCCATTAGGGTCTTGGCCTGTCTTGCACCAGGTTCTCTTCGCCATGCCTCAGCTCCCTTCTTTAGGGCTATTGCCTTGAGCACGCCTCGAGAAACCGCTTTGGAGATGCCCACCATAGGTTCAGGACCCATGGTGGGCGCCTCGGCCCCCCTCCTTGCCAGTTCGTCGGCCCTCTCATTTCCGCGTATACCTCTATGCCCGGGTACCCATCCCAGGGTAACCTTGTTATTGAAGCCTAATTGGTTGATGGTACGTATACCTTCCAGGACAAGCTTCGAACTGACTTGCTCAGACTGTAGAGCCCGTAAGGCTGCCTGGCTGTCTGAGAGTATCGTGATACGTTTGTTAACATATTTCTTATCTAGGGTTTCGTGCACGCATCTTATTATGGCGTACACCTCTGCTTGGAACACGGTTGCGTATGTGCCTAGGTTTTGGTGTATCAAAACTTTAGGCTTATCTCCGTAGGCCCCCGCCCCTGCTTTTCCTCCCTTGCGAGAACCGTCTGTATACCAGGTTACGTCACTTCCTCCTAGGGATTTAGGTACCGCTACGTCCCATTCTTCTCGTTGCGGTATAACTACGTTGAACAGTTTGTTGAAACTGAGCTGTGTATGAATAGCGTCGCTCGGCATCGCCATTACTGGGCATGCTACTAGATCTTCATATAGAGTTTAACATGTGCTAAATCAACTCCATGATGAGTACCTACTTGAGGCGTGCCGTATTTACGGCTGAATGCAGCGGCCCACGCCCGCGCGCCAATACAGTTATGCTTTATCTCACATCATCTGAGGCGCTAAATACGTTGTTTTTACCACATCATTACGTTCATTGTTTTTATTAAACAACATCAGGAACATTCTGTATAGGTGACGTGTTATATGCATAAATGTAACTATCAATAGCCCTTCGGGTGGCATAAAGTCAAAGTCAAAATATTTTATTCATATAGGTATCACTGATACACTTATGCACGTCATTTTTTGGCTTTTCGGAAGGTGCTTTGTCGTGGAGGAGAAGAAAAGCCTAAAGAAACTCCTCAGCACAAAAAAAATATTACAAAAAAAAGATAATAATACAAAAGTATTTACTATTCTGAGCGGAACTGGTTGCAGAGCTGGTCATTTTCATGCGTCTTTCATTTAAATACTCGTCTACACTATAATATCCCTTGCCTAACAATGGTGTCTTTACACGTTTTTTGAAAGTTTCTATTGGCAAGTCACGTATTAATTTTGGGATTTTATTATAGAAATGTACACCAAGCCCTATGAAAGATCGCTGCACTTTACTTAGGCGGAACGAAGGCGTAACTAACTGATGCATTCTTTTCGTATGGCGATTATTAATATCAAAATTTTGTTTATACGCGTTTATATTCTTCCGTATAAAAACTACATTGTTAAAGATATACTGGGAAGCTACTGTAAGTATACCTATTTCCTTGAACTTTTCACGCAAAGATTCCCGAGACCTAAGTTTATAAATAGCCCTAACTGCCCGTTTCTGGAGTATGAAATTTTTTTTTTTTTTACATAAAATAAGTATATTATAGTATATATATTAATTATATTGGCTGCTTTGCCCTTAATAAATAAAATAAATAAAAACTTCCGATTAGGGTTGGCCACTAACCTCTCCACCAATTCGGACTAGATTAGCATGGTAAAGTATGCTCTAGACCACCTTTGTAAAATCGTAGTGGACCATTAAGGGTCGACATCCATCGAGATGCGACGCGAAACAACTGCTTTTTTCGAGCATCGTCAACCTAGGAGTCAACTAAGAGGCGCTAAGAAACACGAAGCGGTGCGCAATAAAATTACCACCATGTTAACGGCGTAAAAAGGTCCTTAGGTAAGGCGTCGAACACGTCAAGTTATTTAAAGCTGTGATCTGGAAACAGCAGAGGCTAGGCATCTTCGCGGTGCTTCGCATCTCAATGTGAACCGACATTATGGTGCAACTGTTGTCAATCCCAGCGCACACTTGGACCCTTCTCTTTTTTACGATAGGATGACGTCAATTGCGAGTTGACGATACCACGACGAAACTCGTGCTGCCTACTAACGTCTACGTAAATTACGTATCGTCAATTCGATACGGTGACGCTACGAATGTTTTAAAAACTCGTGCTTAAGGTACAGTTAGGGAACGGTGAAACTACCTTACGACCTAATGCGACCTAGGTGTTACCTGCCGATCATCTCCCAGGGCTTCCCCACCGCGCTGTTAGCATACATGGAGCTGGTGAGCATGTGCTGCACGAACTGCGTCCGGTAGCGGAACAGGCGGTCGGCCGCGCGCTCCGGGACGCTCAGCGCGAGCCGCACGTCGCGTGACGTCACCGCGCTCGGCCCGCACTGCGCTCGCGGCGCCTTCTTCTGGATCGTCTCTTCTAGGATCTGGTGGGGGACACACACATAGAAATTGTTAGACCTAAGTTCAGCAATCGCTTGACCGATTTCTAAAGCTTTGCGTAACATTTAATTGATGGTCACATGGCTCTGTACTCTAGCTAGTCTCTTTTATACTACCTGTAAGTTTCAGTGCAACCGTGCAAGATTGAAAAGAGATATGAGGAAAGAAATCACGTGACTTAAAATTATGCTCTTTTTCGAGCCGTCTGGACACATTCTAAGGGCCTACGGCGACTGATGGGATGGGCTAGGCATTTTTATGCGACGAAAAAGGCCAACTGACAGTAGTCTTCAATAGTAAAAGGATCAAATGTCCTTACTCGAAGCAGTTGCGGCGTGCTCGGCTGGCGCGGACTGCCGCTGCTGTTGACGCACAGCAGCTGCGCGTTCTTCGCTCCGGACACTCGCTCAGCTTTTCCACTGTACATAAAAATATAATTAAAACTTTATGTCTAGTATGACTATTTTTTAATTAACGGACACTTATGTTGAAAAACGGAAGATTACAAAATGTATGATTGCATGATTTATCAAATGATATCATAACCTTTTAAGGGAAGAGACTTGGGCCAGGATGCATAAGCGACCAACCAGGAATCAATACAATACAAACAAACTTTGTTTGTCTAACAATGTTGTCATTGAACACTGGTCATGAAAGTTTAATTTAGAATCCAAACTTTGAATTCCATCTAAAATTTTTCCAGCAGACCACGTTCCGTGTTGTTGATTTTATCGTTGACATAAGCTCTGAAGAATTTTATGTGACTTACGCTCTACAATCTTTTAGGCTATGATCGCTTACACTGACGGTTCATATTATATGATGCAATGCTCTCCAGAATAGGTAAAAACCACGATGGCGCCATTAACAACCATTTTCCCTGTCTCCAAGGGTGCGTCGACAAAAATCTCCCGCGGCCCGCCACGTTGTCTAGACGACGCGAACGCACCCTTCTCGCTATACTATACAGATCATATTATTTTCCGTGTTTTGTAACGTATCATATTTATGTGAAATCAATATTCTTATCATTGAAATAAATACTGGTTAATATTATGGCTTTTTATAGTGTGCTATATTTCTTATTCTGTTTCAATCTAAGTTTCTCATTGTTAGGGTTTTGCAGCACGAGGGCTGTACCTACTTCTTATCTTCGCTCATCGATATTAGTAATTAAGTAATAGATATTAGTAACGCTAAAGGGCTAAAAAGCCTTTACCGATGCGCTACCGCAACATTTTTGACTCTCTTTTTGCAGTGTGCAACTGAAACGCGGAAAATTATTTCGCGATCATGTTAAATTCTCCCCGTATTTAATTTAACTTATTAACGACATACTTCTCAAATATTGCGCAAAGCAAAATAGACTTGAAACAAATACATAACATTGAAACGAGTAGGTAGGTAAATGTTAGAAGACACATTGGCCAGTAACAAAAGGGTAAGAGAAAAGACATCGTGGCGACAAAAGTCAAACGACGCGTGACGGTCACTTGTAAAAGTGAGGGTGACACCCACAAGGTCCATTTATACATAGAACTATCTAATACCAATGGGGGGTTGTGAGTGTGACAGCACACCGGGGAATGTTCCACAGCCGGGGCGCGACGTCTAGACAATGACATAGAGGACGACCATTTGTCAATTCGCCGGCTCGCCCCACCGAATTATATGCGAAAACTGAAAAGTTATGGACGCCATTATCTTACTTAATTAATTTAATGGAGACAAATTAATTACTTAAACATATATATGTGGTTATTATATGCAGTGGTTAAAAAATACTAAAATCAAATTACTAAGTTAAAGGTCCCAAGAAACAAGTGAATAGTCTTCTACTAAGTTAATACCCAAAATTTATTTGCCACCTCCCATCCTTATATCAATAATTTATTTATCGATATGGAGCTCCCATCAGGTGGAATTGTAGTCAAGCATCCTTTAACATCTATTCACGAAATGTAATCCTGAACTGCTAAGAGGAACAAGCCATAACAAGCTAGAGTCCATTAAGAACAAGTTAAAGGATTGCTTCCTTGCAATGCTTCTGCGATGGCCCTGGTGTAGAAGATGTTCATTAGAAGCCATCCATCACTATGTCATGCGTGCATAGCATAGCTTACATACTTATATCAGCAAAAGAGTGAGGTGTGCTGATGATACAAAAACGATAGATGATAGATGATATACATGATCAAGTTAAGGCTTCCCGCCCACGTCCGATAATCGGTGACCGATTTTTTGTAGGAGAAAAATAGAACGTACTGCTAGCAAGGGTGCAACGCACACGTCCTACAAAACGTCGGTCAGAAATAAAATCGGTGCATTCCGACCGACATCGGTGAAAAATGGAACGTTCGGAAATGTATGCGTTTTCACCGGCTCACCGACAATCGGCCACAAAATCGGTCATAAGAATCGGAGGAAAAATCGGCCCGATTATCGGTCCTACAAAAAGTCACACGTGGGCGGGAAGCCTTACTGTCAAGTTTGCAGCTGACTTGATGCGGCATCCAGTAAACATGACAGTGTATGGCTATCTATGTATCGAAGACCGCTCATGTTAACTGGATGTCGCATCCAGCTTGCAAGCTTGACAAACTTGATCATGTATGGACAGCTTTAGTGTTTCATATTACAGAACGTTTGTGTTAATTATCAACATTCAATGCAATGCAACCTATATTTGAAAATACGACTCTTCCTATCTGTACCTACAGTCACCGTCATTACCGTCAAGTAGTAGGTTACTACGACGAAGATGATAAAGGGTAAACAAAGGTAATACACCAATCCTGTAAATAGCCGCGATGTCGCCGATAGAGTCCCCGACTGGTGCAATTCCGCAGATTGAGTCGGCCTCGCCCGGTTCATGTCTGTGATGTCATCACTCGCCGCACATATTCGGTTAACAGTTTTTATAGCTTTCGTACATCGATAGCATCTTGATCGTGATGCAAATGTACCACTGCACGATACGATATTAAAAGGTCAATTGTAAAGACATTGGGTACATTACTGAATAAGTTCGCTGGTAATCACTTCCGTAAATATAGGAATCGATTTAGCGCAAATAAAATAGTCTATCTGGTACATGGTTCTCTGCAGATAATGTCGCAATTATGTAAGGCACATCGAACTATCGACGAAGAGAAAAGTTAAGGTATATGTAGAAGATGAAATGACAAAGATAACTGACGTTGGCAGCGGAGAAAAAAGAATCAGAACAGCGATTTTAATCACCAACACCAGATTAGAGCCTTATTTAGATCCGAAAATTTAAATAGTGCTTCTTAAATTAGAATATCGGCCCCACTTTCTCTTGTATTACAAAGAGCACACGCCGCTGGCCCCTAGAAGGTCTAATTTAACAAGTGCGTGACAATAAAGCATCAATATCTAAACTCTAACCCACATCGCATTATTTGTTTACACGCGACATCACGAAGACAGATAATTTGAGTCATCAAGGGTGTCATACACTTGACAAGTTATCTAGAATGGCATCAGAGGCACTTCAAAGCGTTCTAGAAACTGACCTCGGTTAAGCGCCGAGCCGCCTACTTACAATACCATTCCAGCAAGCACTAACAAAGTGAACAGGACTGTACATTATAATTACCAGTGCTAATTGATACTTACGCCCGCCTACCCGTTTGTGTCCATTTCAGTACGCATTACTGAAATTAGTAATTCCAAATTAATACTAAGAGTCGGTTTAGCTTGATTAGCTTCCATTATTTTATATCTTTTATCTAAATTGTAATGCATTTGAAATTACGCCGGTGGATTTGATTTTAGGCTACAAATGGCTACATGGATTTTGTAGTACAAAAATATAATGTCAAACGATTGCTACCCCAATCGGGCACTGAAGCCGAGAAGTCGCCGAGAAGAGGAGCGTCTACCACCTGGACCACAATATTATTATAATGAGTTACTCAGTACAAATAAGAAAGAATGAAACTCACAATCAAGAATCAAAGTACACTAAATGTCTTCCTAATTACTTACTAATTCTACGTTTGGTTCTATTTAGTAATTAGTGACATATTCACACAAACGTTGGCTGAAAATTAAACAACAGCAAATCGATGTTCACCCTCCTAACCTTGACCCGGGGTACATCTGATAGCGGAAGGGAGTGGAACAGCGGCGCGAGATAGGGCAGCCTGGCACGGCTAGAGAGACCAGGCTTCCTGTTTTAATTATGTTATCGTAGTTAAGTCACCCACTAAACCAAAGGTCATGATTTATAAATAAATCATGTGTCATCTAAATAAATATCGACGAAAACAATATTACGATGTTATTGAGACCTGTAAAAATAAAAACTTCTGATGTCTTTGCCATGATGTCTCTCAGCGGTTTCTGATTATTACAGTGTGGCTGTCTCTTTCCTTTTAAACAGAGTGAACAAAGTCAGACAAAAGGTGAAAACGGCAAATCGCTGTTGCTTACAGCCTGAAATGTTGACGGGCCACCTGATGGTAAGTGTTCATCGTCGCCAATGGACTTGAGCAACAAAATAGACTCTTAAATTCTTCGCTGGCCTTGAAGTAGAGCTCTTTTTGCGAGTTTCCATTGAAAAAAAACCACATTGAAAAAAGGAAGGCAAAACAAAAACCTACTGAAAGCGATGTATCACCGCAAACTAAAATGAGAGGAAAACAAAACAACAATGAAGAAAATAACAATAACATATCCCAAATACTTTAAAAATATACTCATAGAAGCAGTCATCTACGTGGCAAAGAACCAAAAGAAGTGAAAAGAAATTGAATTAATGACCACATTATAGATAGAAATATTTTTTCTTTAGCTTGACGTGAAATCTAATGTACAGAAAGTGCAATCACTAGTGCAGTACACACTGCTAATACGTCAACTAGAACAAAGTAGCTATCCTGAGCACAAT
Organism: Thymelicus lineola; assembly: GCA_963932265.1. Classification (NCBI taxonomy): domain Eukaryota; kingdom Metazoa; phylum Arthropoda; class Insecta; order Lepidoptera; family Hesperiidae; genus Thymelicus; species Thymelicus lineola. The sequence goes on along the minus strand of OZ010692.1, from coordinate 1,017,764 downwards.
ACCATGTCACCTAAACCAGTTTCCTGGGAAAACGAGGATAAACTTTGTCACGCGTGACGCCGTGACGTGTCCCGTTTTCCTCAGAGCACGCAGTGCCTCTAGCCACAACGGTAACATTGTATAGCATCCAACACGACTAAAGCATATAAACTTATCGCCGTGTTTCAACGAAGGCTTTTAAAGGTAAAACGATCCAATACAAGTTTTGTATTGTAATAGAGAACTAAAGGGAAATGTCCCTCTAAACTTTTTGTTTAACTGCAGCGATTTTGGAAAAGTTTTAAACAGAAATACTCAATAGTTTGGTTATATTAGATACCAAAGTTTCATCACATTTTTAGGAACCACGTAGAATATCATTTAGAATATGTTGACAATGGAATTAACATCACAACCGTTATGCATAACTGTTCTGCAGCTGGGCTCGGGTTTCCTTTCATAAATGAGAGGGGTACTGGCGATATTTCACTACGCTAGCCACGTTTGGATTGGCAGACTTCAGACACCTATTGAAGACATTATAGAGAACTCTCCGATGCGCAGGTTTTCTCGCGAGGTTTACCTTCCTCGGATCAAGTCGTAATTAATTTCTTACATGCACTTGATTAGAAAAGTGGGCGAACAGAATTGGAACTCGAGTCACCGAGTACTGAAGACTGAAATATCCACACCAGAGCCAATGGCAAAGCTTAATAACTATATGTAGAAAACTAAGTGACCTATGACATAATCACAATTATTAGGTTACAGACAAGCAGCATACAAGTAACAAGCGATGGTTGCACCTCGATGACCTCAGATCGCGTGAGGCCGCACTCCGGGACGCGGTGGGAGAACAATGGGATGGTCGTACCATCACATACACGTAGCGGCAGAGGTCACACTACACTTTAGACCGATAGCGTAATGTTACGTGATGCGGCGATGGTGGGACAAGTGACTCATGTTTATTGTATACATATAAATTAATTGATTAGTATTTGTCAATAGTTTTTAATTGTTAATTACTAATTTACACGGTGGTTGTTGTTAATATAAATATAGTAGATAGGTAGGTAATACATGTAATGGAATTTTAAATATTGAATGTGATAATAATAGGTGTATAATCATTAATTTTCATAGAATTTCTGTCGATAAAGATTTATGTCTTTATAAACAAGGTAATCTATTGATAATAAGCGACAGTGGGCAACGCAGGTTGTGTCATCTTTAATGATAAACATCGAGCGAAATGGATCAAATCTGAGACTGAAGGTAATCTGAATAGACTTAACGCCTGTGTTCATTATACGGTAGAAGACGTGAATACTGACCGCGGTTTTTATAACTAGAGCCATCTTCGACCAGATTACACAGATCTAGCAAGTATCCAGAATTTAGATTCAATCCTCCTCCTATCACATGTACAACGCATTCTGTACTCCCTTTCTTGCACTGGCAATCCTTGTATCCTAGGTTGCATTGACACACACCAATTAAACATACACACCCAAAATACGACAACTATCATTTACCTTTCACAGAAATATCTGCACCGGGAATCGAATCTAGGATCTGCAAAAACAAAGCTACTCGAACATTATAAACACCATTAAAACAGATGTCATGATTTGTTCAAGAGCTGAGCAGATTTTTTGTCAGCCACTATCTCAAACCGGACATCAATCTGACCAAAGTTAATTAGTCAAACGATACGATCTGGTAAACTTGGCAGGTAACTCGTACGTGTTCGGCCAGCTCGTTACTGATACGATTGGTAATCGCTGACGAAACAATCCAAAGTTTGAAACAATAACACCGCAATATCCATTCGGTCAAGTAATTTTCCACAAAAATGATATGTTAAGGATTACGAGGAGATAAAGGACTGACGATGGGTTTTCTCAGAATTGTTTCGTTATTAATGTAGCTACGTGTGATCAATCATGGCACCGGAAACGGAAGATGGTTCATAGAGATACATTAAATAAAACATGTATTCTTAGAGCCCGAAACTAACAAATAGAAAGCTATAAGTTTGCGTTATTATATTAGCCGCTGGGATAAGTTTTTGAATCACATCATGAGAAAAAAAGGTGATGAGGATTGATTGAAACATTATATAAATATGTAGTTTAATAAAATTTGTAATAAGCAGTATAATTTTAAACTGCATGACAAAGTAACTATTTAAGTTTAGTCAACCGAGAAAAAGGTAGGACTTAATGACTATGACGATATGAATAAATAATTTAGTAACATTTTAAATCGTTATAATGAATAAAAGAAAAAACAAAGTTATCATATACGAGAACATAATAAAACGTGGACATAAGCATTACACATAATACTACCTCGTACCTACCTAATTCTGAAATTAAAAGCTAAGAAAATTCTTGAAACAAATGTACTAAACATTTCCCTATGCGAGCAGCCGTAAATATGTATGTTACTTAATTAGCTAGTACTTGAACTAAATGAGGCAAGCTGCAACCATTCAACGTGATTAACCCAATTAGGTCTCAGCGAAGATACAAAGTGTATCTTTGCCGACAATCTTTCGCGGATTAACAAAAGCGAGTAGCCAAACAAAACCAAATATAATCTTCTTCAGTAGGAAAAATCTTAATCGGAAGACATTTAATAAACGATACGAAGATATTAAATATTGTACAAGTTCGCAGAAAAAAGTTTGCTTAGTCATCGGTAACAGACCTTTGAGGGACCCCATGATGTGGGCAGGATCTTAAATTAAGCACACCAGTCATATTATGTTTTAGTGCAAAAAAATACCACTTTACCAAATTTAGACGTATCGGCACCATCGCCACGTAATTATTCACAGCACCAGTTACGGTTTCAGCGTTGGCGTTGTTCCGATAGGTAATTAGATTTCTCTACACGCTCTCCTTATCTAACAAAAGTTTACAGACAGAGATGTAAATTCTAACTAGATTCGAGCTATCCATTTGACACATTCGCCAAACATACATGTCGTTTCGAGATGTGTCACAGATTTGTTATCCCAATTGAGAGGTTATTGACTAGCCATTTATGGTTGCTATTGATAATTGCTTTATCACGAGCTCTAGCACTAGAATGAAATGAGGAGGATGGTTAAACGTGTAGGCCGGGAGGTAAATTATCAACCATTTACGAAAATCTGGATTAAAATTTGCAGTTCAATCAGCTCAACAACTTGTAAAGCAATATCGGCCTAACAAAATTGGGATTCATTCAGTGCGATAAAGGTTAAGGCCTCAAACCTAGCATTCAAACATCAACTTCAAACATTGAGGATGTATGTAACTTTTCATGTATGCGGAAATGTTGTTTCATTAGGATTATCCTATCTGTGTGTATGCTATGAACAGTATTTAATATTTACCCCGAAGCATCTCCACCGCAGAGTTGACGCAGCAATCTGCTCACTTCGCAGCTTCCTGGAACTTCCATTACCTGGAAAGCAGATCAATATTAACTGGTGGATTTGTGGTAGTTGTTGAAGTTATTTGAAGACTTATTTAAGCAGCTGTCAGGGCTTAGCATGAAGACTGATAGTGGTTTGTCCTGTCTCCCCTGCTATCCTATCCCACGGGCATCTAAAACAGTCCTCTGCCAACGGCTTAACCCGTGCAGTTCCCCAGTTCCTCGTAAATGCAACCATTACGTCACCACCGATAAGGCGCCTGTATTTTCGCTTTACGGTTAGTGATGTTGAATTAATTATTTATGTCGATAAAAATAGTTTCAGAAAGTTTTAAAAATTATCATTCTCAGCTTGATGTTCACGTTACTCTCTTTGTACATTAAAGACTATAAACTCATGGATCCAAGTGCTGAATTCTTGTCTCAGAATGGACTTGTGATGAAATGGAAGTTGAACAAATCTTAGTAAACATAAATTAAGTTCTCCTGTAGGAACTCCATTTTCTTAATTAATTTACTGGTGCTGCCTATCAGTTATCTTTCTGCTTATCTGCTTTGTTCTAGATAATCTGACTGAGCAGGGTCCTCCTATACCTTAGTCTCATGATAGAACTTTAAGATAACTTTGTTAGTATTTGTGTACTCCTACTCCTAGGTGGCAGGTCAAGGGTTCTCCTCGTAGTTGACAAGACTTACAATATATGGTTCACCACGCTGCCCCAGTGCGGATGGCGGTACCTCACTAATTTATCTTATCATTAAATGAGTCAAAATGTTTCACGCTGATATCGATATAGTGGTGGTCCTGTGACACATCCTTGCAGCACTAGGCCGGCCTCTGTCCCGATCGGACCAGTTCATCTCGCGACCTCGTGCAGAGCACACGCGTATTTTGTTTCGTTTGCTATTCGCAAAACATCGTAAACCATGGTGAGTATTTTTAATTTTGTGTTGTGAATTAACTTCACTGTATTTTTGTTATCCCCTTGAATGATATTTATAGCAATGATTTGTGTGTGAGAAATGCGGTTTTATTTTAACTTCCAGATATTTTTTTTTTGTTTTTGAGTAAGTTTAGCCTCATAAAATTTTTAAACCTTATAATTACCTACCACACAAATTAACTTTGCGAATGTAATTATATATACTTAATTATTTAATTGAATAATAATGTTACAGTACAGGACAGATACTGTAATAAACACATATTTATCCTGAGAGAAGAGTCTCAAGCAGCAGGCAAATTTATTCAATGGATTATTGTCCAACAAATTGTTTATATTTTTGGATTCGGTGCCAAGATTACAGTGGTGAAATAGCATTCTTTATGAAACTTATTTATATAGTTGTATGGAACAGATACATATCTTGCTGTGTGTATTTATTGACATTGAAATTAAGCTGGAAAGCTTAACAAAGAATATGTAAGACGCTACTTTCCATGTTGATCTACGACATAGTTACATATTTAAATTCAATGCGGTTATAATTATTTTGGAACCGATTTAAAAAGTAAATTAATTCGGCGCCATCGCTTTAAAAGTTTAAAGACTTCAAAGCGATCTATATGTATGTAAGAACATATAATTCACTGCTTCAAAGCAACTTCTAGCCAAATGAATGACCGAAAGAGAAGACATTACGAGAAGAAACTGGAACGCTTGAGCCAAAGACGGTATAAAGATCAAAATTAAAGTGTAAAATTAAAGATAATATCAAATAATTTTTATTAAAACTTTGTCACTCTTGAAAAATAAACAGATGTTGTTATGTATTATAACTAGTGTTAACAAGGGCAGCCTCTCGACCGAAACGCAGAAGCTGCTTAACAGCCTAACTCGACGCGACGTCTTACACGAAGTTGATATGACAAATAACATGAGGCTGAGCTAAATTACTTTAGGATTCAATTAAGTTAGTATTAGTCTTACTTTGCAACAATCCGCGGTTAACGTGTATAATGATATATACTTTAAGACATGCGCGGCACTTCCCTCCTTCCTATAACGGAAACATGCACGACAATACTTGAAAGTATATACCAAAGTATATACAAAAATACCAGCACCAACACGTGTTTCGCCCCAAAACGGAGCATCCTCAGTGTAAGTTGACTCTACGATGGTCAGTCGGAAAGACAAACCAAGAACTTTCTGACTTATCGCCCTATCTCATTGTTAATATATAAAAAAAGCAAAGCAACAACCCATATTAGGGATGATGACAAATTTTAGGATTCAATTTTATTTTATAGATAGAACCTTAATATTCACGAAAAAAATATTATAAAAATAATAATCTTCAATTTAAAAACAAAAATTGATAAATAAAAATCATTATCAAATTTCCCACCAAAAACGTCACGTGACGTCATTAAACGATATTCAATACTATCTGTCTACTAAGGTTGTTGAATTTCCATATAAAATTGTTCCAATGACGTCATATTCTCAAAATGGCGTTTGAGGTCACGTGACAGTGAGTACAATTTTTAACATTTTAAATTAATGATATTTAATTTATTGTGATTGATTTCAATAAAAGAATCATATTTTAGGCGTTTAAATGTTACCACTAATATTTTAGACATAAACTTATATTAATTCATAATTAGTGTCAACATCCCTATTGTCCCACTGCTGGGCTCGGGGTCTCCTCTCACAATGTGAGGGGTACAGGCCATAGTCTACCACGCTGCCAAGTGCGGATTGGTAGATTTCACACACCTTTGAGAACATTATGGAGAACTCTCAGGTGTGCAGGTTTCCTCACGATGTTTTCCTTCACCGAAGCAAGTGATAATTAAATTGTAATACGCACATAATATTTGAAAATTAGAGGTGCGTGCCAGGATTTGAACCCGGGCCCCCGCGTTCGGGAGACCAACGTTCTAACCACTAGGCTATCACTGCTAATATACGAGTATAATATAATAAATAATGTTAATATATCGCACCCCTAGATGAAGACTCCGGTAAATCAAAAAACTTGATTTTTCAGAAATACCGAAAAACTGATTTTAGAATAGTTAGGAAAGATATCAAAAATCTAATAATATATACATAAAGGTACCATTTTATAATGCTTTTTGAATTATTTTATTTGTATATTGGCTGTTAAAATCCTAAGAAAATCGAGATTTTTTAGTTACTCTACTTTTGCAGCAGGAGTAAGCTACTTTTTTATGCACTAAGTAGAGTTACTTTACTTTATCTGAAATAAAAATGAGATAGGTACATTACTTTTCACCTCAGAAATAAGATAAAACTTTTTTTTGAGGGTTTTGCTATGCACAACCTGGTAAGCTTAGGAACACTAGCTTTAGTTTTTATTTTTATGTAAGTGCATTATGCACTAGAATGGTTAAATAGTAGAAATAAAACAATTCTTTATGCAAAAAGTTGTTATAATTTTATTACAGCAAAAATTCGTTTGTACTTAGTGTTATAAAAATATTATGTCCTATAAAACAAACTGAGATCGTACACATAATATAAATAAAGTATAACGTACAGTATAATTATAAATAAATATTAATTATTCGTTTTTAAATAATCACATAAATGTACTTTAAAAAAATATCTCTTTTATACTTTAAAAAATTCTTATTTCCTTAACTGTCATTACAAAATCCTAAAATGTACAGCTACTGAACTAATATTACTTAGAATGTTACTGCTCATCTAGAATTAACGAAGATTCTAAAATGCTGGGTGGTGAAGCTTCTTCAGCTGGCAACTCAGGCTCCTTTACGTACTATATTGAGCATATCCTTACCAGATGATGACAGAGTTCTTAGTGGTCAGGGTTCTCTTTTTTTGCGTTTATCAATTCTAACATGAGTTTTTCACGGCCTTTTATTGTCCTAAAAATAAACAATGTTCTTATTCAATAATAAATCAAGTAAAGTCAACCAACTCAAAAAATCCAAAAATATCACGTATTGTTTTTCATAACTTTATAACGAATAATAAAATCAATTAAAAATGTCATTAACAACCTATTTCTCTATTAAAAGTACATATATCACTAAACAGACCAAAATAAACGAAGTTAGAATTAAAATTCAACAAAACTACGTTAAATCGAAATTTAGGTTTACTTTCATGTAAATATGAGTAAATCAAAATATCAAAAAAAATATTGCAATATAATCTCATCTAAACCCCTAAAAATCGAAATAAACTATTATTATATTCATAATAAAATAAAATTATATAAATTATAGCGGTTTATATTACGCAAGATAGTGATCATTGTTGTTTTATAGGTATCAATGAATTCTACAAAAGTTGAGACAATTATTCGATTTTGTCGAGATCGATTGCTCATTCTAACCTTATACAATGTTTATTTACAATCGTATTTCGGGAAAGTAACGAAGAAACAAGTATCGTGGATCCAGAAAATAAGACGATATCGAATTTTAAATTGAGCAACTGTTGGTGTTCTTCAGGGTATATTACGGGTCACTTTGTAATTGTTAATATCGGTTTGAGCAAAACTCATTGTTAAAAGTTTGTTAATTACAAAATAATCGTAGGTAACGGGGTCTTAATGAAATTGAAAGTCTAATTATGAAAAGCATAGACTTATTATTTATTTATAATTATATTATAATTTCACCCTATAACAAAGGGTTTGTTTGATGTAGCGCCGACAAATGAGCTGACGATCCACCTGATGGTAAGTGGCTACTGTTCGCCCATGAACCTCAGTAACACTAAATATATTTAAGTATTATGCTTTTGTTTGAATGAAGAGACTGAAAGAAAAGGGACTTTTATCGCAACATTCCTCGGATCTAATCTATCTAAAAATAAAATTATACTAAACTAGTAATCCGCCCTCGTTTCGTTTTGAGAAACCAATGACCTAAAAGTATTCAAAACATTTATTATTAATCTCTGAACATATCCATCTCCCAGGATAAGAAGTTTGCTACGTTTTAATCCAGGTTGTAAACTATCCATATACTAAATTTCATACAAACTATTTTTTTGTGCGTGATTAGCGTGATAAACTTTCGGATTTATAATATCTATAGCGGGATTACCTACGCATGGCAAACTTTGGAAATGCATACCTTACTATCCTTTGGAAATAGCGGCATAGTAATGTGTAAGTATAAATCAAATATTTTTATTGATGTGAAATTACTATACTAAAATAGTTTTATTAATCAACTAGCTGTTGCAGTTGCCCGCAGCTTCGCAAGCGGAAATTATGTTTTACCATATTTGCCCCTCTTGTAGAAAAAAAATTAAAAAATGGTAAATTGTATTGAAGTACTAATGTTGTAAGTCTGAGCCAAACTTTACATCTTACACAAATTTTTGGTACTTTATTTTATAACGGGCTTGGCACCTTTTTACAACATTTCAATAGATAGCGTATAAAATATGTAATACTTTAAGTACATGAATAAGTACGAAGTTCAGTTTTTCATTAAATTATTTTTCATTTTTCAAGTTTGAAGGCGGTTCGACTTTTATTTATTTATTATTTTATTTTGGCATTCTCAAAACTACAATATATAAAATAATTTATTTTAACGTTGTAATCATTTTCAGAAAGGACGTATAAAATTTTAAAGATGGTAGAGATTTTGCAAATACACCACATCAATGACTTACATCCTCACATAAATACAGATATAAGCACTTCTCAATATAAGGATATCTTTTAATTTCTTATTGAATATTCTGTTCATTAACCTTCATTAGGCGTTTTCCAAAACTTGGAAGGAATCTTTCCAATAAGATTGCAACGTAATTAAGTCACAAAACCAGTAACACATTCAATGCCCAAAAGGGATTCAGAATCAGTTAAACTGCAGGAGAAAAACAAGTCAAACGCGAAGTCACGAATCGAATTCGGAGGGTCACTCTCATCAGCGTATGGTATCGATTTGGATCTTTGTAACTAAGTGTAAAGGGCTAAGATTTTGCTAACTTCAAAAACAAATTCTGACTACCTAATTCGTTTTACATTGCTGTTACTAAAAAAGCTAACGTTATTTACTGGTTCTCACAGCAATTTATGACGAATTAGGAAGTAACGAGTCTCTGAATTAAGGCAAATCTAATAAGCCTTAACTTGACATTAACTAAAAAACATTTTACAACACGTTCAACTTTTAAAGTGACCACCCTATCCTTATTGAGTGTTTGTAATAAACACAGTCAAATAACTTTTTCTGTCTTTACTTTATTTACAATGTGTTTTGTTATGATAAGACCCTTGATTTACGTAGGTACTCGTAGTGTTTTTCGATATACTTTTCAATTAGCTGCATGGGTCATGGTCACAGCAAAGTTTTATATTCAGCCTGTATTTATTTTACATAAAGAATATTAATTACATTAATATTAGGTACATAATAGCTAGTTAAACATCGTGATAATAATTATTTGTTTACGTTGTCCATAGCTCTGATGTTTACCTTACAGCGAGCTACTTGTCCTATTTGAGGAAAATCCGCAGACGGCCAAAAATAGGCTCAAACATAAAACAATGGATATTTTCGCGACAGAAATGTTGAATTCTGGAAATAGCCGTGTCACTTCGCAGCCACGACAATGTGCACGGTCTGTTGTGATTGTGGACATTATTAATAGAGATGTGTTTATGTCCGACGACATTAAAATGACGTCGCCACTCGCCAATGTCGCCACCGTCGCCACGGCAGTACTATGATTATCTTTATGGAACACATGTTGGACATATGTTTTACAGGTTTTGTTTACTATTACAATCAGCGTTAAATCTCTACTTTTACTAGAATTGTCTTGTCGAAATGCGTCATGTAGTAAGTATCTAATGAATGCGTCTAATAAGTTCCTTTTAGGTAATAGTTTAGAAACTTATAAGTATTGATGTGGAAAATATTTGTGTTTCATTAAATATTATAAAAAAATATTTATTTCAAGACCTTGATATTATAATACATGTTCCTTTAACAATTTTTTTAGATTTTTACAATGACTGCCGTGGCTTCAAATTGCATGCACATTTCAAATAAGAAGTTACATAAAATGCACTTTTAAAAAACAGTAGATACGAGAGAATTGAGAAACAGCTGTAAAATTATTGTCGTTTGATGAAGATAAAATATATTAACAAACATCTCACGCGGTATGTTTCAATATAATAATGAACAAAAGGAAAACCGTAGCTAAGTAAATTAAAGCGAATGCTAGTGCAAATGATTCAGTCGTTATTTTAGTGTTAGAAGTTAGAACGGCGCGATGCTGTGTCCAGTACCCACATTCATACGTGAAATATTTTCTCTATATCCCCACTTCTATCTTTAACTTTTATTAGTTGGTCTGGAGCTGCGTTTCTTAGTTGGACGTCTCTAATAATACTACGAGTACTAACTTCACTACTAACAATTTCTACGGAATATATCTGAATATACCCGAGAAAATAGCCGTCATTTATAATAAATTAATCGTTTAATTCTGATTTCAAAACATTGAATATCTGTATTGTACCATAAATAGTTCAACAAACATCGAGCTACTTTAAAAATATGGAGCTTGGCAAGAATAAACAAAAGACATAAACAAAACAGTTTAAAGTGTTTTGATGGCACAATTTTTAAAAGTTTAAGGATAATAAAAATTAAAGGTATGTGATCGTAAAAACATAATGGAACATTAAGTATCCAAGGGTACTTTTGTAGCCTGAAAATAATACGATAATTACCATACGATTATATGGACACAAATTATTTTTTATAGAAACACATGACACAAGAAGTGAAAATTGCAAAAGCAATCAATGATTGTATTTTTCTTGATAAACGTGTGTAAGTAATTCAGAACTTTAAAAAATAAGTTTTGTAAACAATCACTATCACCCATTACACAATATTAATTGATTAAAAAGCGATACATGCGAGGGTCTTAAACGCTTTAAAAATTTGTGAAAAGGAAAAATAATAATTTACAAAAATAGTTATGCGTTACGCGAAACGTTGCAAGGTTCCCGGGTTTTATTTATTAATTTAGGTTTATCAATGAAATTACATTGTAGGTTTAGGTTTATAGAATATTTATTCTCAAAAAAGACATACATGGTCACTTACATGAGAATATAAAATTAACATAAGATAATTAAATAAAGTCATTCGTCATTGAAGGCATGTTATACAAGAGTAGGTACTCATTTAACGCATTAAACCAGGAGTTGTAAATAATTATAACACTTAATTATTGACTGGCGCCAGTCCTAATATGCTGTAACAATTTTGATTTAAATGCATTAAGTGAGCTTACATTTTTTATGTGTGTAGGTATTTTGAAATTACATTGTACCCATCGTATTAGGCATGCACAGGTAGGTTTGCATAAAACTAATTTAGGTACAAGTAATTCCACTTAAAGACAACACAGCTAATGTGAATACAAGTACATAAACATTTCATTTGCAGATAATTTATAAAAGAAAATCTACAATATAATTTACAAGGAAATTTGAGTACAAATAATAATATAAAAAAATGTTGTGCGTAAGTGTATCAGTGATACGGTCTACATATATAAATGAAATATTTTGACTTTGACTTTATAGTAATATAAATATTAATAATATAAAAATAATAAATAATAATAAATAAATATTTGTAAAAATGTTTATATCAAGGAATTAATAAAGGTTTTTGTATTAATATAAAAAAATAAATTGCATAATAAATAAGTAGGTGTAGTTATAATTTCATGTATAAAATATAAAAGAATTAGTACATAGATATCATAATTATTAGGACTAGAAGGCTAGCATTTTACAGAAGTTGGGTACAGTGTCCTCCCTATGTATTTTCTTTTTATACTGTGAGAGCTTATCATGGAAGACATCAAAGAGTAGTGCACCAGGTTGGCTTTGTATACTTTGTGTGTGAGTAATGGTCTTGATTGCCGCGGAATTTGCCTTGGAACCCATTTTAGGAATTGGCTAAGCTCGGGATTGTCAAAAATATTGTTAAAATGTTTATAAAGAAACATCATGTCCTGTATTTTACGCCTGTCAGGTAATGTCATTGAATTAAAAGTTTTAAGTCGATCTGTGTAAGGTGCTCGTTTTTGTTTCCCGTGTAAAAAAAAATTGAGTAAGGCTTCCCGCCCACGTCCGATAATCGGTGACCGATTTTTTGTAGGAGAAAAATAGAACGTACTGATAGCAATGGTGCAACGCACACGTCCTACAAAAAGTCGGTCAAAAATAAAACTGTCTCACCGACAGTCGGAACAAAAATCGGTCACCGATTATCGGACGTGGGCGGGAAGCCTAAATCGTCTTTAAATACTTTCAATACGGTTTTTGTGATCTTGATAATTTGGGTTCCAAATACACCACCGTTTTCCAGTTTGCTACAGACTAGGGTAGTGAACAGGAGTTTTTTCGTGCTTAAGTTTTTAAATTCTTTTGAGTTCCTAAATATAAAACCAAGAGAGCTCCTAGCAAGTAGTAAAATAATTTGTGGTAATCCTGTTGAACCTGTATAAGTGTTATCTTTCAGCTGATCTTGATAACATTGGACAATCCCTTTCAGTGATAACAATAACATATAAATTTCTAAAATTACAATATTTACAGTTATAGCATAGAACTGAATATAGCATAAGCATATTGACAAAAGATTGTTTCTGTTCACGTTAACTGGCTGAAAGCCAATTTCACCTGCATGACCCTATTTTCAAGACTTAATGGAGATGACAAATTATGTTTTGAAACTATCTTTAGGATTGCGTACAATAATTTTCAAAGTGCTTTGTTAATTTAAAGGAGAAAAAGTAATTAAAATTATTTATAAATTTCTCAATTCTAAACATATCTATGATGCTGCAAGAGAACAATAAATCATACAAATACTTTTAACATACAAATAAATCGCAATGAAACTCAGAAGCAATTAATTAGAAGATTTAACTAGCCGAAGCCAATGTTGATGCGGGTTTATCTAAATATAGATTTCAATGCGTTAATATACATGCGTAGTACGAAAATTAACTGCTCGATTCCAGATTTAGTGTTCCATTCGATCTCGCATCAAAGCGTTAACTAAGCCATGAAAACCATCATCAAACTGCCTAAGTGATAATAAACAACATTTAATGGCTTTTGCACAGATAAAATACTATGATAAGACCTCGACAGTGGATGACACAAACCAAATTATAACATAACTCTGGCATGACAACAAAAAACATTCGAAACTTATAAGTTATAATGGATGCGAAAGATGACAAACGACACTATAAACATGGATATTTATTAGATCAATAAAATATTGATCATCCAGAAACCCTCTCAAACAAAAATAATATTAAATGCAACTGATATCGATAATAACAAAGGCCAAATATTGTGGTCTAAATTTAATCCACTCTGGCACTAAACGTGACCTGAAACTTTATATTTCACACTACCACCCACAACAGCGAACGATAAATCTATTATAATGTAGGCGCATAAAAAATCTATTTCTACGCGACGTTCGGTCGCATTACAATTATAAAAATACAGAAAGAACTCAGAATTTCACACGGTTCGAAAGAAAACTTAATTTTAGTCTTACTCATTTCACTTTAGGACAGGTTTAGAAATCAATATAACCTGTGGTACCTATAACAAGAGAATTTATTTAAACTACAATACTCATACAAAATGTATTAGTACAAAAGGCGGACTTAATGCTAAAAGCATTAAGGATTGTTTGTAGTTGATTGGTAATGAGCTAAAAATGTTATACAAATATATCCAAAGACGAGAGCACTAAAAAAGTTCTAAATTTTTATGAATTAACTACAAATTTTTTTATGTAAGAGCCCCTGTACGTAATTACGGCGCGTTCGAACTTCGAAATCATTGTACGTGTGCGGAGGTTTGCGTTTTCTGCGTTCGATCGCGTACGATCGCGTTTGCAGCGCGATCTCGGTGCCGTAAAAATACCTTGGGACCTTTACTATAACATAGAATGGTCCCATAAGACTGAAATAGGTAGTAAGTTTCCTTCTGGTGACTGGAAGTGACCACACATTAGTTATTTCTACTTTCTTGTGTGACTTGTCTTTAATATTTACATTAATAAATTTGTCATTTTTGCCTATATTTTGATTTTTCGTTTGTTTCTCAATACGGATGTTTCTGACTACGTACGAAATTCAGATATTTAAATAATACAACACAATGAACCAATAGCAACCAAAGTATATAATACAGTGATCAATCTAAAATTATCGAGATATAACATTCTATCATGTTGTGAAATAGATTGATGTCTTCACTTTTGTATAATATTATGTCGTCATAAATTTCTAACAAGACAATTTCGTTTAATTGAATTTACTGCCACAATTGTTATAACTCAAGTACTTTTATTGGCGTCTAATTCCAACACGGGAGATAAAGAAAAGAAAACAAGGGAACCCACGCGTGCACTATTTCAGTTTGAGCGATGGATAGTAACTGGAAGATCGGAGCTTCAATATAATCTGATCTTTTGCATCCACATCTAATTAACAATGATGTTTAACCCCCGACGCGAAAAGAGGGGTGTTATAAGTTTGATGCGTCTGTGTGTCTGTATATCTGTATGTTTGTCTGTGGCATCGTAGCTCCCAAATGGATGAACCGATTTTGATCTAGTTTTTTTTGTTTAAGTCACATAGACTTAATTAGTGTTAATAAACCTGTCGGAGGTGTTTGGATTTTAATTTTAGATTATTTAAGTATTAAATTCAAAGTCCGAATAGATTTAATAAAATTATCATCATATTTTGCCCGCAGCTTCGCGCGCGAGGATATCGATTTTTTATAAATCCCGCGGAAACCCAGGATAAAAAATAGCCTATGTCTTAATGTAAACAATGAAACGAAACATGTAATGGAGTTGTTAAACCTAAATCAATATGTATGTAGTTGTTATAATATAAAAAAATCTGTGGCGGGAACTTTCTGTCCGCTAGTTCGTAACTTTGTACAAATACAACCTTATCATAATCTTATCTTTATGTTATTACAATATGTGAATAATTTTATAATACGAACAAAAACAGAGGAATTAGCTTGGCATTCAAACAAACAAACAGCAACAAATTGATGATATTAAATGTTTTATCAGACATGTAAGATTAATGAACAACGGCGTCACATGATTATCGGATTATAAGATACATCAAGGTTATCGAATAACAATTATAATAAATGTTACAAAGAAAGAATGATGAGTTACTGACTAATGGAATACATGATCAATAACATTATACTTTCGTAACATTTTAAGTGTGGGTGACGTAAAGATTACACAAGCGAGCAAACTTAAGTGAGATAAGCATCGCCTAATTTCAAAAGAAGTTTTTAACGCGTGTTCCGTAAGTTGTAAAATCGCTATCATTACATGAAAGTCTTCCAACTCAAGAGTCACTAGCGGTTACTTAAATCGCTCCTTAGTACAAAATATGTATGGAGATTCTTTACTAAGGAGCGATTAAAGTAACCGTTAGTGACAGAGTTAGGGCGTTCATTGTCAGTCAGCTAATTGTTCTCTATAGTTTGATTACTTTGAATCATTGTGCATTATAAACCTGATGCCTAACGTTTCTGCGGAGACTAATAAAAAGCGAAATACTACTAAAGTCTTTTTGAATTAATTATAAAGTATCTACTACCATGCTTGTGCCAAAATGCTGTAATCGTTGACATTATAAATAATACAAATGTTTCGACTGTAATTATTTCAAAACCTGTTGCAA
Source organism: Thymelicus lineola (assembly GCA_963932265.1). Lineage (NCBI taxonomy): Eukaryota > Metazoa > Arthropoda > Insecta > Lepidoptera > Hesperiidae > Thymelicus > Thymelicus lineola. The sequence continues at coordinate 1,001,592 of OZ010692.1, read as the reverse complement.
TTTAAATACAGAATGTCATTTTCAAGATATTTAATAATAGAAAACTCCTTAAAAGCAAAATGGAAGATAAAATGCTTTTTGATAACCAGCGATAGACGCAAGACATAAAAAATACCGTGAAATTCGAAATGTTGTTACCATTTCGAAATGTTGGATCAATACGAGTTTAATTCTAGGCTCTACTCGTAGTAGTTAATAGTAGATTTCTTTCTTTTTCTTCTCTTTTTCTTGGCCGGCAACGCATCAGTGATGCTCTTGGTGTTGCTGATGTCCATGGGCGACGATAGCCACTTACCATCAGGTGGATCGTCAGCTCATTCGCCGGCTATTTCCATAAAAAAAGTTTTCCATCAGTATCTTCTACAGTAGCACTTAGTCAATTGGTGAACGATTTCAAATAGAACTGTGACGATAAGTCTGTTGACGTTAAAAGCTCGCAGTGTAAATTCCATTAATCGGAACGTATACTAAAATGTCCCTTCGTGATCATAAAAAACGAATGATATCAATCTATATTCTCTTGACGATTGTCACACAATAGGCAATCGTTAGAGTGCACCAGTTATTTTCCACCGCAACGGGCATAATAGAGGCGTAACGTGCACATTACCATTTACCATACCAAGTGGTCGTAAACAAACACTGTTAAACGGTCGCTCATTGCTTGTTTACTTACTGAATTGAGCTCCATAGCCAGGGCTTGCTAAATGATAGAGACGGCGAACTAATAAGAGGATTAATTTGTTGATGCAGGGCGATCAAATTCCAAAGGGGCATTAACATTATTATACCTGGATGTTACATCGTGTCCAGCACGGGTTTAAGAATATGGATTGCAATACAATTTTAAATTGGATATACAATTTAACTAATGAATGAATGCCTTTATGCTATAAACACATTGAAGTAAGGTTTTATTATTCATATAAAATTGTAATAAAAGGATATAAATATAATCTAAAGATAGAGAAAAATATAAAAGAAGAGAAGTCTAGACCCTATTTAGACCCTGGGGTCTAACAGGAAAAAATGTAGTTTAGTTCGCAATCATCACCAGGAAACTATAATTAAGTTCAATTCCATGTGTGACAACTACAATATCTACAATATCTACAGATTTCGATGATTATTTTATTTACCCATGTTACAACTACTTACAATTTGAGTTTAGATTTGGAGGAGTTAAAGACAATATTACCGACAATGTTTTTAAATATTTTAGCCTTAAATATCGTATCGAATTGAACAATTTTATTTGAGGTCTTTAGGTAATTGTGGTTAATAATTATGCACTTTAAATTTTATCTCATCATAACATTAAAAATGTATTAACACTTCCCCGTGCTCTTAATTCAGCAATTGAATACCAAGTGACAAATACGTAAATGATTTTAGACTCAAAATATTGCTATCTAAAGGGCAAACTTTTCATCGTCATCCTCATACATTCCACGTCCTAATGGCAGTAATGCGGTTGCGTTTTTCGCCTTGACCTTGCAGTGCGACGATTGCCCTACATTGCAAATTGGACCAAGGGACAGTCGTTTAGCGTTGCCTTAAAAGTTCTGTCGTAAATTATTGGAGTTACGTACTCAGCTACTGCTGTTGTACTTAACAATATAGCTTCCTTCATAGGGTCTACGGGTCTCAAGAGTTACCTCATTACAAGGGCTTCAACTCTGGTGAACGAATCCCAGATTAAACTTAGCGGTTCGCTTTCTAGCGTTTTACGTGTTGAAAATTAGAGAAATTATTTTGAATTATATTTATGTATGTAACTTACATTTTTGGTTATTTATTATCTATAGAGTCTGTAAGAATCGACAAAAGATTGATCGAACAACACAGCAGAGCTAACAGTGCATAGTTGCAGGTAATCATGTTCCATCAAAAGAAAGTATATAGGAGGCTTATTTGGCTATTATACCACAGTACGCACCTTCGGTGCAACAAAGTCGCAAATAGCCAAAACTGTAAAATTGAGTTAGTATGCCAAATTGTCTATAAAACAATCATTTTAGGTGAAACTATAGCAAAAACTATAAACAATTAATAGTATATATATTTTTAACCTATTACAGATAGTAATCCAGTAATACGAAAATAAATGGGGATGTAAAAAAATCTTAAAGTCCTCTCATGTAAAATTACAAAAAAAGCTGTTGTGCCTTTGTTGCACTGAAGGTGCGTAGATAGAGATACAGGTGATGTTTTCATTAACACTACCTGTAACTTGAAGCACTTAGGTGGCGGATTTCAAATGTCGCCTACGCTTGCATCTTGCGTCGTAACATGAAACCTGTGCCACATCGCATTGTTCACCACCTCGCACCAAATATGTTGGTGACACTGTTATGTGACATCGATGCACTCCGATACGACGAGGACACGAGGATCGTCATTTTGATATTAATTTATTTTTCATTTATTAAACTTTTGAACCTTACAAAAAAGTAAAAGAACAAAGGCTAAAAGCGAAAGACATAAAAGCGTTCTCTACCAGTTAAAGTTTGGGCGGTTATTATTTCAAGAGGAAAATTAAACCAAACTTAACTCTTTTGTAATACAGTTTAGTAGTATTTAAAACAAAAATATTAGGGCTGGAACAATCTGAGATTAGTTTCATGGTATATGGAAGAAGTGAAGAAGCTTAGCTCAGGACCCTCAGAACTGACTGGCTATGGCTGAGTGGGTACCATTCTCTGGCACAACACACGCGAACATTTTAACATAGCTCATAATTAAGTTAAATAAGTTACCTGAATTACGTTGTGTGTGTCAGGAATAAATCTTTTTCTTTCTTTCTTTCTCTTTCTAGTAAGGCAAGATAGTAAGCCCTCGGATTTCGAATGGAAATCTATGCCCTTAAACAGCGCGAGTGTTGAAGATGGTACGAATGAAATAAACAAGACAGTTCCATCACTCCGTTATATCTACAGAACATAGCTATGTCTAAAGTCATCTTGTGGTTTTCTCATTACATTATGGTGATTAATAGTAGCAGTTAGGTTTGTGGTGTTTTGTTTTAGAACAAAAGGATTAAAGCTAAATTACATTGTAAATTTTATGATAATACATTTTTGCATTTTTGCACATGAGTTCTTACATGGGGTCGCGTTGTAGTAATTATACAGGTGGACCTCTCGTTTAATTATATAAGTCATAACATAACATTAATATATTCTCTCAATATCTAGTGGAATCCTATTGTAGCTCTGAATATTAGAAATCATTTGCAAACCATTATTATCATAGAAGTTATATTTAGCAGACATTTAATTATTTTCTTATTTATTTTACAGTAAAAAGTAAATAAATCAGTTCTTTAAATTTTTTAATTTGTTCCTGGGGTCGATGTACGTTACAAGTTCATGTTATAAAAATTTTGCGCGGACTATCAACGAAATCTTGTGAAGATTTCTCGAAAACTCCAACAAAACCAACTTCCTAGTTGACATAAAAACCAGTACCTCACACGTCGACCTTTAGATGCTTTTAATTTTAATGGTATCGTACCCGTTACATATCTAATTATGATATCATCGAAAAGCAAATTGCTACAATACCTTTATCGGTGATTATCGGTCACGAATTCCGCAAAGTCAAGGTCGTCCGCCGGTCAACTGCACTAAAAAGTGCGGAACTCTACACTGCTTACAATAAAATTGCGCATGCGCACGTACTACGGCAATGACCGATAGTGAGTTTTATAATTATAATTCGACTTATTTTCTGCGTAGTCCATCAAGTAGATAACATGTTAATCCTATCCCAGGTCTTGACCACTTGTTGCGCATTTTTCAGTTCGTTTAGGATAGAAAAAAAGCTTGTGCAGGACGAGCGTGTCAATCTGAGTTAGTTATGTTAATTGCATCAAAACAACTGAATATATTTTAACAATATTTTGGACTAATGTGTCGACACGCACAGGCACTGTCATTTAACGCCTGTCAAATGTCACATTGTCAACAATCTCTTCGACGCAGATTGCTATTGACATGATGGATTTATAATACTACTAGCTGACCCGGCGAACTTCGTTTCACCTAACAGTTTTAATTGTTTCTCAGATCTTTCATAGTTTTTTATTTATTTTCTAATATAATAAGCAAATTTTGATATGAAAAGAAAAGTATTGGTTTTACTATTGTCTACGCAGTGTTTTTTTTTAATATTATAAAAACCTTCCGTGGGCCCTACGGAATATACACAAAAAAAATTATCCGATTTGGTCGAGCCATTCTCGAGTTACTTTATGCGCTTAGCAACATTCATTTTTATTTATATAGATATGTATTAAATGTTAATAATACCTAATAATTGATATCGTGATATTCACGCTCCGAGTGATATAATTATTATTAGCCAATAAATAACGGTTAACTTTTGTTTGTTCCAGTCGACCAAAGACGGAGGACCAGTGGTGTGCTACAGCTGCAATAATGTCATCAATGGCAAGGTAATTACCGCCACCTACTAAAATGAAATATAAATTCAGGAGGCAGATCTTGAGAAATTATATTACGAGTAGTAGGTACTTTTATACTTCATTTCACAACAACCACACATGCACCTTAGTGATTAGTTAAAATATTATTAAAATGATTGAAGTTCTAGAGTGAAAAATTCCGGTTAATCATGACAATGTACCAAGATAAACGTGTTATACAAATATTGTAAGGTACAGTCACATGTAGAGAAAAGTAACCCATCTGTCTATTAAAACTGTTTAAAAGATGGGTTACTTTTCTCTGCAGGTGACCGTACTTGTGATCAAACAATGCTATCAAAGTTATCGGTCCAGCTGTAGTCGATCGCCGATAATCGATAGTAATGTTCGACATGGCATCATCAGTTGATAAGCTGCGCGGCGTTATCAACTCGAGAGCCCTATCACGAATGGCCGCAGGTGAAGATACAAGTATGATTTGTATGCTTATGGCGATTTAACTTCGTAACTACAAGGATTTCATAACAAAAATGAGTAAAATTTTCTTTTGTTGTAAATAAATGTTACTTTAAGAAATGTCTTAAGCTGATGAAGAACGATACGTTGAAGGCTGTCATTTGTTTTAGCAAAAATAGAATGGTATAGACCGAGCTGAATAGTGGGGCGAAGGAAATTAACCTTCCATTCCATATCACGGGAGATTATAAAGATTTCCGTATGAGCCGATTGACTTAAAACCAATGATGTTTAAGAAAATATAGATACGTCATGCGCTTACAAATCAACCAAAAAGTCTGGTCCGAAAAGAGCACACACGTTTATCTTTTGTTTTACTACACCAATCACACTACAATAATACACGAAGGCATTTTAACGTTGTATGTCAAATCTCAAGCATTTCTGACAACAAAAGCGTGCGTATTGTCTTGTATTGACAGAGCGACTACGAGCAGACAGAGGTCAATTGACCGCTCTTAAGTTCTTCAACTTCGACGCGCTAGTGACATGTCTACCTCCTTTTTATAATATCATTGCTTAAAACCCTATGGTATTAAGTATAAATCACACAATCTGTGACCTAACCAAAAAAGAGCTACCCGGCTCTTTTTTGAAGATTAAAGATATCAAATAAAGAATAAAGGTATCAGTTCAATACGTTTGAGATGATAATGATTATTACACCGTAATTTCTTGCTTAGTAAGTATTTGAAATGTGTTTTACATATTATATTGAAATCATAACGTTAGACAAGAAAATTCTAGACAGCGATCTACGATCGATGCATACAAAGATGGCGAATACCACTATACAAACATATCATTTGGCGCAAACTGTGTAGTTAATTCAAATGATTTAATGGCATAACTTATTAGCGACAGAGTCAGTAATTGTACGGATAACAAGCTGCACACATCTATAGATACATAGTTGGATATCGAACTCGATTGAGACAAGTGGCACAATATTAAACAATATTTTAGTAAACAACGTTAGTGGATGGCGACACTACTAGCACTATTGCAAGGACACTTTGTATTTTTAGCATTGGAACGGGAGATCACAGCGCTGTATCGAACACCAGCATCACTGAGTAACTTTATATTACGTGGAGATTCAGTGTTTTATTTCTTGGAAATCGACTGTTAATATTAATATTACTTTATTATGAAACGGCTCCAACAAAATGTATGATGAATTCAATTACAAGTATGTGGGCCTTTGTAAAATCAATAACTGAGAAGCGAGTTGATCATTTACCACGGCCACCAACGGCAAATCTTACAACACTTAATATACAACAACATGAACATAAACTAAGCTTGGCATTGGAAAAACTAATTAAGTAACTGATTTAACTTTCATAAAATATCGCCAAACTAATATAAAATAAGAAATATATTTAGCAACAACGAATGCTAACCCGTATTGCGTAATACAGGAAGCGTATATGACAAATTGATGCCTTATTTGGAAGGCGCAGCGCTTGAGCGCGCCGAGGCGGTTAATGGAGATCATTGATTTGTAAGGATTAAGAGTTAACTACGAAATAGAGCAAGAACCTCGAATTAAACTGAAATTAATCTGGAAAAACCCGCGAATGGATCAAACAATTTGGGTAATTGGATTGGGTTTCCATTAAATTTTTGTATCTCAATTTGGATTAGATTTGAAGCGTCTAAATCTAGCCATGACTTTTATGCGATGGGAAGACAACAGTAATAAAAAGGGTTATAATACAATATGGGGAAGGACGATAACAAGACGAGATTAAGTCCTAGGAAACGGGCCAATAAAAAAAATACACTATTATAAAAGTGACTACTGAATTAATAAAAGACAAAAATTAGTTTTAAAGAAAAATGTAGCGCTGGTTTAAAAAAACTACATGTTCGTAATTTGTCAAATCAACGGAGTGCTAAAAGCTACTTCCGCAGAGATCGCGAAGTTTAGATTTCAAATTTTGTTCCAATATAACACTTATCACTGTCTTGTTATTTTAATAGGCTTAAAAAACAGGAGGTTCTTAATTTTTTTTTGTTTATCACCACAGAAGTCTTTCAATTTATCAATCGATTGGGAAAAATATTTTTATATCTGAAATGATTTACTTCCAAATTGGTCCCAAATTTACCAAAATTTTGTTCTGGTGATGCAAGTCTAAATAGTACAGTGAAGAGGTCTCCTTTTTTGTACGTAACTGCATGCCATACTGGATGTCATACTGTATGGATCAGAATGTTGGGCTACAAAGAAGACGGATGAGAGACGAATGCATGTTACAGAAATGAGAATGTTGAGGTGGATGTGTGGAGTGACGAGAATGGATAAAGTAAGGAATGAGTATATTAGTGGAAGTGTGAAAGTGGCAAAAATGACAGAAAAGTTGAAAGGAAACCGATTGTCATGGTATGGGCATGTGATGAGGCGTGAGGAAACGCATGTGACGAGAAGAGTGATGGATATGAATGTGATGGATAGACGAAGGGGACGAGGAAGACCTAAGAAAAATGGATGGATTGTGTTACAGATGATATGAAAGATAAGAGAGTTAGTGTTAAGATGGCGGCTGATAGGGAAATGTGGAAGAGGAAAACATATTGCGCCGACCCCAAATAAAACTGGGAAATGGGCAGGATGATGATGAACTGCATGTCATACTGCATAATCGTCTAGATATCTCAACGTCACGTCAATCTGTCATGTTTTCAGATCCTGACGGCGCTGGACAAGAAATGGCACCCGGAGCACTTCACGTGCAACACGTGCCGCAAGCCGATCGACGGTGCCAAGTTCCACCAGCACGACGGCGGCGTGTGCTGCGTGCCCTGCTACACCCAGTACCACAGCCCGCGCTGCCACGGCTGCGGGGACCCCATCACTGACGTGAGTAGCTGTGTCCGCTACTGTATTGTCTACTGTTGAAGGCTTGGTTACTATTATCACGGTAACGGTCACTGTTCGTAGTGTTAGCCCTTCAGCTAGAAACGGTTCGCTTCAAAACCCATTAATGGCTCACTACCGAGCACGAGTCCCTCCGTCCGGAAGCCTAGTGTTGGGTTTGGTAGAAACGGTTATACATACAGGCAATTTTTTGTAGGCTAAGCAGTGAGTTTATAATTAGCCGCGATTGTAAAAAAATTCTAAATTTTCAAACTCGTAAATTACTTTTTAAAATCAGTCTATAATATTAATAAGCTGACATTAATAGGACAGTATCAGCTTATACTGCTATTCAAGTTTTGTAAAATTGGGCTAAGAGATGGCTAAGAGGCACTAAAGTTTTCGCAAAATCATGGAAGAGGAAATCAATGATGGAAAAATTTCCTTTTGTGGTTTGACAAAACGACAAAAAATCAGTTTTCTATCGTTTTAGCCAGGTAATAGTTTTAAAACTTGCTTATGTGTTATGATCATAGGTCTTGGGATCATGCTGAAGTAAACTGGACGATTACTGACAGTGTAATAGCTTAAATTATTTATAAAAGATTGTAGTAGCGTGATCCACTACAATCTACATAATGAGTAGAATCGTCACGAGAATTGAATTGTAGGTTAACGTAACAATAATAGCTAAGATCTATACATATCTCACATTATATCAGCATATTAAAATAGTCTCTGGGGAATAATGCTTTTATGGCCCTGGTTATGCAATAAATGAGTCACGTCATTTGTTAATTGATCAAGTTCCAAACTAAATAAATTTTACACGGTCTACAACATGAGTAATCTTGCGCTTTTTTTCTTATCTGTTTTGACTTTATTCGTAATACTATAACTCATCATGACTTTTTCGCCGATAATCGGAAATAGAATGTTCGACAAAATTACACGCACCGCATTCGTCCATCACACCTGTGACTAATTCCTATGTTTCGGCGCGAAAAACCGCTCAATTCATTGTCATCGGATGACGCAAGGAGCGGCGTGCCGGTCGGTTCACACGACACTAACTTCTTGCGACTACCCACGCCGCGTAACGGTTTAATCATTTGAATTGTACACCTACCTTCCTAGTGTTTAAACGCAATCTACTATTTCCGATCTTTATTTAGATTTTAAAGATATTCGAAATTTCTTTTTCTTGTAACGCGATATGTCATGAATGTATAAAAGTATTTTATGATATTAGATTCAGACTCCTGTTCTATCTAAGGGCTTATTACATTTACCTGAATTTTGAGATCCTGAGAGTGATGCGTTACACCACAGTACACATATATAAACAGTAACGTGACTCGGCCCGATTCTCGAAAAACTTGCCTACGCGTCGCCGCGCGCTAGGGCTGTCCGCCGACAGTATTTTAATTTTATAAAACGACTTGAGTTTCTTTGGAGTTTTGTATTTATAAATGTTATATTTTCTATTTTAATAAATGCAATTCATTGTGAATAAAAAGGAAGTGTTCCATAAAAATCTATGTTGTGTTTTTATTAGTACTGTGAAGGTTCGTAAGCCTTCAGTATTGTATTAGAGACAGAGACTCTTAGGGTATGGTAAGTTCTTCTTGCAGGTTAAGGTAAATAAAAAAGGTACAACTGTCCGATTCTATAAACTTTATACCTATTGCTAAATTAATTTATAACATTGAAATCAAAGTTACAGTAGCAAGTAGCAATAACGTTTTAATGACAAATTAGACGCAAATATTCAAATTACAATTATTACAAATTACAATATTAGGTACAATTATTTCCAGACGAGATTCATAGATTCATCATTATATTCTTTATCACGTCATTCATATTATATTCGTAAAACCAATGATGTTTATTAGAGATACGTTATGCCCTTATAAATCAAAAGAAAAATCTGTTCCGAAAACGGTACACCAATCAGCGCTTGTTAAATTATGTAAAAGGGATAGCATTACTAAAACCATAATAGTGAAAAAGACAGCTAGTGTTTGTCGCTCGCGTCACAAGTACCTTACGTTCGGCTGGCGCCAAGCTGGCGCGCTGTCATGCCGCCATACTTATTTTGTTAGAGAATTATTGAAATGAAATTAAATGCAATAAATCATGATTCCTTACTTGTGGTATGTTATTCCATGAATTTTATTTTTTTTACGTAAGTAATTAGTGCATTTACGCATAACACATGAAGGCATTTTAACGCTGTATGTCAAATCTCCAGCACTTCTGACAAAAATAAAAGCGTGCGTATCGACAGAGTATTGAGAGAGCGACTGCGAGTAATGCGAGCAAGCGTGGTCAATTGACTACTCTTTCGCTCTTCGCCGTCGGCGCGCTAGTAACCCATCTACCTCTTTTATACATATAATATCATTGCGTAAAACTAAAAAAATTGTTATTTGTACCGACCGGACCGTGGTACAAGCTCCGCTCGTTCGCCTGTCGGCAATCGCCACGCAGCGGCCGCTGTTGCCCACGTATCGCACGCGTATTCGGATGTGGGTAGGTATAACGCGCTTTTCGGCCGTTTGTATGAAGAGCGACTACTGTTTATATCTTTACCGTGGTTACACGATGCTATATATTAATAATAATAATTAATAATGTTTCACACTCACAGCCCCACACTAGGAATCCGTGTGTCGTGGGTGCCATGGACAACACACAAAGACAACAGACAAACGTCCAGATCAAGAACAGAAATTAAAACTCATTCAAATTTTCGCCTCCCTGGAAATCAAACCCAGGACCCTTGGCTTGGCGATCCGGCATGGTAACCATTGCGCCACACGGGTCGTCATTACTCAAGTTGTTTTCTTATAACCTGTAGGTATGACGACTTTGTACACCAATGTAAAAAGATTAGAATCTAAATTTAGGATTTATTGAGCCCTTGCATAATCATTAGGTACTAATAATTACCAATAATATAACTTTATTAGTAATCAACGAAACAAAACCTGGGTAAGAAAATTTTACGTAGGCAATACAATACAAAACTCTTTATTGCACACCAGAATAAAATGCACATGTACATAACAACTACATTATGGATAGCATACAATAGGCGATCTTATCGCTAAAAAGCGATCTCTTCCAGATAACCCAAAGTGGAAAACTTATCAAAGTTGACAAATAAATTGCTGGTAGAGGTGTACAAGCACAACTATCATAAGTATGATGTTCATGAGGTCTGCGAAACTAACATAATGCGAAGAGAGGGAAGGATAGAGTAAGATTGCGATAAAATAGACTAGAAAGGATTATAATTTTTAGGAAAGACGAGAAGAGGTAGAAGATAGCAGATAAGAGCAGGTCAAAGTGACATATAATGCAATTTAACCTGTCGTTTAAAATAATGTTTAGTCTTAGCGTATTTAATGGAAACTGGTAGAGTGTTCCAGAGATGAGCTGAGAAAGCGGAAAAGGAGTATTTATAGAAGTTACAAGAGGAGTTAGGAGTAGATAAGGCGAGGTTAGAGTTAGAGCGAAGAGAGCGGGTACTGTCGTGTAGCGAGTAAAGATAAGTAAATCGCTCTTTTAGGTAATCTGGGGCTAGTGGATTAAACAGAACAGAGTAGAGTAGAGAAAGAATATGAGTATTCCGGCGAAGACGGATTGGGAGCCACTTGAGCTTAGTGCGAAATTCTGAGACATGGTCATATTTACGCAACCCAAATATGAACCTGATAAATAAATTTTGGAGGCGCTCAAGCTTATTTAGCTGCTCCTCGGTGACGTCAAGATAGCAGATATCAGCATAATCAAGGATCGGAAAAAGCAGGGAGTGTGCTAGCGCAATTTTCGTGGAAGTTGGTAGAAAATATTGTAACCGACGAAGAGACCCAATTACAGCAAACATTTTGCGGCTGGCTCCATTAATTTGTGGACCCCAGCTAAGGTTGCTATCAATGGTGATGCCAAGATTTTTGACAGTCTTACTAACCGGAATAATAGTCCCATTTAAGGTTACTGGTGGTAGGTGAGTAAAGTCAATTTTGGTCATAAGACGTGGGGAGCCAATTATTATCAGTTGTGTTTTACCGGGGTTAAGCTGAAGTCCATGAAATTTGCACCACTCTGTAATACGAGCTAGGTCAGCATTGATATTACCGATAGCATTTTGTAGATCATTAATGGTAGCCTGTGTATATATCTAGGCAAGGTTTCTTATTGCAGCATCCGCTACAGACAGACACTCCTGATCACGCTTTCGATGTTTTCTCCACTAAGTTTTCCACTTCATACATTTATTTTATTTTTATTTTATTTATTGGACACCAACATAATCTAACTTGTTACAAGGATAAGTCTTTCGAAAAGACAAATGTAAGCTTGTCCTTAAGCTATACAAGTTCAAAAGCCAAGTGTACATTGTTAATGATGTACATAAATATTATTCTTAATTTACATTCACACACCGGTCAATAAATACGCCAGTATATGCACTACACGCCAATGATATTATATATTAAAAAGAGGCAGATAGGTCATAAGCGCGCGCGTTGTGATGATTGAAAAAGTTCCCAATTGGGAACGTCTGCGTCGAGCGCAATCACGAGCGTGGCGCATCGTAGGTTAATACGTAGTTATGAAAATATAACAAAATGCCATCCTGTGTGTTTAGAAAGTGCACCAATTATGACTCCAAGGTCAACAAAACACAAGGAATCTCATACCATGCGTGAGTACGCTAAGATACTTAGATTATTTAGTATATTTCAATTATTTTTCTAAACAATCTAATAATCATGCAAAGACGCCATATTCAGATGAAGAAAGAGATAGCCATCTAGTTTTGACGCGAGAGCGATAAAGACCGTAGCGTATATAGATTGACGCGAGCGACAAACACTAGCTGTCTTTTTCACTATTATGGTTTTAGTAATGCCATCCTTTTTACATAATTTGCCGATGTACTAGTGATTGGTGTAGGGAAACAAAAGATAAACGTGTGTGTGTTGTAGCTCGGTCGGAACAGATTTTTCGGTCGATTTGTAAGGGCATAACGTATCTGTTAGTTAAACATCTTTGCTACACGCTCAATTACTCATACATTTGTATAGCAATTATTTGAATGCAGTGCTAATTTATAAGGATATTTTCTTGTCAGATATAAACAATAAATAATAAACATGTTGAAATTACCTACCATCGATTTCTATCTGATACCTAGCCCAAAACAATTGCGCAATAAAAAACTTCATAGATAAAATACGATTACTCTATGGCTTTATCTAAATGAACAATAGCTAAAAATTACAAAAAATAAGATAACACTTAACATCAAGAGGTAGCCGACTTGATATCAAAAGTACTAGCTTAGTTAGATCGTAGTAGCAATATTACTATGCTTACTGTTTAGTGTGCAAGGAAAGACTATTTAATTTTGTAGCCTTTCTAGCAGTTCTTTTTCACAGCAGTCATGCGAAATCTAGTAATAAACACAATGACGTACGCGTCGCGAACATGCACTCAAGTGGAGGGATCAGTGGCTAAACTCATCAAAAGATATTAATTAGAATATCCAAAACTTTGACTAATTACGGTAGCCCACTTTCGCAAAAACGTTAGAAAAGCACACTTGAATTCATAAAGGAACGAAAACTACATGAACCCATCGTGTGTATTCGCCTTAAATTAAAGACAGTCGCACACCGAGCCTTGACCGTGACCTTGCGGGAGCGGCGCGATACAGATAAACAAATAAGTTTCTGTCGAGCGTGATTCACATCACACGTGACGCCGGCTGGCGGCTTAATGAATTAATAATGAGTTTATAAATACCGCCCATCCATGTGACAACACGTCCGATGTTTCCTATTAAGCTTTTTATAACATTATTATAACATTAGATGCTTATCGATTAAGTTAACTGAATAGCATAATAAATTAAGATAGGTGACGTTAGGCGTGCGCATAAAAAGTTTGCATTACGTCATTATATTATATGTTTTTAAAAAAATGGTTGTCTGTAAAGTCAGTTTACGGACCGCAGTTTAACGTGACAACACTGACAACGTCATGATAAAAAATTGATGAAGTAGAGCTCGAATATAATATTATCTCTGGAAATGAACTTATAATTAGAAACTTTTATCTTTATACTACAACGCCATCTAGAACTCCTGAACTAAACTATTTTTTCAGCAAGTTTCTTTCTGACTTAATTGTGTATATAGTTTTGTTCATAGATGGCGCTTTCTCCATTGTTCGCTCGCTCGCGTAACGCGACAGATGAGTCATGATTTATCGAGCGTGCAGCGGGCACTCCGTTTTAATAGACGTTATCACGTCAAAAATAATAAAAAATAGGAAATTAGGTAATACCTAATTATGTAAAATATAACAGACGAAATAAGAAACTTCTCTTTGCTTGGTAGAAGCAAAAAAAAAACAGAAAAGTTAACTTTTCTGTTTCATAAATTTTAAGGCCATTTCGATATCTCGTTAAAATGGCTGAAATGTTGCCAACGCTTAAATACCTAATTGAAAACTTGATCACTAAATTACACTAGCAGTAGGTTTAATGGTAGGAAGATTGTATCAATTCGAATCAGTAAAACCAGCCACCTCCTACATAACTAAAACCTGGCATTCGTCTACTGTGAGATTAATGTAAGATTTCCTGTCATATGTGTAACCTGTGGAACTAATTCCCATCAACAGTTATCCTACGGTCCTTAAACACAAGGTCCTTTAAAAAGCGAGACATACTCTTCCTTTTCGTTAGCATCCTGCTCGGACCTTTTCAAAGTTCTATATGTACGAGTATCACCTGATTTGTGAAGGAAAATATCGTGAGGAACTTCCAAAAAGTTAGTACGCACTCGGTCAGCGAAGTTTGTAACCTTTCATAGGCGTTATCAGTATTGTCACTTATCACCCTGTCACACATAACCCCGCGCCCTGCGGCGGCGTGACACTCAACTCAGTAATTTTATATACGTTTCGCAACATGTAAATAAACTACTGCATAAATTATATTTTGACAGGCGGCACTTTCTTGGCCCATATAAGGTCCGACACAGACCCGGTAGCTGAGTCAGCCGGCAAGTGTGCGGCGACCTTACGCATAATCGCCTTAACAGCCGCTTTATCGCTCCAACACGCGACAGATTTTACATAGGTACAACTACATAATTATTATCAACAAATCTAGTAACGCTGGATGGTATGGTATGACTTCTCAATTGGTAACCCGGGGGGCAAAATGATTACTGCTTCGTTAAGAGTCTTAATGCCTAGTTGAGTTAGCTGTCCATCTGTGCTCATAGCAGTAGTTAAGCCTCATCAATTGCTATGAAATTATAGAGATAAGAGGCAGTTGGTAGAGACCAATCCGCAATAGAGCAGCGTATTGAGCCGTTAATGGGTCAAAGCCAATGGACCTATGGAACGTAGTTATTTCTTTGATTCTGGTACTACAGATACCTCGTACACATACCTAAGAGATACCCCAAAAAAAGTCTTTTTATAATTCTACAAGAGAATCAAATACGTTTGATACTCATACGATACGACGATGACATTATCTAAGGATGAGCCAAGGAGATTTTTTCACAAACAAGTTAAATGATGTCATCACGGCAGAAACAATGGGCTCTATTTGATGAACAAGTGTCCAACCGCTAACACAGTACACTTTTATATAAATGTATAGTTGTAACAGTAACACTTATGGATAATATGTAATTAGCTGATGCCTTGTAAGAACTTTGGCAACTTGTATAGTATTCTTAAGTTTAATAAACAGGGAGGGATGTTGATCTCTATAGACTTATTTCAGTCAATTAAGGAAAAGGCATTTTCCAAAACCCGTAAATATATGTAAACTTTTAAAAGTAGTTTTACGATGGGTTAGTCTAGATCTAGACTGTTGGAAGAAAATTACAAAATTTTACTAACAATCCTTGGCACCTTGTGAAATTCAGTGCAGGGTTTAAAGAAAAACCCTAAAGAAATTTATGTTCCAGAAAATCTTAAACCTGCACTTAGTTCTGTCTGTTATTATCTTATAATGCACCGAGTTGAAACTTAATATGCGCGAGATAAGTTTAATAAACGTTATCATCCCGTTTCAGGCTCTTACGTTTTGAATTTCCAATCTTTGCTAATGACACGAAAATATTTAATTAATAGCAAGTCCATATAAATGATGAAAAGCAAAAAGCTTTTGATGTTAAGTAATAGCAAACACCCCAGTACCTTTGAATCTGGTACAGTTGTAATAATAAACCGGACACCCTCTAAATACCAGGAATACTCAGATCCTAACACAAGCCACTAAAAACTAAGAAGCAGTTTTTAAAATTCCACACAAACAACTTGACAAAGATTTGTGAGTAGTGTTCCAGCTCTGTTGAGCGCGTGCCAACATTTTTATTGAATGACAAGCCATTACTTATAATACGGTCGAACATGACCGCGGTACGGGTCGAAGGCATGTATCTACTCGGGAAAACGGTACAATGATTATGAAATATTTGTGACTAAATTGTTTGGACCAACAATTTTTAATCGACAAGACATCAGCAGAATCTAAATGAGTCAAGCCGAGAAAAGCTCTAAAAGGCAATATGCACAAAACTAGTATTATAGAATAAATTAATTTACGTCGGTGTCTGCTGATGTCTATGTCATCATAATCATAACATAACCCAACGATGCCTCTTAGGTACTTAGTGTTCCTCTAAAGATGAAAGAAGAGATTATCTCGTACCCTCAGTGGAAAAAAGGCATAAGAAGAAAATTGCAATTTTACAGGAGAGCAAAAAACCTGTTTAAAATATCAGTATGTAGTCAAAGGAATTTACATTACGATTTCTTACACAAAACCGTCAAGATTAATGATAAAAATTAGAAAAAAATTGAGCATATGCAGCTTTTGTCCCTCTTTCCAATCATTTTCACTGAGTGTGCGATTGCGATCTGTGCAAATATTCTCGCGATATTACTTTACAAACAGTTAAATTGAATGTTTCGCTTACTTTCTCTGTTATAAGGGTTTATCAGTTGACTATATAATATACTGCCTATAACTGTACAACTACAAATTATGAATAAATGATTTTGACTTTTAATTTGACTTTACCAAACATACATTTTCTTTTCATGATTTCTATTGCTATGTGTGTACTCGTATATATGTTATATGTTACGCAAATATTAAAAGCCTTTTGAATACAGACAGGTTTGTAGTCTTTGACTGCTATTTTTGATTGTAATGCACTATAGTTATTCACAGGCCATTCTTCCAAAAATACTGTTGTCTTGCAAAAAGAAAATTAATATGTCAACCCGTTCGTTATTCACCATAAATATGTCTTTTATAGTAGAGGATATTCACCTTTTAAACATAGAGAGAATTTTTAAAATAGTTTCTGAAATTTTGCCAATTTTCTACAGTTCTATAGTACGCCTGTTCACCTGTCGTTTGACAGGTTTTATATAATGATGAACACATGTATTTCCAGTATCCAGACGTTTACTCTCAGCGTGATATGAATCCAAAATATAACCTAGATACCTAAACAATTTAACGGCTAAGCCTTGTGATTTTTAAAAATGGAGCGAAAATCTAGACACCGTTATCTCTCCGATTTTTTTGTACCGGAAAGTACGGGAAGTACCTAAGTGGTAGACATTTTATTGGTAGGGAAAGCGTGAACGCTGCCGGATAGGTTTTTGATGAGGGCCCGATCTTAAAGAAATGTTGATAATATAAATTTTAACAAAAAACAGACTTCAAATGATTCCTTTGCAATAACAATAAAAAAAAAGAATCATCGAAATCAGTTGGCATGATATTGCGTTATTCGTCCATTTGTCGCGCACATACTTAATGCAAATTTAAGACTTATAAGGTTTTCTCATGGAAGCCATTGTCAGATCTCGCTCAAATGTAAGTGGGACCACATGAAAAGCACCAGCTTTTGATCAAAAAAAGAATAATCAAAATCGGTTTACCCAGTCGACAGTTCTGAGGTAACAAACATAAAAAATACAGTCGAATTGAGAACCTCCTCCTTTTCTTGAAGTCGGTTAAAAAGGCGTAATACCAAAAATAACCAGAACAAAAGTAAAATGCTGGTACTCTGTACTCTAGCTGTAGTGTGTAGTGTATAGTGTGTATCCTGTATGTGAAGCGTGTATCGTGTTGCAGCGCGTGATCCAGGCGCTGGGCGTGTCGTGGCACGCGCACCACTTCGTGTGCGGCGGCTGCAAGCAGGAGCTCGGCGCCGGCGGCTTCTCCGAACAGGTCACTAGCTCTAGCTCTCTCTCTCTCTCCCCCCCACACACACACTAGCACACACACACACACACACACACACACACACACACACACACATACACACACACTACACTCACTCACCTCAGAAATGAACGTGTTCAAACTCTTATCGGATACGGTCATCTGATCAACTACTCTCTAACTACTACTAATGAGATTTTAGATATTTTTTTGCAAACCTTGTTGCCATTGCCAATTTGGTAATAGGTTTATGCACCTCGCCCCTATATTTAACGCATGAATTTTAAAAAAAAAACAGAATTTCTTAAATTCGACCGCAATTGTGTTATAAATCATCAATTCTGAAAACTCAAGACAAATCAAGCTTTTACTAAGTTAATGTGCTCACCACCTTGGCCCACATCTCCACTTACCATCACGTGGAATTGTGTTCAAGCATTAACTTATTTGTGTAAAAAAACCATGATAACTCCAATGCAGAAGAGAGTTGGCGGCGCATTCACTGAAACCTAGAAACCAAAACCACTCCAAGCCATATAACAAGGCTATGGTATGACCCAGTCTGTGTATATTACGTCTATACATGTATGTGAATGTATGACATGGCATGACCCAATCTATATGTATGTGTGTGTATGTACCCAGGCGGGACGGCCATTCTGTTCTGCGTGTTACGCTAACAAGTTCGCGGCGCGCTGCGCGGGCTGCGGCTCCCCCATCGTCGACAAGGCCATCATCGCGCTCGACGGCAAGTGGCATCGCGACTGCTTCACTTGCAAGGTATTTATCATATTTTTATTGACATAGCCGACAAACGAACTGAGGATGTTAAGTGAAGGTAAGTGGCTATCGTCGCCCGTGGACATCAGCGATACCAAAGGCATATTGAAGCGTTGCCGGCCTAGAAAGAGCGAAGAAAAAGAAAGAAATTCAACTCATAGTACACAAGGAACAGCAATAGAACATAATACCAAAAGCAAAGTTGACAGTATATAATCTGAATTAACTTAACAAAACGCTAACGGTGACAGCCTGAAGCAGTGGATATAGAAGCATAAAATTTTGTACAGGAAACCTTATCCCCCCATTGTAATTTCAAAATTTCCAAAATTCATCCCCTAAACAGATTTACAACACAACGGTCAACATTTATCTATGATATAAATTGTTTCCGACCTCATTTTCAATTTATATCCAAATACGCCGAAACAATTAGGGAAGGCCTATGTCCAGCAGTGGAGTTTAAAAGGCTGTTAGATATCTATCTAAACATACTTCGCAAGCAAGTCTATAAAATGGCTACAGGACTGTAAAGCATACACTAGCGTATCTCTTGGAGGTATCAACCAAATGTCTGCAGCCTAAAATCAGTGATGTTCAAATCCGAAACTGTTTGCTTGGTAATTAGCGTCACATTCAGTAAACGCACAATCCCACACAGATTTTGTTATGGAAATAGTCGGGAAACGAGCTGTCGATCCACCGGACGCGTTGTCGTCCAAAACAGAGAAGAAAAAGAAAGAAAAGATTAGAGTACATTACAAAAAAAACATAAACGTGTACTTATGTACGCGCGTGAGAAGTTATACTTCTTTGGCATGAAAAAAAATTTCAAAAAACAATATTAAAAAAACATTGTTCAAAATACAATATTCAAAAACAGCAATATTAAAAATAAAAATTAATTAATATTTTGAAATAATTTAATTTACGAATCTCTATAGCCAAACTATATGTGTTAAGCGCCATTTGTGATTAATTTTGTAGCGTATTCTAATATTACTTTGCTACGTATCGTAATAGTTCTCGTAATAGACGATACCATGCCACCTAGAACTAACTTCACGATGTAGAATTTAGCTAACTTCACGATGTAGAATTTAGCTAACTTCACGATGTAGAATTTAGGTGTCGGTGTGCGCGCGCATCGTAAAAATTCACTCTCATCATTTTTCTCCATCGCGCCAAAAGAAGTATAACTTCAAAAGTATAACTTCAAAAAGTAGACAAACCTAACCTGTGCATTATTTTACTTTCAGAAATGCAACAAGCCCGTCACGGACTCCACGTTCGCGGTGATGGACAACAAGCCCGTCTGCGGGAAGTGCTCCGGCGCATAGACACACACACACGTACACACACACACCCAACGATACGTATTTATTGTCACGCCACGCCCACGCTAACAGAACTATACACCGCGAGGCCTGTACTGCAGGACCACACTATTTTTATTATAAAACGCACAATATTTTGTAGTAATCGTTATGTAATCACGAGTAAAATGTAATTGTTATGGTAAATTTGAATGTTGTATCAAAAGCTTTAATGTTACTGTGATGCAACCATGATTTGGAGGAGATCCAACTTCTGGTCAAAACGGTCATTGTAATACAATTTTCGAAAATTTCTGACGTGTTCTGAATTTTAAATAGATTTAGTTTGAGCTTTCTCAATATAGAGCTCGCACGTTTACGATCACAATTCATGGTTGAGCAGTGGTACATACTACGCAATCAAAGAAATATTGTAAAAATAATACACATAAGTCGAGTAATGTGATTATTGATAAACTATTTAATATTTTAGGCGACTTCAAGTTTAATATCGACAAAAAAGCACCAAGTGTTTTATTTTTGATATATCAATATTTGACGATTGTAAAAGATTCGTTAAAAATCTTTTTAATGAAAATGGAGAATGTTATTTCTTATAAAACAACGAGTTAAAGTCACACTTAGCAATTAGGCCACGTCTTGGCCCCACCATGTAATGGTTAAAGGCACAAAGACATTGATGTAAATAATTATAAGTTTTAACGCATTCAATTACCAGCTGAACACGCGTTGCTTCCAGGCCGCGCTTCATGGCGTTATTTAAATTATCGCGTTATTTTATATTTATTTTGTATGTTTATGAAACGAGCTACTTTTTAAATTTATTAAGCTTCAGCGATGATTAATTGATTAATTATTTTACTACAGTAAATCACTTGTTTTTATAGATTGTTAGTTTTATTTGATACGATTAATTCTTTACTTAAAATCTACCCTCCTAACACTATCCCTTAGTATGTAGGTTGTAGTCTTGAATGAGATCTGCACTATTTTCTTGACTAAAATTTTAATACTTTTATATTATTCACGTTGTCACATAAATTCATTTGGCCGATTTATCCTGCGTTAAGTTCTAAAATAATAAAAAAAATTAAAAGGTGTCAAGGGACACCCGGATGGAACGAAGTTCCTTTCGATTTAAGTATTGTTTTACGCGCTCAGCAGTGTGATTCAGCAATATGAAACTAGATGGCGCTGTACAACTTTCTGAATCACGCTGTTGAGATTCTTTGGCCCTAACATAAGTAAAATAGCAAAAAGTGTCGTTACAACTTTTCGTAAGAATTTTTTCCGTCTAGCCCCCTTTCACAACGCGCGATAAGGAACTTCGTTCCAATAATAAAAAAAGATCCACTTACCTTATACTTGTCCCTGTCGCTCCGGCGGGCGTCAGTGTTGCCGTCCTGCTTGCGCGGCGACGCGGCCTCTCTGTCCGCTCCGAAGCCCGCGCCCTGCCACCCGCCGCTCGCCTCCGTACTGATCTCGCATTTCTTAGGGCTGTCCCGTACACGTTTGTCTGCATCATGTTTCAGCGTCCTCGCACTATCGAGTTCCTTGGCAGCCCTAAGCGTGCTCTCGATTATTTTCTTCGGCGACTTAGGTTTCAATTCGACTTTAATCTCGTGCTCCATTGGCATCTTCATGTTATTGTCGTTAGTGACGTTAGTTTCGACGTCAACCGACGTAAAGTCGTCGGGTTTGTCCGTGGTCGTGGCCTGTTTCTTGGGGCTCCTGGTCTTGCGAGGAGTGCGGCTGTGTTTTCTGGAACGTTCCCTCTGGCCATCCTTGAGGCGCGGCGTGGCGGGCTGGCTGCCGCGCGGCGTCGGCTGCGGAGTGTCCTCGCGGCTGATGTGGCTCGATGTACACTGCCAGCGAGACAAGAGATGAGAGATAGAGAAAGAGAGAAGGGGAGAGAGTGAGAGATGGAGAGAAAGAGGGAGAGAGGAGATGAGAGAGAAACTAGTAGCTTATTGGTATCGAAGGTAGATTCCCCAGCTAGCTACTACAGTCGTAAAATAAAGGTGATATTACTGGAACGTATTTCCACTGCAACAATGTTTAACTCGCGGTTTTTTTGTTGCTCGGAAACGCATTCTATTTTTTTGGTATTGACGCCCAATTATTTTCTCGTCTGCTTTTTTGTCAGCAATATAAACCAGCCAAGTGTATTCTTCAAGTCCAAAATAATCCCATCCGAAGTATAAAGGTGAGTCTCACTTTCAGCAGTATATTATGTAAGAGAGAGAAAGAGAAAGGGGGAGGAGGGAGGTAGTGGTACTGACGGCGGCGACGGTCTCGACGAGCGTGGGCACGTCGAGCTCGCGCGGCAGCTTGCGGCGCGGCTTGCCGGCCGCCGGGTCGCGCATCAGCGGCCGCCGGCTCCTGCACATGACAACAAATATTATTACTATCTCACCAATATTATACATGACAATGTTTGTATGGATGTTTGTTAATCTTTCACGCTAAAATTACTGAACCGATTTACATGAAAGGACCCCGCAAAATCTCTATGGGAATTGGCTCTCGGCTAAATTAGCTGAAATTTTGCACAGAGGTAGCTTTCATCATGCTGATCAAAAGTCTCAATGGGTGTAACCCCCCAAAATCAAACGCAGACCCACCACCGAACACCACCTGGCGTAAACAGGTCGGGTATCACCCAACACCTTGCCTTCATATGCATATATTAGCCGTATATTTTATTATATTTTAGCCGTATTGGGGCGGCTTAGCATACTAACCCCAATCCCACGCCGGAAGGGTGTCGTAAGAGGCGACGAAATCCGGCCCGCTGGTGGTAGGGCCCTCGGAGGTATTATATTGGTAGTATTGATTTTAATTGTTAATTAATACCATTATTACTATTATTATTTCTCCAGGGGTTCGCCTGGATAGCTACCGCGGGCTCTTTAGAGTCAAGATACAACCCGCCGGGTTGAGAATGGAATGGTAAGTATATTATAACGAGTGGTCTCACTTGGGTGATTTCTTAGGGCTCTTGGGCGGCTCCTCCTTGCCGTCGGGCTTGCGGCGCGTCGTCAGTCCGCCGCGGACCTTCGATGTGCCGCTGGGTACATATTATACATTTATTTTATAGCCAATGATTATGTCTTGTCACCAGTCCAGACACTGGACTGGATGTTGGACTGGACGCCTGGAATTTGTCTGTCTGTGCGTATGTTGATATAGATTGTACGTTAGTTAGTATTTATTTATTTATACACATACACATAATTAACAGGACTAACCCAAAGCATTACGTGCAGAATTTAAAACTAAACCAAATGGGTACATACATGATTGACAGAACTACATAGTCTACATACTACAAATTAAAACTAAGAAACACTGAACAGAGCAATGTAAACTTATTGAAAGTGTTATAAAATAAAAGAGTCAGAGTAAAATACATTTGGTTTCGATAACGAAATCTATGGATTCTCAAATTTTTAAATTTTTAAAAGTATTTTTCTAGGTTACCGCTATTAGGTAAAAATATAGCCAAAAACTGTTTATTAACCAAGATGAATTGCTAGTTAATACAAATGAAAAAAATTCAATAAAAATGATAAAAAGATCAGTAAACAGCGCCATCTGTTATGAGTAACGGAAACAAGTGTCAAACGGAAACTGTGCGAGACAACAAAACGAGTGAAGTATGAGTGACGCGGACGTGAAGGTACCTGGAGTGACCCCTGGAGCTGGTGGACTTGGAGTGCAGGTGGAGGCGCAGCGTGTCCAGCGAGTACATCGACAGCCGGCCCTCCGTCTCCGCGCCTGTGTGTTATCATCATGAATAACATACATTCTAGTTACGGACGTTTAAACGTGTGAAGTCGATAAAACTAAGGAGTTTCCCACTGCTCCCCCCCCCCCCCCCCCTCCCAGGCTCCAAGCTGATTACGCTCATAATGTACCATAGAAGACAGAATCTAGACACGCGGCAGCGTGTCAAGCTAAGTTCAAGCAAAGGAACTGGCTAGCCAGCGTCGAGTGTAATATTACACGAACCACTTGGTGCCACTTTTGACCCTTTTATAACTCAAAACCTCTTTAACGGAAACACATGAAACTACGTGTGTTTAATTATATCCATATGGACATGTAGAAAACCAAATTTCATGAAGCTAGCTCAAACGGTTACAAAGATATGAAGGTCAAAAAGTCGTAAATTTTAGCACTGACTGACTGACATATAGTACCTAAATCTAACCTACTTCCAGATAACCTAGAAGGATGAAATTTGGAATTCAGCTCGGTAATTGTGTGTAAGCGTAGGAAAAAATCAAAAAATTAAAAAAAGTCGAAAAATAAGTGGTGTCCCCATACAAAATTTGTATGGGACCGAAGCAGAGCCATCTAGCGGCACTGAAAAGAAAAGGCTTCGGTCCCATACAAATCTTAGCCAACTCGCATTTAGATTGTGAGCCCGTTATGTCACGTAAAACTCGCACTAAGGCCTCTGTGCACGCGGGGCTCAATATGGCATACTTCAGCGCATGGAGTATTGAGGTAGAACGAGGGCCATCTCATATGAAGGGAAAGTTGAAAAAGTCTCCAGCTGTTTACAAAAAATAGGGGTTCCAATAATGGCCATTTCTAAATGGCGCTAGTGTGTGACAAATAGACATATGAAAGAAAGAAAAAAATATTTATTTTGCTAAGCACTGCAACAAGTTATAAAATTTACACTAAATAAATCATTTACAAAATATTATAAGTTATAAAATCGATATAACCTGCTGCAGCACTGCTCAACAAAACCGCCTTGTCGTGGCGGATGGGCTCAGTTAGATTTGACTTGGCCAGTTTTCATTACATCAGTCATAAAAGTCAGTCTGATAAAAACTGGCCAAGTCAAATCTAACCTACTTTAAGATCTCACTTTTTTAAATAAGAGCAATTGTTATAGGTATCCAATTAAGCAAAGAAATAGAGTTTAATACTTGTTCATAATGTTATTTTGTTCCTATAAATACATATTTAGATTTTGCATAGAACTTGGCACTCATTTAGATCTCCATTCTTTTTGCGGCGAAGCCCACAGCCAAGCATAATTTTTGTATTGAACTTGGCTCTCTTTTTTTACATTTATGTTTTTGGTGGGATAGTATTATACGTAATTGTACAGAATACTCACTCCGCAAAATCATTTAAATAAATAGCGACTTTTACTATATTTTTGTATCGAACTAATGTGTGACATGCGTGATGACGTCATGTGTGAAAGATTGCGAACGTGTGACAGCCCTTATGAATTTTCAAAATTAGCCCGACACGTCGAATGTGAAGTGTACTTGTAACTTCATACCGAAAGTGCAGAGTGCGCCATTACATAATGTACTGTAATGTATGTATGTTGTGAAAATTGTAGTGTGCACGGTATAGACAAAGCACTCACCTGACTTGGTTCCCGATTTCGACCACGTGGCGAGGGACCTCTTCTTCCCCTTGTCCTTGCCCTTCCTCGACTTGCCCTGAAACATGTAGTTCTAGTTCCTATGAAATGTTACGACATCTGTGGATGGTATGACAATATTTACTTATGACAAGTTAAAGTTTGCCACCAATCCCATCTAACGGCAAATGTAAATGAAGCCAAGAATGGTAAATTCCTGAGTTACTTTGTCACTGACTTAGTTATGTAAGTCTTTAAAGGCTCTTGTGAACTTATATCAATTTTATATGGATTTATTTGTGCTCTGCCACTTCTGTTTATCCATGGAAATAAGTGCAAATGGGCATTGGGCAAGCATATCCTAAACAAGTAACTTGTGTTTATGTCTTTCAAATAACATTACGAAAATTTTTTTTTTTTAATAGCTGGGCAAAGGACCTGACGATCCACCTGATGCTAAGTGGCTCTCGTCGCCCATGGACATAAGCAATACCAAAGGCATCACTGATACGTTGCCGCCCAAGAAAGAGAGAAGAAAAAAAAGAAAGATAAAAAAAGAGAAAGAAATAAATAACGAAATGACAAAATATTTAAAAGCGAGCCGGTCCATACCGCGTGTGCAAAGTTGTCCAAGTATTCCTGCAGTTTCTTCGTGTACTCGTCCAAGCACTCCTCCAATTTGGAACAACTCTGTTCGATGTCCTGAAATTGAAAATAATGTAGGTAATACATTTATTTCATCGCAGTGTGCGTGCATACGTGCCGTGTGTGCGTTTAGTGTATAGATAGAGCAGGCAGCGAAATAGGCAATATCTGATCTGCAGGAAGGCAAGTTTATTATGTGTGCAGTAACTTAGGAGATGTTTCTCCCACACTTCAAAGATTTTAATTCTGCTGGACACATGTGCGGCCTAATGCCTTAAGTGCCACAACCCTAACATTAAGGTTAACGCACATGTAGCAGGGGTATTAGATGTGTTACACAATGGGTGGTGCGGTGCGTGTATGTGTATGTACGCGTGCGCCCGTACGCGCTTGCGTGCGAGCGAGATAGTGCACTGTATTACTTGCGTACATACCAGCGTATGTGTGAACAGTATAGTGTAGTATATCAAGCAGCACCACGTACATTGTTATAGAGCAGCTGCGCGGCGACGAGTTCGGCGTATGTATGTGTGCGAGCGTGTGCGCGTGCATATACGTTCGAAGTAGATGCAACGTAATTCAAGCGTGTGCGTGTGAACAGTGTAGCGTATCAAGCAAAACTGAACACGTTAGTCGTAGAGCAGCTGCGCGGCAGCGAGTCCAGCGTATGTATGCGTGCGCGCGTGCATATACGTTCGAACTAGATGTAACAAAGTGCATGCATGTATGTGTGTGTGTGTGTGTATAGTATAGTGTATCAAGCAGCACCGTGCAGCACGTACGTCACTGTACAAGAGTTGTGCGGCGGCGAGTCCAGCGAATCCGGCGGGCGGCGGGGTGTCACGCGCGGCGGCGCTGGCCTCGCGCACGGTCCGCAGCAGCGAGCGCAGCGCCTCGCCGCCGTCCCGCACGCACGCCGTTTGCCCGATCGACTTGTGGAATATCTGCCGGTGTGGTCGGGGAGAAGTTCAGGCTATATAATGATGCGTCAAGATCTGGCGAATGCACCTTATGCGCGCGAGCCACGCTCGAATGGCGCAGGGGCTGCGCGTGAACATGAAAACAACGCATCGCGTACGCGGCAGAGTAGGTCTTCTATAAATTAATTGGTGTGCAGTGTCATTTTCAGTTAAACGTAACGACGTTAATGGTCAACGTCATCGACTGCGATGTGAACATTATGTAATACTTAATATCATTTTAAGAAATTAGAACAGATACTAAAATTATCTCAAAAGAAAAATTGTGTGTGTCAGCTCCGACGAACGACTGGAGTTTACTCCTGATGAACGATTTTAAAATATATAGTAATAACGCCATCTAGATTCTTGGTTGGTAGTAAATCAGTAACAACACAATCTAAAGTCTTAGTTACGAATTACAAAACTAGCGCATAACGTAACGTAACGGTTTGGATTTTACTCTTCATTAATTTTCTTACCCCAGGTTTTTTTATGAAAATTGATTCTTAAGGAGGTAAACTCCAGTATATTAAACAATTAATATCGACATACATAATCATAAGATAAATAAATAGTAGAAGTAGCAGCTTGAAATCCTTCTAGTGTTCAAGTCGATATGCACATTAGTGACGCTGCTGATGTTTCTGTTGGTCACGAGCTCGCACCAGCTGATGGCAGCGTGACGTTTTTAGTGTGTAGTGCACAGATTACCCCCAATAGATACCGCATACAAGGCAACTGACGCGCGCCAACACGTACGTGCATTTGCATGTTCACGACATTAGTGTCGACCAATACTGACCCGTCAAGTCCAAGTATGAATGAGAAATAGCCAATCACAGCTTATTGTTTTGTCCCCCGCAAGCCGCGCCTTCCGCTAAATTTTATGAGTTCAAACTCTAAGAAAATTACACTTATGCGGTATCAATTGGCGGTGATCTGTGGTGTAGTGTGACGTCACCTGCACAGCCTGCAGCATGTTCTGGTGCAGCGACACGACGCGCACCATCTGCGCCTGGAAGTGCGTGTGCCGCGCGAACGGCAGCGCCGCCGCCGCGCCCGCGCCGCGCGCAACCTCCGACACCTGCACCCACACATACACACACACACACATGATATTATATACAAGATATGCCAAGATGGCGCTGAAATTATGTCAGTCGAATTTAGACAAGTGTAGCGATTTTAATTCAGATAGTTGATAGCTGCCTCTGAGTGAGGCCGTCTAGCTGTCTTTTACACTATTATGGTTTTAGTAGTGCCATCCCTTTTACATAATTTACCAATGTAATTGATTGATGTAGTGAAACAAAAGATAAACGCGTGTGTGTGTTGTAGCTCGGTCGGAACAGATTTTTTGGTTGATTTGTAAGGGCATAACGTATCTATAGTTTAATATCATTGACACACACACATGATACGAAAGGTTCCATCTCAATATATTTAAAGTAATTGGATAGAAGTTTACCCCTTTTGGATTGCCTGTAAATTGAATTACATGACTTAATTCCCCCTTCCCCTTGCCAACATCAAACATTCCAACGCCCGGCGGGTATTCATCCCTTCGGTACAGACGACTGACTTTGCTTCGTCTTTGATTATGCGTACCGTGAAGGACTGGAAAAAATTGCCCGCATGGATGTTCCTAATTGATTATAATGTGGGTATCTTCAAGTCAAGAGTGAATAGGCTTTTACTTAATTAGTGCACTATCATCTATAACTTCATTTCCGCTTACAATCAGTTGGTTTTGTGGTCAAGCATTAACTTATTCTGTATAAAAAAAATTCCACTAAAAGTGGTGTAAATCGGCAACAACTCTCTTGGTGACTCGGTGTGGTGTGTTTGTTTGTGGTGAACCGGGAATGTAATCGACCGTGAACTCGTCATGTCCTATCGTCATGAACCTGTCTGTGCAGCTGGTAGAGGTAGACCCGGCTGAACCGCGCGCAGAACTCGGCGGCGCGCTTCACCAGCCGCCCCACCTCCTCCGGCTCGATCTTGCTCACCTCCACTCGCTCGAGAGTTGCACTACCCAGGACAACACACGTATTTTTTTATGCTTTGAGTAGGCAAACGAGCAGACGGGTCACCTGATCGTAAGTGATCACCGCCGCCCATGGACATTAGCAACACCGGGGGTGTCACCAACGCGTTGCCGGCCAAGAAGATGACCCGCTTCTTGAAGGACCTCATGTCATAGCTTAGAGGGAACACCAATGCAGGTAGTTTGTTCCACAGTTTACACGTGCGAGGTAAAAATAACGTGAGCACCGAACTGTGGACGACCGCCATGTATCCAGGTATTGTTGGTGGAACCTGGTACGTGATGTGCGGTGACGAAAATTAACTGCAAGTATTAAGCCAAACAGTTCTTCAGAACATTCCCCATTATTTATTAGGTACGTTATTGGTCCTCTAATTTTATAGTAGCATCTAAATTGTCTGAATTCAGTGTCGCAGCAGAGAACATGTCACAGGTCGATCGCAGTTGAATTGGCTGGCAGCCAGTTCTTTCTTTCACTTTCTTTTTTTGGTTGAAAATGTTCAGGTGATGTCTATATTGTTGTTAAATGCCAATATCCATCCATGGGCGAGGTTGGTCACTTAGCATCAGGTGGATCGTCTTCTTATTTGTCGCCTAGGTCACAATGGAACCGATAGATGCCGCTGTGGTAATGTATTTCTTAGTTCTATGCATAGATACAACAGTGATAGAAATTCCTTACACAATATCCAGAAGTTCCTCATTAATTTTCATACGGAGTTCTTTCACCTTGGCGCAGTAGATGCTGCTCTCGATCATGTTGGTCACATTCTCGGACGATTTACCTGAACAAGATTTACTTATTTATTGCAGCTTAAAATACTAAATAGCATGAGCTAAGCTATGGATCAGGACTGGGGAAGAAAAGTATTAGTTTTTGCCTTTCAGTCCATAGTGATGTCTGAGATCTCTCTACAAAATACCTCAAAATAGTATACACAGAAGGATAACTGCATGCAAGTGTGCATGAGCAACACAGCGACACCGTTCACTGATACGAAACTTAAGGAGGGATCTGTACCTCGCTCACGAGTTTTTAAAACATTCGTAGCGTCACCGTATCGAATTGACGATAGGTAATTTACGTAGACGTTAGTTGGCAGCACGAGTTACTTGCGTCACGCTAGCGTCAACTCGCAAGTTCAACGCAAGTGACGTCATCCTATCATAAATAAGAGAGCGGTCCAAGTGAATGAATGAACGAATGAATGGTGCGTTCAAAAGTTACATATGTCGGCTCTTGCTAATCCGACGAAACTAGGGGCTGGCTCTTGCTATAGATGATAGTGAAATAAAAGATAACTCCCTTGTTTAAATATTATTTTATGCACCACTTTCAAACACTGTTACACTTATACACTATTACAATATTGTCGACCTTCTTGCTCGACGTCCCAAAACTAAGGCTGCGGGCACGAGATCTGCGACGAGCGGCGCGATGGCGGTTGCGGCGCGGCGCGGCGCGGGGCGATTAGCAGCGGTGTCTTGCGGGGCACGAAAAAACGGTCGCTCAATCGCGCTAAAGTAGTGTTGTGAAGAATGATAATGTTATAATCTGTTTATATATACTTTTATTGTTGAAGCGATGGCGTGAAGTGACTTTCGGAAAAAAGTGACGCTTGGTTTTCATACAGATGAAGATACATGTTTCATCTATTCGGTTGTGAAAAATATGAGTTTACGTTGAAGAGAATTATTGGAGCCTAGTATCCTGATGAGAGCTGAATTATTATTTCCAAGAAATGGTGTTCATCCAATAAATAAAGGAAGAAGTAATTTAGGAGAATTTTCTACTCTTTATAACTAAGTTTTCATTCAAAAAATATTAAAACTATACGAGAATGAGTACATTTTGATTATATTTTGGAGAATTTTTAGAGAATATTTATATGGTGCAAGTTTTCACTGTCCCATATAGCAACTTTTGATGAAATACACGAAATAAGTTCTTCATTATAAATTTCCATTATTTTAAAATTATAATTCAATACAATTCTATGTACTATCAATCTATGTAGTTTGTTCCCATCTCTTCCGCGCCGCCGCGCATCGCCCCGCACCGCCCGTGCATCGCGCATCGCGCCGCTCGAAATCGCGGGTCTCGTGCCCGGTCCCATAGTGCGCCATACTGTTGATTCCATCGCTTCAAATCGCGCCGCGCCGCAACCGCCATCGCGCCGCCCGCCGCAAATCTCGTGCCCGCAGCCTAACTGCCGAGCGGGCAGCGTTGTCACCTCGGGGAAAATCCCCACTCCACGAGTACCCTCTCCACAAGAGCTTGTGATTGGTCGAGAAAGCTGCCCGCTCATTGGCCGTTGTTGTCAGTGAAATCAAGTTAAGTACTAATTTAACAATAACGTGACGGTAATTTATCTAATGATGCTTACACATATAAATTGAAAAACAATAATTATGCAAAAAAATTTCATTAAAACTATGAAATCACACTTTTTACACAGTTAATACAGCTTGTATTAACTTTTCAATAAAAATAAACCTTTTAATAAGAAACATTTAGGTACTTAATGATATATTTTACAAAAATAAAAATATTTCCGTGTCTCTTTGACCTTGGTATTCGAACGCGTACATTGTCAAGGTGAATCTCTACCGTTTAAGTATTCTGTGTCCCTACCTAGCCTGTGGTTTGGCGCCCTTAGCGGTCTGCCGTACTGCCGACTGCGTTTGTTAATTGTTGTCAAACTAATATTTTGTGAATTTTATAATTATATAAACTAAAGTAAATAACAAAATAACAATGTAATACTTAATAGTGATTGCGGCGTTTATGGAAAAGTACCCATCAATTATTGAGGACTTATTTGTATATACATTTATACAATGACCCAATGACCTATAAGATATACAAAGTTTCTCGACTTCATCTCCATTACATCGCGAAGGTCTCCAATGTCGTGGAGTAGTTGGTGAAGAAGAAGAAGTACCGGTTGTTCCTCCACCATAAGTTGAATTCGCGTAATGCAGTGAACTTCAACCTATTATATAGTATTTATTGTGCGCTTTACAACGGAGCTCTTGTCTACATTCCTGAAGTTATAGTGATATAATAATAATAGTGATAAAATGAGTGATTTAGTTATAAAGGACGTGTAATAGTAGTTTAAGTATATTAGTTTGCATTTTGTAAGGTACTTATTTATTTATGACCTCGTTGCCTGAAATAAAGATATTATTATTTATTATCTTCTTTTATTTGGCGCCTCAAGTGTTATGTGTAATTACCTATATGGTGATGTATATTTTAGTCGCTTCTAGGTATTTTACTAATAAAGGAAAACTAATATTGTGTTGTGATACTAATGGAAGAATTAATTAATTAAGAAATGCATTTGTATTTCGCATAAACCTATTTCTCACTTCACTTAAGTAGCAGGTAGGTACACAAGCTTAACTTTGAGGATAATTCTTTGGTTTGATTTTAAAGACGATGAAGTTAATTGCACTAGATTATAAAACCTGCCTTGCTAAGAAGATATCAATTATAAATACTATTTCATTGCACTTAGCAAATTAGTGATTATTCTGCTTAGCAAGTTATTTGGCTGGAACCAAATTATATAAGAAAATCATCATATTATGACAACATATTAATATATTATTATTATTTTAGTTATTGGATTAGTCACACAATGTTAAGCTTATTTTCATATAAACAAATATTTTTAACGTGATAACGTTTATAAAGACGATGAGCCTGAGAGGCATTCACGAAAACCGAGTAACGTCACGGAAGCGCGCGCAGCATTAGAGAGAGAGGCACGCTAGACCGGCCGTCTCTCTCCCACTCAAGCGTAATCGGTCCGCTTGGAAGAAAATCTACAATAGCGTCATCTCTGTTTATAGGTATGAACTACTTGAAAGAACTTTACACAGTACATCGACTCGGACTTTAGTTGTAGTCAAGAAAATCACAGATGTCGCGCAGCTCCTAATATTTAAAACGATTTAAACCAAATTTTCAACTCAAATATGTTTAAAATCGTATAGTTAGTATGAAATTATAATCTAATATAATTATAATATTATAATCTAGCTAGATACGCGGGTCGCGGTGGCGCGTCAAGCCATGTTCAAGCTGACACAACTGGCGAGTAGCACCGCGGCTCCGTGCGTAATCGGTCCGCTTGGAAGAAAATCTACAAAAGCGTCATCTCTGTTTATAGGTATGAACTACTTGAAACAACTTTACACAGTACATCGACTCGGACTTTAGTTGTAGTCAAGAAAATCACAGATGTCGCGCAGCTCCTGATATTTAAAACGATTTAAACCAAATTTTCAACTCAAATATGTTTAAAATCGTATAGTTAGTATGAAATTTAATATTATAATCTAGCTAGATACGCGGGTCGCGGTGGCGCGTCAAGCCATGTTCAAGCTGACACAACTGGCGAGTAGCACCGCGGCTCCGTGCGTAGGGCTTTCATTACGTTCTTACATTACATTATTTATATCATAAATTATTCTTCTACGAAATAGACGTTATCACGTAAAACCATTGTCCGTAAACCGACTTTACAGACAACCAATTTTTTTTCCTTAAAACTACTCTATATTCCATTACTCCGCTGCGTGATAATAAAATAATAATAGGTAATAATAAAATGTGATACGTTCAATTATACGTTTTTCTTGCATTTTTACTTGAAACAATAATCTAAAAACAATTAAAACACTAAAATTCACTACTATAAAGTGATACGAAAGTTTTCTCACGCAACAATTCTCCGTGAAAAAACATTCGTAAGATGACGATAGCCAGCTAGCGTCCGTATGTCAAAAAAATATTCGTGCTACCGTTTTCCACCGTTTTCCATACAAAATTGTTACGTAGCGTTACGCAGCTTTACGCAGCGTTACGCGGCGATACGCAAGTTGTGACGCAAATATTCGTGCTGCCGATTTTATTTTTTATTTATTTTATTTTATTTTGGACACAGACAGTCATGTACAGTTATATATGTTACAAAAGAAAAAACTATATTTAACTAAAGACATTGAGTGCCAACACTTATAAATTTTAGTACCATTTACGCACGATAGGGGCGCTTTTGCAAAATGTCATACAAATTGCTTACGTCAACGATACGAATACTTTTTCGCAAATATTCGTGATCGCAACACTGCTCAATACTTCTGTGGCGACAGCGCACACGTCACACAGTGACGTCACGCCGCCCTGAATCACGCTATCGAAGTTTTCAAAGATCGCTAGTATATATACGAATGCTCCGACAATGTCAGTCAGGGCTCGGCCGCCTCCCAGGCAACACGCCTGGCGGGAGATCTCCCTTTGCCAAACTTCTATTCAGTCTTCTTTTTCGTGTCCATGAGAATTGTCTAGAACACAGTCCTCCAGTATGCTATATTCTATGGAGTTATACTCCAGTTGTACTGTATCATGTGAAGACTCACTGGAGGCCTTGTCGGGGCTGAGTGACTTGACGGGCGAGCGGGCGTCCCCGCGGCGCTCGCGCACGGTGCACGGCGGACTGCCCGTGGAGTCGTTCAGCACCTCTTCTTCTGGACCTACACATTACGAACATGGGTTATGGCCTTGAAGGTGCTCTCATGTAACAAAATATTTAAAAGAAACGTGTGTGTGTACTTATGTACGCACATAATCTAACATTTTAACAAAAAAATAACCGACTTCAAATGAAGTACATCCAATAACAATCGGTTGGCGCGATATTGAGTTATTCGTCCATTTATCGCGCACATACTTAATGCAAATTTAAGACTTATATGCTTTTGACATGGATGCCATTGTAAGATCTCGTTCAAATTATTGTGGGACCACACGACAAGCACCAGCTTTCGATTAAAAAAAGAATCATCCAAATCGATTCACCCAGTCCAAAGTTCTGAGGTAACAAACATAAAAAAACATGAGAGGTGTCAAGGGACACCCGGATGGAACGAAGTTCCTTTCGATTTAAGTATTGTTTTGTTGTACAGCGCCATCTCTGTAAAACTCACTGAATCACTTAAAAAAAAGTGTCGTCATTTGTAAAATCAAAAAGTGTCGTAATTTTTCGTCTAGCCCCCTTTCACAACGCGCGATAAGGAACTTCGTTCCAATACAATCGAATTGAGAACCTCCTCCTTTTTTTGAAGTCGGTTAATAAAAAGTAATACTAACGTCGTACTTATAAGTACCTCTCGTTCGTACCCACGACCCGGCGCGCGCTAGCAATCCAACCACGTACCTCTCGCTCGCACCCACGAACCGCGCTAGCAGTCCAAAACAACTCCAGCGAATGCTGTGCGCCTAGTACACAAGCCTAGTATCAAGCACCTTCATCATGTCGCTTTTTGGCTGTCGCATCGTAAAAACTTTACTCTCATATTTTTTTCCAAACGCCCCATAAGAAGTATAACTTCAAAAATAATGTAACTCCTTCAGTAAACAGTTATAATATTGATATTAAGTATCTCCATTCTAACCAGACACTTCATCATCCTTTTCATCGTCAAATATGTGGAACATATCCTCTCTGTCCTCCTCCTCCACGAAGGTCACCACATGCTGGTTGTCGATGTCCGGGGGAGGGGCGGGCTCTGCCTCTTCTTGTTGTTCTTGGTGCTGCAAGTATAATTTTATTACAAATATGTACTATTAAATCAGTATTTCTCACCTGCTTGGCTCAAGACATGGAAGTCTTCAAGATAAGAGGTTTTTACTAAATTATTGAACTCACCATCTTCTAATATGTAAATACAAGTTCATGAAAATTCATTCATAAAAAATATCCTACTTCCTAAGTAAGTATAAAAGTGTTTATGTCCAAGATGTACTGAACACTATCCACACATACAACAAATTTCATAGAAGCAGAAATTCACCTGATCTTTTTCCTCAGTGTGTTCATTTCTCATTTTCTGCAGTTCCTCCTCTAGAAGCTCCTTTATACATGACTCTGGCAGCTGGTGCAGGAACTGGTATGGGTCATCTGTAAATTAATAACTTTATTATTATTTATCTATACAGTACAACAATAATTCAAAGTGAAAATGAGATACCAACTGCCTGGTGATGGTTTCATTGACACTATAGTTAATATCTGCACTGAAGCAGCATGTTTGAGTATGCTCTAGGCCTCTTAAAAAAGAGAACTGATGGTCAGTAGTATGCCATATGGATAGAAGCCAGCCAGCCATAGTTAAAATAGTATATAAAAAATGTCTCATTAATTTGCACCATCAATGATATTAAACATTATACATATTTAACAGATTCCGAAGAGTAAAAAGTCTTATATGGTTTAAATAGGACATTAGATGGCTGAAATTTTTTTAAAGTCTGCAGCACTATGACAAAGTATAAACAATTATAAGTCAATCATAATTTACAGTAATAAATAGAGATAGAGCATACAAAGTGAGAGCCATGCATTAGTGGATAGCTGAAATGAATATGCAAGAACAACCTTTACAAATGCTTGTGACGATATCCTGTTCCTGCACAAACTGCTCCCATATCTTTTGCTCCTGCTGCTTGAGCCGCTGCCGCCTCGTCATCTTCCATGTTTGCTCTAACTCATCTTTCTCCACATACTGAAAACATTTTCTTAGTTTAATATACAACTAAAAATGGGTAAGAAGATAACAATCAGATTACTTAAGCACACTTAGAAATTAAAATGCAAAGATTGTGAAAACTTTTGAGGGGACAGACCCCTCCAAGAACAATATTCTTATAATATAATAAATATTATTATGAAAAAAAGGTGAATTGAATATGGGCATTTTCACAAAAAAATATATAGGTCTAAAAAAGTAAGATGAAATTTCAACTTCATTTTTTATGTGATATTGTATTTGTTAACATTGCTCCAAACTTTATATTTTACGATTCCCAGCTTAAAAACAATAATTAATCACGTAATTATGAGAAATAAAATAAAATAGAGGGTAAGTCAAAGATATTTCATCAGTTTTGTTACTTAAACAAAATGCGAATAAAAAATAAACAATCAAAACAATGAAATTTTCTTTAATACAAAATAAAAGAACACAAGTTGGATTAACTAAATCAATTTGAGAAAATACGATATATTATAATACAACCAAGAAAAATGCCTCATAATTTCAATTTTGTTACCAGTGATGCCATTCGAACATTACAATATTCTATTATTGAGTTTAAAATACGAAAGCATACTATATGAATATAAAAACTAAACCTTTTATTACAATTTCACATTTATTAACTTTTGAATTTAAGTAATAAATGCTTTAAATTATCAATAAAAAAGATTTTGATCTGAAAATTAGGGGGACAGTAACAAAACTGATGGTAACAAAATTGTTATGAAGCATTTACACTAGGTTGCAAAAATCCCTAATCCCTAATTCCAAAAATGGTCTTAGAAGACCCATAATATTTTTGGAAGACCTTTTCAACGATACCACACTATAGAGTACGCGACGAATAAAAAAACATAACGTGTACTTATGTACGCGCGTGAGAAGTTATACTTCTTAGGTATCATTAAATAAATATTTAACACTAGCTGTTTTGGCGTACTTCGTATCGCCTAATAATCAGTGAATGTACTTTGTTGTTACTTTTAACTTTTATGTTTAACAAATCAGAGACCATTAAATTCCCTCTCCCTCCCCTCCCCTTCCCCCTCCCCTGCCCTTCCCATCCCCTCACCCTCACTTTACCCCTCCCCATCCCCCTTACGCTAACCCTCCCCTCCGCTCCGTTCCCACACCCCCTGCCTCTCAGTTACACTCCCCTTCGCTCCCCTCCCCCTCCCTCACCTTCACTTTACCCCTCCCCTCCACTCCCCTTCCCCATCCCCGTTACGCTAACCCTCCCCGCCGCTCCTTTCCTCCACGTCTATAGACCACACCCACAATGAGTATTGGACGTTTTAAGAGTCAATTTTATGTCGCCCCTCTCCCCCGCAAATCTTAAATGTTATTTTAATCGAATTTTTAGTTAATTGTGGTTTATTTTTATTCATTCAGGTTAAACTATGGATATTTATGTAAATTAAATAAACATAATAATTACGAAATAATGGTTGTTTCATTTAATTATGACGATTTTTTCTTTTTATTTATTTATTTTTTTCGCATATTTTTTTCTCATTAAAATTATAAATACAATAAAAAACAAAACAGGACTAATATTTATTTTAATGATTAGCTTGTTTCATAACGATTCCAACCACAAAAGTATTAAATATAGCTCTCATACTATAATTTTGAGATAGTAATATTATAAAGCGCCGCCGCGTACCACTCCCCGCCCCCTGCCGTGGCGTCACAGGTCCGCGGCAATCTTTAGGAGCGCGCGTCACAAATGAGGGGGTATAGGTACATATTAACTTATTTGGTATATTTAATATTTACTTCAAATGTTTCCACGTGATATATCGTCTACGTCACTTCGCGGTAACGCTTTTTCGTGACAGAAATTTCCTAATACCCCGTCTATATAGAAGTTTCCTTTCAATAAATAATTTTTTTATACACTTCTGTGAAAATATAAGTATACTTCTTTTTATAATCATAGTAAGTATCTATACTATGATATCATTACCTCCTTTAGATTATGTTGGTAAAGTAGCATGTGTAAACTTCTTAATAATCAGTTTTGTTACTTTGCTTGTCAGGCCTGTATGTTACCACACAAAACTGAGGTAACAAAACCTTACATTGGCGCGATTTATATTAAATTTGAAAAGGTACAATTGCAGTGTATCGTCATTAACTATTT
Source organism: Thymelicus lineola (assembly GCA_963932265.1). Classification (NCBI taxonomy): domain Eukaryota; kingdom Metazoa; phylum Arthropoda; class Insecta; order Lepidoptera; family Hesperiidae; genus Thymelicus; species Thymelicus lineola. The sequence continues at coordinate 962,537 of OZ010692.1, read as the reverse complement.
ATTTATGGAGCTAGACGTTATAGCTTTCAATAACTACCACAATCATGTGGTATAGATATTAAATTATAAAGCATTTTGGTAACTTACCTTGACAGAAAAATTTTAACCAAACGATGAGTGCTACTTCGCACGTGCACTTCTCACAGTTATAGGGCAAAACTGACGAAATTCAACACAGTGGATGACTTAAAACTTCTGCTTTTACTATTACATACAATTAAATATACCACAAAATTTAGTATTCATGGAAAAAATACGGTAACAAACTTGATGTGTCTGGTTGCTCACAATTTGACCTCTATAATTAAATTCTTATAACTTAATAAATTAAAAATATAATATTTGAATTACGCTTTAAAATAGTCTACCACAATCCCTTGAATAAATATAATATATATACCTTTAGTCAATTCTTAGGATAAAACACAATTAACGTATATTCAATATAGCTGCACCGTTGAGGGACAAGTCAAAATGCTCTCTCTCTGTCACTTAATTAATATTTAATTTAAATAATAGAGGACTTGGGGAATTAAGTTATTAATGAAATAATAACTAGATGTCTACTAAAACTAACGGTAATTCGTTTTTGTTGATACTGGTAATATTAGAAAAGAAACACGACAATCTTTTCGAGGGACAGGGCTAAACACACACCTATGGATTTTTGTGAAAATGCCCATATACACAAATTACTATTGTACAGAAGACAATAAATACATAACTTTTACCTTTAAACCAGTGAATTCCATACTTTTTTTCGGCATAAAAGAAAATCCCCTCATACCAGACTGGAAATCCATATTATTGAAATAGTTCAAAAATTTGATTTGTTTCTAAATTTGAAACTAATTGTTTAATTATGCACAGTGTACGGTCTGTACGGTACACAGCTGCTGAATTGTAAAATGATTTAGCGTTATATTAGTACAGTAATCAATCCATTCCACGCGATATTGATTAAATATGTAAAAATAATCGTCAATATTCCTAATTATTGTAGAAAAAAAAATATTACGAGCACTTTGTGATTACGACCGACAAAATATTCTGTCTATTGGTTTATATTTGACTTAATTCAAAGCTGTCATTCAATTCAATTTATAGGTTTAATTTATAAAAAAAAGAATAATTGTGGTTTTTAAAGTTTTGTTTACATTTTTGTGGCTGAGAATAATGATTACTGACACTAGTGATTAAGTACTCTGTGCTACTGACAGTGACAGTGACCAGTGACCACTAACACTTCAAGTGTTACCAACTCTCAAAAATATTTATCCCTAAAACTAAGTCAAACAAAAACCCCTAACATCGTCCAAATAACTTAGAAATTCCCATGATTTTTTTCGAAAAGTAATAAATAATAAACGTTTAAGTAATAAATTATTAAATTATTAATTTATTGATAAATTATGTGTTCTATGTATAAGTAAAATGAATTTATAATATTTGACTGTTTGTTTTTTTTAATTCATTTCCGTTTGATTCATTAATTAGACTTATAAATTTATCCAAGTATCCAACTAAATAAATTCCAATCACAATATCGATTTCTTTTGTAAGGTATGAGTATTTGTAAATACTCATTTTTGGATTTCTCTTCTTCCAGATTTCAGAATAATCTGATAACTAATATTAAAACTAGCTGTTGCCCGCAGCTTCGCATACGAAATTATGTTTTACCTTATTTGTACCTCTTGCAGAAGAAAATTTAAAAACGGTGAATTTATGTTGAAGTACTAGTAATTTAGTAATTTATATACTTAAACCCACGATACAATCACAAAGGATTTCTCCAGGAGCGGGTTTTGAAAAATAAACAATATTCACATTAATTTTTTTTTCTTTTCATTGCAAAATTTTGAAAAACTGAAAAATATATATTCCATCAATTTAATCAAGAAATATTTGTTGCAAATTTGAAGCAAATCAGTTGATGTTTTAAAAATATTCTATACAAACTTGCATCCAGTTTCCCAGGGAAACCTTTTGATTTTCCGGAATAAAAAGTATTCTAAAATATGACCCAGTGTATTAGTAACTTTACCAATTTTTATCGAAATCCGTTCAAGAATTTTCATGTGATGCCCGGACAGACAAACAGACATACATTAATTCTAAAAAATATATATGACGGCGCCACCATCAATGATTTGTAAAAAACAGCGTTCAACGGGCAATTCGAGCGATCGAGTGATGTGTCACTCGATTCACACCACAGATTCCTATATAAAGCAGCGCACGCGCACAACTCGGGTCATTCGTTAATCGACCGTTGCCCCGTGCACACGTTACGTAGTTACCGAGTAGTTTTATTACCGAGTATCAGACGACTTTGCGAGACAATCAGTCCTAATCGCGTGTTTAATTGTAACTAGTGTAAAACCTGTGTTAAAATGAGTTTCTGACTAAAGTGATGTAAACGCCCACTGTTGTTATTATTTCCCGGACCACCACCCAACTAGTCATATTTGCCTACATCAGAAGTGAGAGGACCCATATGGTGAGAAAATTTCGCCCACACATGTCGGAAAATAAATGAAGAATGACGGTGGTCCGGATGATATTTGAAATGACTTGGTTGCAATGAGAAACGTAACGACAGTAAACGCGAGTAAATGAGAACCGTGGAATTTTACAAAGAAAATATGTGTGTGATACTCGCCTCACGCGAGATATTTGTCGAGAAGCAATTACGGTGGAAGTGAACGGTGGAACGGAGTGCGTTGCTATTTGAACACAGAACACGAGGACGTGTTCAGTTTGTCAGAGATGGCCGAGGGAGTAATAGCATCCAAGACACCAAAACCAACAAACCAAACAAACCAAAAAAAAAAAATTCATAAGATGTGTCTTTGAGGGAAAAGTTCTATCTTTCCATTTGGATCACATGAATTCGCATTTCAGGTTTTTCAGACATGATGTACAAACAGTGGACAGCGAGCATGAAAAATAAGGAATACAAAGGATCGGAATAATGTCATTAAGGTTTGAGGTTATAAGGCAGCGATTTGGTATGGCATATTATTTCATTATTCTTAACAAGATTTGATAATCCAATAGTGTTTTAGTGTAATATCTTAACTTCCAGTGTAAATGGTGCCGTCATCTTGAACTGTCAAAAACACCTGACAGAATGTTCGAAGTTAAGATTTAATGAATTTGTGTTTAAGTAAAAACTATTGTGCTTACGTACTCGTGGAACTTACTCGAAGTTCCAGGATTTCCTTAAAATAAGATTGATTAGAAAGAACTGGTTAGAATGGTGGTTTCCGTAAACTACAAATCGTTTCGTCATATTTGTGCTTTATTCAACGAAGTACATATTATAAAGTCAATGTTCGGTATCTTTCAACGTAATTATGATTAACAAAGTTATTCAAAGTCGACACCAGAAGCGTTCTGTAAATGATATCAAGAATTTTCAATTTTCAAACGTCTTGATATTCTTTAATATCGTCTACCCTCAGTTCAGAAAAATAACATTTAGACATTTCGTGTTTCTGTGCTTTGTTTTTTGTGTGTTTCAGATAAACTTAGTGGCAATGTCAGTGGTATGGACATGCAGCCTGTGAATATCAAAACGTTGACGCGAAGTTGCATCCATGCGAGATAAAGAAGGCTGGTGCGGCGTCAACTGCCTGCACTTGTTGACAAAGACGGCAGCGTATCGCGGCTCTGTACGGTGGCTTACGAGGAGCATCATCGGTGATTGTATGGTGACATGATATAACAGGTGATCTGTATTGATTCCATCACGGTTCATTTTGATAACTGCTCACTGACAGTAATTGTTCCTTGTTGAGCACCACTACACTATATCTGTTAATAGTAGCACTTTGTCGGCTGGTTCACGTACCTTGAGCGCTAATACCAATAGTTAGAGAGTTCATCATCAGCATCATCAGATCCTATCAGAATTGTAACTAATGCCATTGTACACCACGATGAATGCTAAGCAGTAAAAAAAATGGGAAAGATGTTTAATTGAAAAAAAATGAAAAAAAGAAGAAAAGAGAAGTACGAGTCATTGCAGGGAATAATCCGGACCTTTGACTCAGCTAAAGGAGCGTATACCCGGTCTAACACAATCGGCTACAGGGACTTTTGTCCTGACTAGCACGATTGGTTACAGGGGGCAATGCCTGGTCTAGCACTAACAACCAGGCTTGTGCTCGGACTAGCAACTAGCTAAAGGAGCGTATACCCGGTCTAACGCAATCATCTGGACTTTTGTCCGGACTAGCACGATTGGTTACAGGGGGCAATGCCCGGTATAGCACTAACCGCTGGGCTTGTGCTCGGACTAGCGCGATCCGGTCTAGTTTAAACTGCAGGGAAAAAAAATAATCCGGTCCAGTTTAAACTAAAGGGGTCAATAAAAAAAAAGGTTAAAAAAAGGGTTAAAAAAAAGGTTTAAAAATAACAAAAGAAAAAAATACTGCATTTTAGCGATCGTGAATCTCTGAAGGATCTGAGTGAATCTGTGAACCAGATCAAATCTTATCCATGTGTGTCACAATTTGATATCAAAGAATAACGTGTGATGTATAGCTAAAATAGTTGAACTATGTTTTTATGTTTTATGTCTTGTTCCCAGATGCTCAAAGGACGCTCGAGGACGAGCGTATGTCAGAATGGCCGTGACGGCGCCACCATCAATGATTTGTAAAAAACAGCGTTCAACGGGCAATTCGAGCGATCGAGTGATGTGTCACTCGATTCACACCACAGATTCCTATATAAAGCAGCGCACGCGCACAACTCGGGTCATTCGTTAATCGACCGTTGCCCCGTGCACACGTTACGTAGTTACCGAGTAGTTTTATTACCGAGTATCAGACGACTTTGCGAGACAATCAGTCCTAATCGCGTGTTTAATTGTAACTAGTGTAAAACCTGTGTTAAAATGAGTTTCTGACTAAAGTGATGTAAACGCCCACTGTTGTTATTATTTCCCGGACCACCACCCAACTAGTCATATTTGCCTACATATATTTGTGCTCTAACACGTTACTGAAGTGTCCCCTAATAAAAAAAATATATGCAATGTACAGAAAAATTTGCCCTTTGAGTTTTATTAGCATAGATGCTAAAAGTTCCTTTGATTTACTAGTTTGTTCCAGGGCCTGTTACATCTTTATTTTGATCAATAAATAAAAATATGAAGAGTTACAAAAACCCTAAACATATAAGACCCTTAAAAAATCCCATCTTACATATTTACCCCCTAAATTTGGGGGGAAAACCCCTAACTTGGGAACCCTGAACACTTGACGCCTCAGACGCAGTGACTTGACTTTTGCTATTCGTCTATGCTATTCGTACTATGTAAATATTGTCTATTCATTTGATATCAAGAATATCAACGTAATTAGAATATAAATATTCGTAATTTAACTTAAAGTTCCACATCATAATGTACTAAGAGGTTATTAGAAAATATACAAAGAATTTAGATAACTAGAGGTAGGTCATTGAAGTATAATGACATAGAACAGACATCTCGAACAAAATGTGTGTTCCGAAACCGCGATGACGCGTTCTTTTTTCAAACTCTAGAAGCCGATTTACACACTTGCCATAGAGTAACTTTGTATAAGAGACTTGCCGAACCACGACAAACAGTCAACGACTCCAAACTTTTACAAGCTCTTCCAAATGTTTGATTTAATGTTTAATAGAATTTACTGATTAAAGTAATACACTTTATTTATTATTTACCACAGAGTAGGTACATTAGTCATTCTTATCGGTCTTATTATTTGAGTAAGGCCGACACTGAGTATTTTAATAGTTTGTATTTTAAATTCTTTAAAAATCAATTTAATTAATACCGGTATTTCTATAATATTTTGATTACTTTTACATGGTAAAAATTTAAGGAAAATTTATTAAAAGCAATTTATCACAAAACATTCAACACAAAAGAGACAATAAGAAGTATTGGAACCTCTTACAAACCAGATTTTCTTTAAATATCAATTTAATTAATACCGGTATTTCTATAATATTTGGATTACTTTTACATGGTAAAAATTTAAGGAAAATTTATTAAAAGCAATCTAATTTATCACAAAACATTTAACACAAATCGACACACACGTCTTATGTCCCGTCCACACGTATTAAGTAGATAAGTAGTTAACTAAATTTTAAGTAAATTAATACGTGTAAACCAAAGATGTTTAAATAAATATATATAATATCTTTGGTGTAAACGGACATTTTAGTAGTTAAGTAGATAAGTAATAGATATGTAATTTAGTACACAAGTAAATAAGTAATTTAGAAATTTTTCTATTTTTCTGTTAAGTAGGTGGGCGGGGCTTATCACTTAACACGTTTGGACAGACACTTTTTACTTAAAATTTAGTTAAAATTTACTAAAATGGTTAAGTAATTAAGTAGGTTGTGAGGAAGTCGTAAACTTCTTTGCGTTGTTGATCATTACTTTTTAGTAAACCAAAGGGCATGCAAGATTTATTTTATTTTAAGATATGTTATGAATATTTTAACTTATTTTTATTATTTTAATATTTAATTGTTAAAATGTAATTTCTACCAATACTCATACTGCCTACATTGTGCCCTATTTTATTCCTATATGGTATCTATCCCTTTTTTCATTTTCATTTTTACCCACGACGGACGGAACGAAACGAAGGCGGTATATGCATTAGGGGTTAGAGGTTGTTTGTTTGTTAGTTTGTATGTATGTATGTTACCGTTTTTTATGAAAACTACTGGGCCGATTTCATTGCAGTTTTTTGCATTCAAAAGGTTTCACTAAAGAGCGGGGTTATATATAATATTATGTTTTATGGCGGTAGGCCACCAGAGGGCGCTGCAGTAGCCTGATACGGGGGGGTTTTTCAAAATTTTTATTTTTATGTTCTGCTGTCTGTACCAACACGCTGCTAACTATTCCAATTTTTTGTAATACGCTTATACACACCCTCGCAGTAGGTTTTACCTCTGTTGCGGGTGGCATAGACGACACATCCCAATAACACTCATCACCCGAGTATAAATATTAAACTGTCTCATAAATATCTGCCCCGGCCGGGAATCGAACCCGGGAATCTAATCACTTCGCAGGCAGGGTCGCTCTCGCTACCAACTAGGGTACATGTAATTTCTACTTAGAAAAGCATGTATAATTATCCAAATTCCGAATAAAACAATTAGGACGCATTTTTATTAGTACAACATTAATTATGAAAGTTACACGTCTTATTTTGAACTGCGCTATTTACAAAAAAAAATCCTTTCTCCAAATTAATTAAGTACGTCGTAAATATGCACACCAAAATGTTGCACTTCCATTGGTCCAATTGGACCAAGGCTACCACAAAGTATGTATTTTATTTTTAACTTATTAACTTCATTCAATGTTTCACTAATAACAAATTTCAGTATGGAATTTATGAGTTCTTTTCGGTCTTCCATCTTTATTTTTGAATTCACTTATGTACTTAACAGCTTTACTAAATTGTTACGTTTGGACACGCACTTAAAATTATTCACTTAAAATTTAGTAAAATTTAATTAACTACTTATCTACTTAATACGTGTGGACGCAACATTATTGCCATAATTACTACGCATATTTAACGTGCAAAACAAAATTAAAAATAAAAGCGTGCAAAAGCGTTTGAACGATTTTCAATTGTTTACCATTGATTCGTGTCGAAAAGCCAACATCACAATATATTGGTCACATCACAAACGTCGGCAAGCCTAAGCAAGTCTATATGGCCGGTTTCTGAAGTCTCCAGTTAAACGATCAACAGCTATTGAATCAATAAAGTTAAACTTAAGTTATATATTCGATAACAGTCACTGGGTTTCTGAGCACGCGAGGAGCCTTTCAATAACTATGAATCCAATAACGAGTATCTAAAACTGCCACTAGATGGCTCTCTTCAAAAGATAATAAAAAGATAAGTTTCAAATAGATATTATCATTTTATTTTGTCGTTTTGACTAATTGTATTTATTTTGTGGTAGTAAATATGTAAAAAATATTGAAATTTGGTATTTATTTGCGTCTGTTCATCATAGTCAAATATCAACAATAAAATTTAAAAACGTCAATTTAACGTTTATTTTGGTTACCATTGGTTACCATTGGTTACTATGGTAACATAGTATTTGAGAATAACACCTCTGTCATTCATTGTCAATCTAGAAAAAATTGTTGATTTCTTGCAAATAATTGTATTTGTATTTTCAATAATCTGAGGTCCTTGAGGCTATCCATATACCTACGGCACACACAAATGACCTCAAAATAGTTGTAACTTGTAATTTGTCATATTCTGTCCACGAAATGTTAAAATGAAACGTCAAATAAAGTTATGGAACCGGTAAACGGCCATATATGCTTAGTTAAGTTAATCTTAGATAAAACGGAATTTATCTATTATCGCCGTGCTCAGAAACGCTTTTTCGGAAGTTATCGACCCGTTAGCGTTTTTGAATAGATAAACTCTCGAAAAAAGGATCTCAGAAACCGGGCATAAAGTCCATTAACACGCTTACGGCTTGCCAAGTATGTAAATCCGCTTCATATTTTTTTCATTCAAAATGGCGGGAACATTGCACAATAATTTAATGAAATTCGTTTATTTGATTTAAGTTAATATTTTGTTTTCTTACCGATGATAAGTAATACCGTTACCTTTTTTGTTTTTTGTCGTGCGATTGTGACACGTTCTTATTACGCACGACGGCATTATTTCAGTGTTTTACTAAAAAAATTGGCATGCGGCCGCCATGAGCGCAGGTGAGTGACAAGCGAGTGAGTGAATGAAGTGAGCCACCCTGGCCACAATGCATGCACCCGACTCAATGTTCGGGGTGTCTGTTCTATACGAAGTAATAGTACTTCAATGAGGTAGGTCCTGTATGTTGTCTAAATATCCAAACGTACGTTGCTAGGCAACAGAAGTGTTTACATATACGTCAATGTTGAAAGCTGTCAGTCAGCTGGCAGCTGGCAATCAGGGGCTACTCATTTCGATACATAGCTTGTTTCAAGGTTTCGAGAGACATTCTGGCAATATTACAGACAGAATTTCGTCATAAATGTTGGTAGTAACTTTTTGGTATGACAAATGTTGATTTTCATTTCCGGTTGTCAATCAAAAAAACGTTGCGTTTAAAACAAAAATTTTAATATGGGAAAAACTACAATAAGATGTACTATTTGTTGTCGTAGACGCCCATCAACACCAAATTTATTTCTCTCGGCCCTTCCTTTAGACCCTGATAGGTAAGGTTCATGACTATTATTGATATGAATAAGCATACTGTGTTAAAGTAATGTATGAAGCTTACATTGCTATATTCTTTTCATATTATTTTAGATGTCGACAATGGGTTAAAGCCATTGGAGACGAAGATTTGGTGTATTTGCCTATAGAAAAAATTACACCAGTTAAAATTTGTGTGCGGACATCCCTTCGCACCTTCAGCATATAATACCCAAGGAAACAGATTACTTAAAAATGCAGCGCCTTCCATCAACTTGACGCGACCACCTCTAGCAGACAACCTATTTACCAATTTCCCATTAAGAATTGGAAGTGAAAAAGTATCATCTGGTAAGTAGACTTATCATAAAATTCAACTATAGACCATATAAAAAAAAAATATATATATGGGGCTCCTGAGAGGATGGTGGCTTAATGTGTATACTGATTATTTTAATTATTTTTTCAGGAGCTAACTGTACGGTACAATCAGACAGAACTACTCCTACAGAAACAATCAGTGAGTACCTGTATCCAGTTAAAATAAAAAGTAAAAATAAAATAAAATTATAATATTAATCAAGTGTTAACAAATAAGTAAAATGTACTGGTATTCATTTATACTTGGAATTGTTAAATAAAATTATAATATTATTCAAGTGTGGCTTTCATTTTAATCTATAATTAAGGATAAAAAGGACAATATAAAAGCACAAAACTTGTTATCGATAATATTAAGCACATCACTAGTTGACAGTCATTTAATAGCTATGTTGGCAGCATTGTTTCCGTTTTACCACAGATATCATTTAAAGCATCTATGCTCATCGCACAGAGTACTTAAAACACTATGGCTCATCGCTTATCCTGTAATGTTGGTATAAAAAGACTATTCGTGTTTAGCTATAGACAATGTTCTATGTGCCGTCTCTTAAAACGTAGTGATTAAGTACTCTGTGCTGGCAATAGCCTACAACCAAAACAAGGATTTGTTGTGGTATTTCGTAAAGAAATAAAATAATATTTTATTTATAGATGTTCTTATTTATTATAATAAACACAACACACTGTATTTTGTCGTCTTCTAAAGTAAGTATAGCTACTTACTTTGTGGCACAGTAGGTAGGTACATACAATTTATTCGCTATCGACGGATGCATCTTTTTACGTTATATTTACATTCATAGATAATTGGTTTCGATAGTTATCTAGGCCGTGATCAGAGCGATGTTGTACACAGCGAGGACATTAGCGGGCATGGGGGCGCCGTCGCTACCGGCGTTGAACAATAATTCTCGTCATTTTCCGCAATGGAGCAGAACAGCAATTCTAACTTTAAGTAATCAATCGGACGATGAGTTATGTGATGTGAGTATTATATATTGTTGTTATATTTCAACATAATTTTAATGTTTTTAAAGTTTATTTGTGTACGATATTTTTTCATCCTATGCCTATTTGTAACATAAAATAGGCATCTAATAGTTCTTTAAGCAATATCTTCTGTTCAGGCTAAATAATCAGATTTTTTTTCAAACTGTTACACAAATCTGAGTTTTTTTTCGCTTATATAAATCACTCTATTTACACTATAACTACTGTTGCAATTTACGGTAATATTTCGGAATTCGGATATTGTGCTATCATAAGAAGTCTTCACGACTTGCCGTCGAAAGAATATGTGGCAGAAAAATGGCTATCAGGAGCCAAGTGTTCCGACAGTGATACAATGAAACACTTAACTATTATTATAGGTAGGCACCTACTTGGTGTTTCGCAGGAGAGGCGCCTTCGGCCGCGGCGGTGCATTCACTTGAGATCTCGGAGCCTCACCATATGCGCCAAATGGCGGCCGACGTGGCTTTAGTAGGTAGAAGTAGAAATCCCACATAACCGCAACCTGTAGGTTCGGTTCGGATAAGTTTGGAAGATTTCCCCGAAAAAAAACGTACTTGGTGTTTAATCTCGAACATGGTGAACTAATACGCCTGCCCTTATGATTCCAAAAAGAATCCAGATTTCAACAATAATATGAGATAGCAATAGGCGTGAGATAGCAAAGTAATAAGCAGTGCAATGGTGACGTCCATGGTCAATGTGCGGGTGGGCGATAAGGATTCTTTGCCATCCAGGGTGACGCGTCTGCTCCAGTGACCTTTGTCAATTGCCATCCAGGGTGACGCGTGCTTTTTAATTTTTTTTCCTTTTTTTTAATTTGATCCTGAAGGTATCTTGTTGGTATTGAAAACGAATCTGTCCAACTTTCGTACTCATTTATGTCCATTTGGCTAAAGAGTTCTCCTAGAGTTACCCTAATGTTGAAAGCATGTAAGCAGGCATAAAGATCGTCAAATGAATAAGTAGGTTAAGCACAAGACAAGCTAATGCACTCTCATAAATTCCAGTTCAAATATTAATACGAGCGCTCCCTCACGTGTCTACACAGCTTAGACAACTTGATTAAATTACTTACTGTCCAAACATTTCTTAAAAGTCTAGGCTTTTTGTAAAATGCGTTGTTCCAAAATCATCAAAGTAGCTTTTTTTCTTTAGGATTTTCGTATTTCTAATCAGGTTAAATAATTTGGAATATTTAGATGTCGCGAAATGACAATGCTCGTAGACCAGCAAAATTTAAAGAAAATTTCGGACTTATATGTCATTGTTCGTCCGTCCGTTTCTGAATGTCCGAATCATAGCGCTGAGATCCTTAGTATTAGAAAGCTGTAAATTGTCATGGATATACATTTATTTTCAGGGTAGGTACCTCCCCTATAGGTAACATAAGGATGAATACAGTGTGGGATATAGTTGAAAAGGTCTTTCAAAAATATTATGGGTTTTCTAAAAACATTTTTGCATTTAGGTGTCCGTTTGAGAAATATCCCGTGTCCCCCCCACCTCGCCGACTAAACGGTTGGAGTTGGACAAATAAAAAGAATTCTCAAAAATAGGTTATAATAATTGATGAATATACAAAGAAAACTATCGCGTACCACGCCATGTTAGCATAAGTATCTAGTTAATGAGTAATAGTCGATAAACTTACTACTTCGGAACCCTACATTGCGCGTGGTCTGACACGCACTTGCCCGGTTTTAAATATTTAATTTAGGTAATTGGTTTGCTTTTCAAAAAGGTCTGTTTATCGGGGCGTCGAGTCTGTTTAATAATAATATCCGGATGACCGAGCTTTGCTCGGTTTAGTGTTGCTTAACAACGCCATTTACTGAAGTAGCTTTAGTATTGCTACTTGCCAATAGAAGAAGAGGAAGAGTATATTGTAGAAGTCTATCATTGCCTGAAAACACCGATAAAGCGACATTTTCTAAAAATGAATCCTAGCTAGATCGATTTATCGCCCCCGAAACCCCCTATATACTAAATTTCATGAAAATCGTTGGAGCCGATTCCGAGATTCCAATTATATATATATATACAAGAATTGCTCGTTTAAAGATATTAGATTAATGTAACATTTTGAAAAATGACGTACCTAAGCTTTAAAATGTGAATAATATTTATGCGGGCTAATAGCTCTTAAAGTCAATGACGTGTTTAGCTCATACTCATTTTAAACATAGATACTTCACGTGGTAACTAGGTCACAACATTATCTAGGGCGGATGAAGTAGGTTTTATAATTTCGTTGGAAAATTTGTTCGAAGCGGTAATTGTTTATACCCGAATACCAACATTGGTCCGAGTTTTCACGAGCCTCTCGTACTAAATCAGCCATATATAGCGGGCGGCTGTCGAAAATTAAGCTATTACCCCGATGATACGTCGTAAAGCCATCAGCGCTGTTGGCACTGCGCCACCGCTCGTAGTGACAGAATCCCGTGAGTCAGCGATACGCGAGACCGGTGTGCGGCGGCGCGATCGATACGCTGCACCCCCCGCCCCCCGCGCGCCCCCCGCCCAGCGCACCCTCGCCCTGCACCTGCCCTGGCCACCGGCGGCTCCGGCACCGTCCGCCTAGCACGAGAAAACCCACAAATAAATCATCCACCACTCGAAAACCGCAGAAGGTTCGTCGAAGCAGCACCTTCGTCGAAAGTCAATTCCTGTCACTAGTTCAAGGTTAGATTGATTGCGGAGTTCGTAGACCCGCAGCCAGAAGGAAACGTCTACCTCAAAATCGCGCTCGTGAAGAGAAACGCGGACTGTTTATTTGTGTGCCTATCGTGGATTTTATTTTTAATTATTACGCGTAGTGGGCAAGGTCGTCGTTTATTTTGCCGTGCACAAATGTCGGATAATTTCCATTGCAAGCGCGCTCGTGCTCCGAGGTAGTTGATAACAAAGGAGGTTGCACTAATCGTTCCCGACCGCCGTGTTGCGCTGAAGGCTCTACGATGGCTTCCAAGGTTCTGGTACCAGCGGCACCCTTCGCTAAGTTGCAAGTAAGGATAAAATTAATAATATTATTTTTATAAACTACAAACTTACAAATTACGCACAATTTTTATATGGATTAGTGTTTAAACCGTGTCTTATTTTATTTCACAATAAAAATTGTACTACTTACATTATTAATTTATCGGTAAGACAGTATACTTTTTCCGAGTTAAAAAAAAGTTTTCTTAATTTTTGTACAGGTCCTAAGTACAATCTACATTATTTCTACATTATTTCAATTTTAAAATATTCAACAATTTTACAATTAATAAATAATATTTAGATTTTATTAATATCTATAACATTATTAAAAAAAATATAATACTGTAATCATAACAATAAGTAAGCACTCGGATCTAGCATCAAGTACCTACCTATCTACCTGCGAATAGTAATCAAATCGCACCGTAAATAAATAATGGAAAAATGGAAAGCGTAGAAAATGAAATCAATGGCATAAAAAGTCGTCGGTCACTGACACGGCCAGGAGTCCTTGGGCCTAGTAGATGGGGCTTTCCGCTTCCTTGAATCAATCACAATTTTCCACGAAACAATAGACAGAAGAGCTAGAATCTAACACGTTAAATTAGCCAAAAGCAATTAAAAAGGAGCCTCTATCCGTTGACAAAGATATTTGTCTTTCGCCTTTGGAGAACAAAGGATCTAATAGGTAGTTCTAATGAGTCAGATTTTACACAATGGTGTATAGCATTTGAATCTTGTTTGTTTTACGATGTGCTACTGTGATGTCTACGTTTGGCTATTTGCAGAGATGAATACTCCGATATAATAATATGCCTATTATATTATAGTAGGTATATACCTATAGAATGATAAAGATGAAGAAGAAACGTATACAACGATAAAGATGGATAAAAATGACCAAATAAGAAATGTTTTTCACAATTTTAAGTAACAATAAGTAGGTAATTACTAATTAACACATTCGCTGCGGCACGGCGATACGGCACGGTGATAGAACTACTAAAGTTCTATCACAAAGGTTAAGGAACATTCGACTTAGGACGTTATTTCATCTTTCTTCTGAAGCGATAAGACACTTCGCTAGTTACATACATAAAAAAATGAATGTCTGTAAAGTCGGTTTACGGCGGTAGTTTAACGTGACAACGTCATGACAAAACATTGATGAAATGATTGCATACTTTTATAGATAAAATTGAATCATTTTAATTAAATTACCATTATTTTGTATAGGAAAAGGAGTGAAATTAAATCTACATTTTGATTCATAAATTAACTTTTATTTGCACTAATTAATTCAAATATGTTTATTACTTCGATGAACAGATTATTTACAAGTAACAATGTGAAGGAAGAGAGATACATGCGGTACGAACCGAGCGCTTCGGCTGATCGTAGCCGATCGTGCCTCTCTATCGCTTGTTCCGCGCTCCCGCTCGCGGAACGTGACAGTGAGTCATGCTTTTTCGTGCGTGCACCCGGCGTTCATCGTTTTAATGGACGTTGTCACGTCAAAAAACCAACAACGCTGAAACTCCTCCAATTACAGAGATCTACCGTGACATATGATATTTAACGTTGAAACCTTGAAACCAACAGAAGCATGAAACCCATCACACGTTCCAGGTGAAGAAACCGTCGCAGGAGGCCGCGGGGTTCATCATCGGCGGGTCGGAGGCGGCGGCGCGCGTGGCGCACCTGGAGCACAGCGTGCGCTTCCTGCAGGAGCAGCATCGGCTCATGCTGAGCGGGCTGCACGCTGAGATCGAGGCGCTCCGGGAGAGGAATAGAGGTACTGATATTCACATTTTTACGATAATCACAGAACTTTGAATCCGGTTATTCGGGTGTTCCGTTCTTGAAGCTTACTACTTGACCCTACTTGTAGCAATACTATTTGATTTCCATCCATTTAGTCAGCCTGTCATCCTACAGTCACTTAAATACCAAAAAATTACCGATTTCAAAGAAATAGTCTTGAAGAATTTTTATTTATTTATTTAGTACGGTAAATATCAATGACACTAATTAATACAAGAACAATTATAAAATAAAATATTAACTAAACAAAAAAAAAGAAAATCGATGTCAAATCAAAATATCATTCAAAGGTCATAGAAAGGTCAAGAAACATATTCAACATAATTATCAAATCACTATATTAAGAAGAGTTCCCTCAATTACACGTAGATATCATCAGATTAGAATTTTGATAAATATGGGTCCAATTAAAAATTATTTTCCAAAACGGTAAATAAGATAAATGAATTGAGAACTTCCTCCACTTCTGAAAGTATGATTGTAGGTACAATAGTAATTTGATACAAACACTTGATTTCTTGTTTCTTTTGGTTTCAGACCTGCAGTTTCAATTAATATTCAACAAGGATGCGTCGCCCAAGTCTAATTCCCCGAATCCCACATCCGAAGAAGTTGTTGAAAATACTGAGGTACTGAAAATAAACATGATTTAAAAGTATCTGATTCTAATAGACAAATGTAGGAATAATTTACAAAGGTGGTATAAAGATTGCACACTTGATTGGCGCATGATTTAATAAGTATGGAGCAAAATGTCTAACAATTTCTTCAAAGCCGTACCGTTTTGTATCAACTATTCTACTAATTTAACTAAGTGTGACGTTAGAATCAAATATTGTTTATTTATTTGTTGACGCACTATTTTTAGTAGATCGAACTTCTCTATTAGAATATTTGCGGGATAATTTTCCCGGAAAACAAATTATATGGAGTTATAGTCAGATAAAAATATTTTCAATAACAATGCCAATGCAATTCCATTCTTATTTACAACTTCCTGACGGAACAATTTATTGCGGAAACAAATTGCAAATGCAATAATTATTAAGTTAGACATTAATCATGAATACTTTTATGAGGCGTGTTGGGTCCGTGAAAGATAAATATTGACTGATACAGTCAGATCCTGTTTCTTTTGGCGTATCAATTTTTTTAAATAACGCTTCACACTCATAGCCCTACACTAGGATTCCCTGTGTCGTGGGTGCCATGGACAACACACAAGACAAGGACATTCACACCCAGACCGAGAACAGAAATTCAAACTCATCATTCAAATTTCCGCCTCGCTGGGAATCGAACAGGACCCTTGATGCGGCGATCCGGCATGGTAACCATTGCACCACACGGATCTTTAATAAATTAAATACGATTGTACATTGATCCAGGAAGTTCAATCAATCTGTTTTATTTATTTACATGAAATGCCATACGAGCTGCCGACCCAGCCCATGAAAATAAAGCTCAAACTGCCTATTACAGCGTTCATACACCTGAAAGTTTTCTTCACATTTTCTTTAATTATCTGTTGATTCAGGAAGCGAACCTCCGCCGCGAGGTGAGCAAGCTAGAGAAGGAGGCGGCGGCGGCGCGGGGCGAGGCGCGCGCGGCCGAGGCGCGAGCGCTGCAGCTGCAGAGGATCGTCGAGGCGCAGGCTGAGTGAGTTAACTTGGTGATGGCTGGTACAAGGGCGGATGCAGCGATGCCTCTGGTGTAGCTGTTGTCCATGGGCGGCAATAGCCACTTACAATCAGGTGGATGTGAGCTCGTTTGCCGGCAATTTCCATAAAAAAAATTGTATACTTAATTTTAATAAAAGGAATTTAATTTATCAATTAGGTTATGAAATCAAGATGTGTTGTCTCCCAGGCGACTTTAACCAGGTCGATACATGAGGAAATTGCGCTAGGACCTGCTGCAGTGTTAGGTGCAAACGATGCACTTCACTAGTAGACAACATGATAAACTATATCAGAGCGTCTGTCGTTACATCTGTAAAGTACCAACCTACTGGTATACTCGTATGATACAAAGCTTGTTATTTGTATCGGTCGCAGAAAGATCCGCGAGCTGGAGGTCCGCAGCCGGGGCTCGGGGTCGGGGGGCGAGGCGGAGGCGGCGGCGGAGGAGTCCCGCGCGGAGCTGCGCGCGCGGCTGGCGGACGCCGAGCGGCTGGTGCGGCGGCTGCGCGGCGACGCCGAGCGCCAGCGCAGAGAGGTACTCGCGGCCGCCACCGGCGTCACCAACCTACTGTTCGACGGCGCCGCCGCGAGACACGCACACGTACGTCACCGGTCACCGGTCGCGGCGCCCGCTACACCCCGTTTCGTGGACACACCGGACATGCGATGCAAATAGAGGTCGCCACTCGTCGACGACGGTCGCTTCAACGGTTATACTAAACGCAAAGACTCGTGGCAGGCGGAGTAATACAACGTGCAAAAGAGACGGCACATCATTTTCTCTCTCGCACTTGCACTGTTTATGGATGACGTCACACAGGCACAGAGATGCGAAACACCTAATTTCCATAAACAGTGCAAGTGCCAGAGAGAAAATGATGTGCGCCGTCTCTTTTGCACGTTTTATTACTCTGCCTGCCATGAGTCTTTGCGTTTAGTATGTCACTTTATTGTTTACCATGTGAGTAAAGGTGGCCAAAGAATCCCGCTCGGTTCGTGGCCCCGCTAGGAGCGACCCGGTTCGACCGTTTTGTGATTAACACGGAAGTGTAAGTCGTATGGTGATATGAATGGAATACATTTTGAAACAGTATGATATAAAGTTCTCTTAACGTCAGCCACACACAAGAAGTGCTTATTCTCTACTCATAGCCAAACGTATCACCGCGAAACGTGCGCTTTTAGATTTGCGATCCCACTCGTTTTGTGGGTACAAACACGAATATAAAGTTTGGAGGGTATGTATAAAACAGAGACGTCGGTACCCGCAAATGCTATGGGATTTTCAGCCATAGTAAGATTCGTTATATTCCGTTTTTATCGGTGGCGGCAGTTTGTACCGAAGTGGCAATAGGCATTGTTAGTGGCTGCGAAAGTCGGGATTTAGTCGATCGACCATCTTCGGAGCGGTAAACTTGGCTTCTTAGTATTAATAAGTAGACACATCCACCTGATCACATGTGACCGGAATACTATGACGTAGGTATGAAGAAATTCTACATAGGTACGTTAAGTCAGACAATATTATTAAAAATTGGAGAATAGACGTCACTATTTGATTACGCTCGTTTTTTCATGACCATGTTCAAGACCTACAAAAACAAAATCGTGCAGTTAACTAAAACGCAGATATTAAAACTTAAGTAAATTAGTATGTCGTCGGTAGCTAATTTAATACATTTTTGACTAACCTGTTATGTAGTAGTTTAAGTTTTGCGAATGTCCCATGTGACCTGCGAACAAACTTGTACTTAGATTTTTCTCTTCGTAGATTCCCCTTCATTCTTGATGCTTTTAGCCTTTCCCCCGGTTTGGTCAAATCAATCGGACTACGGACGCTGTATGGACATGTTCAAACATGACCTAACTGTAATGTTGCTACTCAGTGGCTGAAGGTTTCCCGTGGGCCCGCGAAGCGTGGTGTGCGCGGGCGCCGCTCCCTGAGTACCGTGTGATACTAACTGCATGATCTATGTCCGATATTTTATTCTACAATATTTAATTTTATGCTATGCTTGCTACTTACGCCAGATGATCACACGAAATGTCTGACAACTGTCTTCAAAATGCTTGATATTTTGTTTGTAAAATAAAATGTGAGTAGAACTTATTTGCACTGCCCATACCGTGACTCGATACATCAGTAGTTGCTTCACCATCGTAGGAACACTCGCCCGTATTTGGACACCTGTAACTTTTATTCGTATAATCTAGAATTTTAACAAACAAAAACCGACTTCAAACGAAGTACATCCTTTCCAATAACAATAAAAAAAGAATCATCGAAATCGGTTGGCGTGATATTGAGTTATACGTCCATTTGTCGCGCACATACTTAATGCAAATTTAAGACTTGTATGATTTTCTCATGGATGCCATTGTCAGATCTCGTTACACATGAAAAGCACCAGCTTTCGATCAAAAAAAGAACCATCAAAATCGGTTCACCCAGTCGAAAGTTCTGAGGTGACAAACATTAAAAAAATATAGTCGAATTGGGAACCTCCTCCTGTTTTTGAAGTCGGTTTAAATAGTTAAGTTACATATGTGAGGCGAGTGGTCGAGTGGTCGAGTGGGAGCCACTAACGGTGCCGTCGCTGACTAGTTGCAGTGCATGAAGAACTCGCTGCACGCCAGCCTGCGCGCCGGCGGGCTGGACAGCTTCGGCTACCAGAACCACTACGCGTTCCCGCCGGTGCACACCGCCGACTTCTGGCGCGAGCCGCTCAGAGAGTAAGTTGCTACTATTTCAAGTGAAGTCTTCTTTAGGCGCGTTGGGCGTTTTTTGACGTGATAACATCTATTAAATCGATGCCGGGTGCACGCACGAAAAATCATGACTCATCTGTCGCGTTCCGCGAGCGAGCGAACAATGGAGAAAGCGCCATCTATGAACAAAACTATATACACAATTAAGTCAGAAAGGAACTTGCTGAAAAAATAGTTTAGTTCAGGAGTTCTGGATGGCGTTGTAGTATAAAGATAAAAGTTTCTAATTATAAGTTAATTTCCAGAGATAAAGTTATATTCGAGCACTACTTCATCAATGTTTTGTCATGACGTTGTCACGTTAAACTACCGTCCGTAAACCGACTTTACAGACAATCATTTTTTAAATGGAATGAAGCATACAGTTCGCGACACCGCTGCACCGTCACCGTTTTAATCCTACCTGTGGCGCCATCTGAGAGAAGTACAGAACTATGGTTACTTAATTTACAGCTTGTATAATAGTTTACAAGATTGTATAATAGTTTACATATACTTTACGAGGCGTTGGCGGCCATTCACTAAAAATGTAATGAATAAAAAAAAGTTCATTTAAAAGTATTTCCTGCACAATAAAATAATTCCTGATAATTAAAAACATACACATATTTCACCTCTATCGGCACTCCCGGAGTGCTCCGTTATTTTATAGTGTTATAGTTACAGTTATGTTCCTTCGTCGCCAGGGGCAATAAATAAATAAATAACGCTACACACTCGTAGACGTACATTAAGAATCCCTGTGTCAGGGGTGTCCACCTCGCTGGGAATCGAACCGAGGACCCTCTGTAGGGCGGTTCGGCATGGTAACCATTGCGCCACACGGGTTGTCAATAAATGTTTCGTTTAAAATTTCCAGAGAATACAGCATGGGCGGGTCGCGCGGCCAGCGGAGCACCCGGCGCCCCTTCGCGCTGCCCGAGCTGTCCGCCGTCGGCCAGTCCATCCACCACGCCACCGTCATCGCTAACCGTGAGTGAACTAAAATACTAGTATATGGAACCGACACCGCGAACCCGATGTTCGCGCAACTGGCAACGATGTTGCCAAGTGGCAACTCTTTTCAGGGGAATCAGTCGATTTTGAAAATAAAACCTCCCAGCGCGATACTAATTTTTATTGCGATTTCTATTGTAGTACACTAGTACATTATACTTCAATGGCTTCAACCCACTATAGGCTCATCACTTAGCACGGGTCTCTCCTCTTGAGGAGGTTTAGAGCATACTCCATCACGCTGCTCCAGTGCGGAGTGGTGGAGTTGTGAGTGGCCAATCCAAGTGTCAAGTTTTCATGCTGAAGGCCTTCGACGTTACTTAACGACTGATTGCAACCCGATCCGGGAACGACCCTATATCCTATTGGCCCCTAATCGTTAAGACAATTGCTTAGCAACTGTGAAAGGGTCACTATGTAGCTTAAGCATTTCGACGTCACCCTTTTTGAATAGTTGACAGACAATACACAAAAGCAATATGTAAATGTGTGTTATACGAGTACGTGCCAGCTTTCTTTAATCGACCTAAAATGAACTTATCTGAAAATTTATAGATTTATAGTTGAATACGGTCGTTAACCGACTAAGTTACAATCGAATTGACTGGATTATTAAAACAACCGAGGTCTCACAATTTAATAATTTCTTTGTTTCTAAATTGATTTTATATGTTTCGACACTAATCGCGTGACTTGTTGTGCATGTTGCAATTGGCTTACAAAATAATGCTTATTACTCTTGTTGGAGTTGGTTGCAGTAACATTGTATAAGTTCTGTTTTGCTGATGCCGTGTTCAGATGTATTTTACATTGCTTCCCCCATCATACCGCTTATCGCATTTCGTTCATCGCGTACCGTCGTCACCGTGCGAACGTATTATCGACGCAACAGAAAGTGCGATACGATCCCGTTCCCACGAATGCATCCTTCCACACAAGTTTTATAAAAAAATATTAATTATTGTTGTTCTTACTTCGAAAATAGATAGTACTTAAGAATTAATATTTTAGACATTAAATTCCGTAAAAGTTAAGTGCATTTTGACTACCCTACATCTTCTGTCTGCAGCTTACATAACTTGTACGCTTGTACGTAATATATTCTTTAAATAAATAAACATTACAATATTTGTCATTTTCAGCTCACGCCCGAATGCGAAGCTTTCACGAGAAATCCAAAAAATCGTCTACGTCACCAAGTGGAGAGACGCACAATGGAAAAAGTACAGAGGAGCCGCCAGGTACTGCGAGGTTTTTATTGTCTTTATACAACTATATTTCGTACCCTCAGTGGAAAAAAGGCATAAGATGAAAATTGCAATTTTACAGGAGAGCAAAAAAACTGTTAAAATATCAGTAAGTAGTCAAATGATTACATTACGATTTCCTGCAAAAAGCCGTCAAGATTAATGATAAAAATTTGAATTGAGCATATTCAGCTTTTGTCCCTCTTTCCAATCATATTAATAAGTAAAATTCAAAGTAACACGACTTATGATTTTTTACACTGAGGGTGCGATTTCAACAAAGTCCTAAAGTACGTAACATAGTTACAATTTTAGTATGTGATTGTCATCTGGAATCTATAGCCTCGTTATCGTTACTGCTTTTGAAAATTTAATTTGGTGTATTTCCGTTATTCACAAGAAATTTAATCAAAGTGATTCAGTTGCTCTTTATATCGACTTTTGAAAGGTAAAAATTACAGTTTAATTAAAATTCAAATTTAAACTGCACTCCTGTAAAGTTAGCTCAATGTCGCTTAGTCGATTTTTCCTTTCAAGCGTCGATACAACATTACAATTTTTTTTCGCAAAACAGACAAGGTCAATTTGAGGTTTAAATTATTAAGATTCGTGGCAACAGTTCTGTTGCAGGAAACACAGTTTTATTTTTTAAACATTTCAGAAACACGATTAAGTCCAATATGCATCGACAATATCACAACGACCGATAGAACGATAAAGAGCCCTATGAGTATTTATCCAGAGTTGAAAATTGTGGTCACAAAATTAATACCCCACGATAAGGGTGAGCGAGCACTGAAGTTTATTTTTATTTTATTTAACATTGGAGTTAGTACTAACCTGCATTTGGTTCGTTTGAAAGAATATAATAAGGAATAAGTACTCGTGTATAGTTTTAAATACATTAATACGACGTCTTGACGCCCACTAACGACTATTAAATATAATTAATTAATATCTTTCGGACTGCAATTGGATTATAAGAAGTGACGGAATACTTGCATGCAATGCCAAATATCATTCAACATTTTATTGGAACGAAGTTCCTTATCGCGCGTTGTGAAAGGGGGCTAGACGGAAAATTTCGACACTTTTTGATTTTGCGAATGACGACACTTTTTTTGAAGTGATTCAGTTAGTTTTACAGAGATGGCGCTGTACTGTATAACTAAAAAATAGCAACTTTACACAATTTTTTAATGAAGTACTAGGACATCATGAGCGACTAGGAGGTTCGACTGAACGTATTCACTGAACACAGTCGCATTTAGTCGAACCTCCTAGTCGCTCGTGATGTCCTAGTAACTTACTTAAAATTTTTGTGAAGAATTTTAACATCACACAAATTTTTAATGAAGTACTAGGACATCATGGGCGACTAGGAGGTTCGACTGAACGTATTCACTGAACACAGTCGCATTTAGTCGAACCTCCTAGTCGCTCGTGATGTCCTAGTAACTTACTTAAAATTTTTGTGAAGAATTTTAACATCACACAAATTTTTAATGAAGTACTAGGACATCATGGGCGACTAGGAGGTTCGACTGAACGTATTCACTGAACACAGTCGCATTTAGTCGAACCTCCTAGTCGCTCGTGATATCCTAGTAACTTCATTAAAATTTTTGTGAAGAATTTTAACTTCACACAAATTTTTAATGAAGTACTAGGACATCATGGGCGACTAGGAGGTTCGACTGAACGTATTCACTGAACACAGTCGCATTTAGTCGAACCTCCTAGTCGCTCGTGATGTCCTAGTAACTTACTTAAAATTTTTGTGAAGAATTTTAACTTCACACAAATTTTTAATGAAGTACTAGGACATCATGGGCGACTAGGAGGTTCGACTGAACGTATTCACTGAACACAGTCGCATTTAGTCGAACCTCCTAGTCGCTCGTGATATCCTAGTAACTTCATTAAAATTTTTGTGAAGAATTTTAACTTCACACAAATTTTTAATGAAGTACTAGGACATCATGAGCGACGAGGAGGTTCGACTGAATCACGCTAGCGTGATTCAGAGAGTTTTACAGTACAGCGCCATCTCTGTAAAACTCATGGCGCTGTACTGTATGCTCTGTATAATGTATACATGGCGCTAGCGTGATTAGAAAGTTGTACAGAGATGGCGCTGTACAACAAAACTTAAATCGAAAGGAACTTCGTTCCATCCGGGTGTCCCTTGACACCTCTCTTGTTTTTTTATTTTGCTTGTTCCGCTTGCATTAGCTAAATATTATTCATGATTTAATTGGACTGCAGTCATGAGCTTTTAATCCGGATATTTAATTCAATAACAAGGGAGGTACAACACTCAACCTGGGTAAGACCTAATGTCCACGGCGCTTCATTTGCATGCAAGCTTTATGAAACATATTATACACAAGGTAAATTATAAAAACAGCACACAAAATAATAAGAACCATATTCCATAAACACAAGGTGTACATTCCAGTGAACTCTGGGCAGCGCAGTCTCTATTATATGTAAAAACAAAAACCGTCAAAACAATATGAGCCATAATCCGTGACAATAAGGTGTATATTCCAGTGAGCTCGGCGGCGGGTGTGGGCGGGGCGGGGGGCGCGGAGGGCCGGCCGCGCGCGCGCCGCCACCACCACCGCAAGCACGGCGCCGACCACACGTAACTCAACACGATACTCTCACAAACGTAGACTGCCACGAGATGATTATATCACGGAGCGACATCAGAACAAGCTTCCACAAGGTGTAGCCGAACACTTCCAGAGTTAACGTTATCACTAGCGGATACAGGAGTACTAGGGGGGCTAAGCCCCCCACGTCGACTACGCCCGCCTGTGACAAAATTAAAATACGGTTCATTTCATTACTTACTTCCTCTTGATTTTAAACTTATATTCATCCTTCATTGTGGTAAAATTACTATGATACGCGATAAACGTACAAAACACATTGTAAGTACCCCTGTCAAAGTAAAAAGATACAAAATTATTGTAACTTAATATAGTACTTGTGATGTGTTTTTACACAATGACTAAACATTTTTCCCAGAACGCTGTGAGAGATTTGGGAAATAGCCTCCTTCCGCGTGCCCCTCCATGTAATGTCTCCCTAAGCCAAATGATTTGATGAAGTTATTATTAGAGTATGGTTTGGTACGGTTCTAACGTTTGTTGCGATAAGTTGGACCGCGGCTACACACTTGTCGAATGTATGAAGCTTGATTTCTGCAAGATTTCCTTACTCAAAATTATGTTGTAACTTCAAAGTAAAGCAAGTTACTTAGATGAATAACATTGTGCCTGAGACGTACTTCTCCTTGATTATCTTCAAGATAATCAAGCTGAGGTAGTCATTTTACTGGATCAGATTAACAACTGTTAGTGACCATTGATGACGATATTAGAATTGATGGGTAGTTGGTATGTATAAAAATGGTATAGAGCAATGCTTGAACACTCATTTGAAATGTTATAAAAAGATAAACAGTAACTATTGCAATGGATTGATAAATGCTTACTGCATTTGCTTAAAATAAAGCAATAAAAGGTATTTAAATGTACGACAAATATGTGAAAATGTTGTATGAACATAATATGATTAACGACAATGAGTTTTAGGAGTTTGTGGAATCAATTATAAAATTGTTTATAATTTATGAGGCAGCGATAGATACATTTAATTTTCATAGCGTGTTTAGTAATTGCATTGGGTACATACTACCTAAATAGTACCTTGATATTTGCAAACGCGAACGCAAAATTGTAATTTTTCACGTAAAAAATTGCGAGAATTTGAAAGTACCCGCAAATAGTTATTAAAATTACGAACTTGTCAAAATCAAACTATCTAGTCAACTTTCCTTTTTTTATACATTTATAATATTTCCTTGTCAATTATTAAGGAGTCAGATGTTTTTAGCTCGATGAGATTGTAACAAGGTTTTGAATAATGGTAAGTATTATGAACACAAATGGATGACCAATATGACGTGAATATGTATATTATTTAGATCCGTGAACGTTAATTTTCTTATTATATAGGTATTACGATAGACCAGTTGGTGTTGCATGACTTTTTAAATTTTATATACGTAGAAATTAACAATTGTATTGGTACCCACTAACTTTTAAAATTGGTAAATACCTCGACAAAAGCAATATTTTTGTCGTTACGTAAGGCGTACAAATGTATCCACGGGCGAGTAATTATAATAGTGTAGTGATGTACCAATATTATGATAAGTAGAACATCTTGTGTAAGATCATTTTGATCATTATATTATGATCTTTGTTCCAAATCAGAAGATTTCGGTTGTAAAACTTATTTTACTGAAGTCTGCATTAGCTTTTTAGCTTTATCATTTTGTGGACCGTTAATGTTTTAAGACAATATTCAACATAGAAAGAATGTGATTATCTGGTAGATTGAAAAATAATTAGAAAAAGGAAAAAAAAACAATTACAATAATTAAAATATAAATTTAATTCGTTTCGCACATATTTATCTATGATATCAAGGTCTTAAATACCTAAAATGTGCTAAAATGCCTCCTACATTTGAAAAAACTACTAAATTTTGTCGAAATTGAGAAAATAAATTATTTTTTTCGCGCTTGTCGTATTAGTTTCAGTAATCAGGAAGGGTATTTGGATATGCACAAGATCACTATATGAAAACATTTTAATCGAAGAAAATCCGTAGGAGGATACAATAGTTGGAAACGCCTACCACCTCAAAAAGACTGTGATTGTTAAGTACATAATTATTATTATAGTTGCCTTAATATACCTCATTTGAATCGTATTTGTAGGCAGTATGTTAAGTGATCTCGGACAGAAAAACGTGCGTAAATTAAAAAATAAAGTCTTCTACACTATGGTTATTACCCGCCAAAAGTATAGAACTAGCTAGTCTTTTGAAATCGTCACCTGATAGAACATAGTGAGATTTTTAGATATTGTAATTAAAGTGCTCAATAACTTAGATTTTCTTGTTATTGTAAAGGAATGATGACGTGATGCTTGTCATTCCAGAAAGACGACCGACAACAATCCATCATTTACTGCCATTTTGCTGGGGTCCGTTCACACTAGCAGCGGTACTATATTAATACTGTTTGTATTTATATGTTGACAAGATATTGCACCGTTTTAAGTGTTTAATGTAGGTACGTATACCGTAACATCTATCACCTATAATATTCTATATTAGAAATAAATAGGGTAGGTAGTTCTTCTTCGTAGAGGTTATTATCTACGAAATTAGCAATAGAAATGTATAAATGTTTGTCTGTCACTCCAAAATTTTGTTAGCTTGAATTATTATCACATGATGCTAATATAATACCAAATTTTCGAATTTGTGGTTGGTAATGAAGAGACCGTAATAAATAATGACAATTAGCTACATATGATTCGTTGGGACGTTGGACAGCTCAACTACTATTAAGTGAACTGTCCACCAAAAGATTAGTAAAGATTGTCTATGTGTTTAAAAAGTCGAAATCGCTGACATTCCGTCACTGTTATTACAGACGTGTACCAAAGTTCAAAATAAACGCCGCTAGTGTGAACGAGCTCTTACGCTACATTTGTGAGAGCAATTGTAAAATTTTAATGCTAAATTTGTAGCCTTATCCATAATAATCTAATTATTAAATTATATGATGAATAATTATTATTGATATAATATAATAATATATTTATTGCAACTTGTCAATTGTTTCATTCAGCTTATTTTTACTTCGATATTCTAGTTACATTATTTATCTGCCCTGTCCATCTCACATTAGGGTGTGGATGCTCATCACAAAATTGCTAAAATAGGTTAAGAAAGACTATCACGGTTGGTTAAGGAGTAATATTCGATCATGTTACAACCACGGAAGCCTATATTGCGTGTGTGGTGAGTGGACGAGTCACCCGATCGTAAGTATTTAGTCATAGTTAGTTTAATAAGTAAGTGGTATCTCTATTGATTTACCCACACCGGAATGGGGGTAGTTACAAAGACAGGAGTCTATTACCCCACACTTCAACATAAGGGAGTTATTATTCTGAGGATAATAAGAAGTGTGTAAAAAATTGGATAAACAGAGAATTTGTTAGTTGACATTTATTTTAAAGTTTACATTTATACTAATACTAGTATCACAGATTTTATTAAATGCCTAAGATATATCTTTACAATCTTCTAAATCCGTTCACTTTGAACAGAGTATGTTATGAAAGAACACATTGTCACTATTAAAATTGTACATATTTCCTAACAACCAAAGTAACGAATCACGCAACACAGATTTGCTTTCCACACTTAATATCCTACATATGCTTTGGGTCATATTATAACCCATCAAGGTATCTAATAGCGTTTGGTAGATTTTACTAGTGTCCGAGTTAGCAAGGACTCTTATCAAATATATGAGTTTACAACAAAACGCATTACCTGTATCACTCTTACATGAAGCCATGTGTACTTCCATAGCTGATGGGAAATCTGCTAGCACTCTCTGAGTTAACTCTTCAGTAACATTTTCGAGGAAGTCTTTATGGCAGGACAGAATGAAGAGAAGTTGATATGATGACATTGTAAGTGGTATTTTCGTAAGCTCTTGCAAAATTCTCTTCAGGTGTTCAACTCTGCAAGAATGAAAGTAAAAAATCTTTTAATATTTACTTATACTTGCATGTTGTCTACTTTATGACTTTATGTGATTACTAATTACGGCTTTGCTCGCGGAAGAGTCATAAAGCAAAATCACAAACAATTATCCCACAGGAACATCCAACTGGGATAAAATCAATCCTTTTCCTCATTCTAGATATCTCTCTGTGTATCTGTTTCACTGTGTGCGAAGTTTCATCTTAATGCATACAATGGTTAGCACATTTCACAATAGAAATACCAACATAAAAAATATCTTCATAAACTTTCACATTTATATTAGTAGGAAGGAGGATGGTGTCCGTTTTTTTATGGTGTCAGTAAGTAATAAGTACATAATAGTATGGTATGAACCATATGTCAAAATAAAATAATAAATCGTAATTCAAATTAATAATATAAATAAAATTCCACAATAGGTATCAAATGTTGCAGTCAATACAATATAATTAGATAGCGCTACTGAGATTGTAAGTCATATTCATTTAAAAATTAATTGATTGAATAGTAGCTCATAGTAAACAATAATTGGAACGAAGTTCCTTATCGCGCGTTGTGAAAGGGGGCTAGACGGAAAATTACGACACTTTTTGATTCTTACGAATGACGACACTTTTTTTGAAGTGATTCAGAGAGTTTTACAGAGATGGCGCTGTACAACAAAACAATACTTAAATCGAAAGGAACTTCGTTCCATCCGGGTGTCCCTTGACACCTCTCATGTTTTCTTTTAGCTTATTTATTGCATCCTAGTAATATAATAGTGAAAGTTAGTGAGGATGTGTGGATGTTTCTTACACTTCCACGCAATAACTACTCAATGAAAATTAGCACATAGGTAGACCTTTGATCTGTAGAGACATACGCCCCAACTCACGGTCACTAACGGTTACTTAAATCGCTCCTTAGTACAGAATTTGTATGGTGATTCTTTACTAATTAGCGATTAAAGTAGCCGTTAGTGACTCTGAGTTGGGGCGTAAGGGTACTTATTATTCCAGAAAACGTGAGCGAGGTGTGAGCAGATCACTAATTTCTTTATAAACAAAATATCTTTTACCATACCTAAGCAGATCTTTGAGCTGGTATGCAAAATGCACCAGAGCGTACAGAGCTGCGTCCTGTATGTCGTCGCCACGCTGCAGCTGATCGCACAGCCTGGCCACCGCGCCCTGCGCGACCAGCAGCTCGCACACCCGGGGCCCGGAGCCCGCCAGGTTGCCGAGGGCCCAGGCACATGTTACCTGTGGGGAGTGATTAAATTCTGACTTGAGCCATTGGTAGCCACATTCATGAGGAGGAACTATGAGGCATAAAGAAGTCGCTTCAGGGGTACGGGCTCTGAAGCGAGGAGGGATTACTGGTCTGTGATAAGTGTATAAAACTTTTGAAGTATTGTGCATTTGAAAAGTCAATGGTATATGTTTATTGAAATTATATTACAATCAATAATAAACTTGTTTAAAAATAGGATAGACGCAAACTAAAATAGAAAAATATAATTAGGTAATAAAATAAGACATACATAACCATGACATTATGAATAACTTTCTAACATTAAACAAGAAACATACCACCAGGTCCACAGTGAGATTATCCAGCAAGATAACAAGGTAAGCGCCGGACGCCTTCGCTATAGTATGACAAGCTTTGCCATCAGCGAGGGCCAGGTTGCACAGACAACCAGCGGCCGCACACTGCTTCTTTGCGTCCTGACCTGAAGAGATACAAATTTGTTTTTAAGTCTTAAGTAAATGTAGTAGATATCAAATATATGGTTTTGGATTTACAATGATGATGTAAATGTATGTATGTGTCAAGAGAGTCAATAAAACAAACAGGGCCAGACAATAACATTAGAAAAATATTTATGAAATTGTGATTTCTAAACAACTATTAAATGTGTGTGTTATGTACCTAGCAAGTGTCTTTTGGAAATCCATAACATTAAAGTCCATGAAATAACTTTTAAACTATGAATCTTTAAAGCAATCAATAACTTACCCGTCAGTTCCCGCACCAGCGCTCTCAAAGCACCGTCAGTGCCCAACACTATGTTTTTGTTATTTGGATCATCCACCAGACCATTTTTCAATATATTCAAATCTGATGCAGTAATTTTTGACTTCTTTTTTAGATTTTGTGCAATGTTGGATATTTTTTCAGGTGTTATTCTAAAAGAACAATAGAAACAATTTATTAGCTGGCCATGTCATTTAGCACT
Organism: Thymelicus lineola; assembly: GCA_963932265.1. NCBI lineage: Eukaryota > Metazoa > Arthropoda > Insecta > Lepidoptera > Hesperiidae > Thymelicus > Thymelicus lineola. Next base: position 931,498 of record OZ010692.1, on the reverse strand, counting down.
TCAAGTGATAGAAAGATTCTTCTTAAAAGAACACTCGCCTACTACTACTCGGACTACGAAGAGAAGGAACAAGTATATAGGTTGAGCATGGAACTGGCCAAAGTATGTATTAAGAATGAGATAAGGAAGTAAGGACTGCAGCTTTACCGACTTCTGCCACCCATCCAAACATTATTAAAATTAAATATTGAAGTATTTTAGAACTTGATGACAACTTCATTGGTGTCCCTCCAAATAAAATGTAGATTTGTTTTTAAATTTAGTCCCCACACACACTTGAAACCGTTTTCTTTCAAGTAATGTTGAATGCTATGGTTAAACAGATATCCTACAATAATTGCTCCGTGCCAAGGTTTTAACCATTTACCGTGATTTAATTGTAACATCTAATTATTGGACACCTGCACAGAAAAACAAAAAAATAACAGTTCATAAACGTACTTAATTTCAGTAAGAGACCGGTTCAAATCGCAGACTTCATCGCGCTGTTGTTGCCGGTTTAACTTCACCAGGTTCCTCGTGCTCTCGCGGATCAGATGCACCGGTTCTTCCTCCATTGTATGCGATAAGGGTTTACTGGTGATCTTGGAGTAACTTCCGTGAATAAATATGAAACTACGTTTTGATCAAAATGTACTCAATTTCCACAATTTGAGTACCACTACCTATAAACTATTAAAAAATTAAATTGACCGGTATTATTTACGTTCGGTTAATACCTACCTATACCTATAATGGTAGTGACAGTGACACTAATGACAGTTGACATCCTTTGTCAGTGGATGACATGACACAAAGTTTGACAATTGACACTTGACAGTTGCAATAAACAGAAATCATAGATTTTTTTTCATTCATGACATTGGCGTTAATACGCTCAGCCAAAGACAATCATAAATTCAATGTTCTTTTATTTCAGAACCACAGATGTTCAGTTACTGGATCATAAAAACAAAACCATCTCGCAAATTCCATAATCTTATCGCTTTATTTTACTTCTTGTTAGATCATATCTTTAAATCGTCCCGAGCACCTTTCGCTACGACTGCAAAGTCAAAGTCAAAATATTTTATTCATATAGGTATCACTGATACACTTATGCACGTCATTTTTTTGGCTTTTCGGAAGGTGCTTTGTCATGGAGGAGAAGAAAAGCCTAAAGAAACTCTTAAGCTGGCGGTTCGCGCCGCGACAGAGACAAGCGACCGAGACAAGAGACCGAGACAGGAGACCGCTATCGTCACTTGACCATATGCAATGAATAGGCATCAGTTCGCGAACGAGACCGAGACAGGAGACAGAGACGCGAGACCGGAGACCGCGCGACAGTCGCTGCCCTGGACTAGTAGTGTCTCGGTCTCGTCGTGTCGCGCTCGAATTGAACGTGTGTTTATTGTAAAAAATTACTACTTTTCCTGACGAAGACTGTGAAAAGCTGATTGAACTGATCAGACAGCACCCTCCGATATACAATACTCAACTGGAGTCCTACAGAGACGAAAATTTAAAGAAAAATATTTGGAAAAACATAGCTGAAACCATAAATAAAACCTTCTTCTTCCTCCAATGGAAGTTCTAATTAGACAGTGTAAATTAATGGCACAGTACAACATAAGTAACTCCATCGACAGGCTCTGAAATTGAATGAATTGTAGCTTTGGTCGCGGTCTCGGTCTCGTCCCACAGTAGATGCAGAAGAGACCGAGACACTTGTCGCGGTCTCCCGTCTCGGTCTCTTGTCTCGGTCGCTTGTCTCTGTCGCGGCGCGAACCGCCACCTTTAAGCATTACAGAACTTTGAGCGTAAACACTTTTTAATTATGTACGTAAACATTATACGGGTAATTGTTGCAGACGTCCCTTACGTCTGATCTGGCTGGCAAGCTTTTTATTTTTAACACATTTACGTGAGCAACCTCAACGCTGATTCGTACTGTTGTGGCGTATCGTTATCCCATACAAACCTTAGCGACGTCTAATTTAAAGACGTCCCGACCTAATATATTACATAGCGGCAGCGTAAACTACAAGAATCGTCTATTGCGGCGCAAAAAACACGTTCCACAGGAATTTGTTCTTACAGCCGATGACCTAAGGCGTTCCACCGAAATAGGTATGACTGTATAATGGACGTCGGGTGACGTTGCGCCGTTTCACATTTAAATCAAAACGACGTCTTATAATGTAGCTTACGCGAACGTGTTGAGATGGCGCCAAGTTAAAATGTAGCGAAGGCGGTAGTCCATTGGAGGGGCGCTGTTGAGCTGCTTGCATAGAGTGCATTGCATTCCTTCCTACTCATATAATCCACCTGACGGTAAAATAAAGCGTAAAGTAAACACAAGTTTACTAATATTATAGGATCGAATCGAAGCTTTTCTTTTCTTCTTTCTTCAGGCTCTGCTTCGGTCCCATACACGGAACACAGAACAAGTCCCATACAAATAGTAAACCTGTGTAAAATTAGTGAAATAAATACAACAATTTCTGGGTTCAGCTTTTACTTTTAGCCATTGACATTCATGAATAATAAAAAAACTTGAGAGGTGTCAAGGGACACCCGGATGGAACGAAGTTCCTTTCGATTTAAGTATTGTTTTACGCGCTCAGCAGTGTGATTCAGCAATATGAAACTAGAATACAGCGCCATCTCATCTACCCTATCATCACCTATCATCTATCATCACGCTAGCGTGATTCAGAAAGTTGTACAGCGCCATCTAGTTTCATATTAGGTACTGAATCACTTCAAAAAGTGTCGTGACAACTTTTCGTAAGAATTTTTCCGTCTAGCCCCCTTTCACAACGCGCGATAAGGAACTTCGTTCCAATATTTTATCAACTACAAAATTTAAATCGGTTCGTTAGTTCTATAATTGATGAACAAATAAGTTCACTGAAGTGGAATTTGGCTCGAATCGTATCCCGGTTCAGTAGGAATTTCTGTAACCGCAATAAAGCCAGCATGTAGAAAATGACTAGTGGTGAAGCTATGTACTTTGGAAATTTAATATTTTCTTTAGGCAAGGTAGTTTTAGCAGATCTTACTGTAAACCTAGGTGCACCTAGGTACCTAATAATAATTACCTCATTTACTAATACCTATACCTAATATAAAATCTAATAGCACTGTCAATTTGGGTCGAAACAAGCGAATTCCTATAGTGTATCTTATGTATGATATCCGAATACATAATAACATATTAAGACGCACCCAGCCAGAGAAACCTCACGACCGGAGGGATTTTGATTAATGGTTACTTAGGAACATGCGCACCGCGCAATCAGTATTCTACCGACCACTATTCGCAGGCCCATGAAAATTGTTTCGTGGAGTATGTGGAGTGAAAAGCCTGGGATCAAAGTAACTGGTTTATGCGCAGCTCGCATAGTCAGTGTGATTAATCAATCCACATAATTACCAGGATTTTGTTGATGCGCAATATTTATCTGGTGCTTAAGTATCAGAGAGAGATAGGATCGCTCTCTTGACGTGCTAGGATTTATCCTCATGCTTACGTAGATGCGGCTGCTGTTGTAACAACAATGTTGGTATTGTTTTTCCGTAAATTCTTTCTTACCTTGTGTTCTAATCAGATAAAAGTAAGTATTTCGAGTGACTTGTATGCTGTTTGAAATAAATTATTTTAAATTGAAATTACTTGGATTCAATCCGTATGCTTGCATGCAATTATATCCTCCGTACAACCGTAGACTTACTCATCCATCCCGATGTTTTTTTTTAATTATTTGAGGAAAATATGAGGATAAAAATTTTTCATGGATTTACAATGAATGGTAAACTATAAATAAGTACTTTTTAAGTTTGGGCTTAGTAGTTTGGGAGCTGAAGGGAAAATGAATTCATCTATCTTGATGATTTCCCAACATCGCACTTATCTTTTTTTCTCCTGTTTTCAAATGTAACAAGCTTTTGTACTGTTTCTTGTATGAGTATCTTGTTGTAGTTGTACTCATTGCAATACCTAAAGAAATATTTTTGTAATCTAAACACAGTGTATACAAATATCTAAGTATACAGTGAGTACGTGACAAAAATGATGCGAAATGTTTCTTTTCACTTGTTTTACAGGTAGGCTATTAAAACACGTTACTATAACATCAAAACTGTTTATTTTCGTTTATAGGTAGATATACATATTTTATTTATAATTAATATAATTTCTTAACTCAGGCGTTTTAATATACGCAGGAAGAGCAAAAGACGAGGGAGACAAGAAGACAATCTATAATATAACTAACAATAAATTACGATAAGAGAGAATTATGATGAGCATTATGATATGTTTACAGTTTTATATCGGCTTACAGATAACTACATGGATTTTATGAAAGCTATATAAAGTTGACTATTCAGTATCCCGATCGCTTCGCAACTTCCGAAAAATGGACGACGGATAGGCCGGATCACGGATGTCCATCCAATTTACGGCACTCGTCCATGATTCCGATCCGTCTTTGAAGATTTTCTTATCAAAAGACAATGAAACATATTATTTCGCAAGTAAATAATGGCGGTTCTTATGAAAGCACGTACGTGACACACGCCATTGAAATAACATGAAATAGGAAGTAATAGTTGTAGATTTATTATAATACAATACTATACTTTTTAATGAATTTATAACTACATCCCGCATTTATTATAACGCCAAACATAAATTACAGTAAATAGCATGGCCTTTCTTATTCTGTAGGAAAACTGCTGTAACGTATAGTGAATAGAACAACTAATATCACAAAATTGATCAACAACTGTAATATATTCTCAATCAGTACGCTACAGCTTTTACCTAAATGCTAACCGGAACCAACTAGACTTGCAGGTATTATAAACTATTACAAAGATGAGTTTCGTTGCAACTTTTGTACCACTCGTAGCCAGTTTGACATAGACATCATATAGCTCCTAACTCCTAGTAAATATAATATATTATAGTAATGACTAATATCAGTATCATTGATAACTATATACAATCGTGTTTCCCTCGTCCTGGCTCACTGCTCGTCCCCGCGTATATTCCACCAGTAACTTACATAAAGTCTATACCAAACATAACTACTTAGATACAAGTGTTACTCATTCATCGAAGGATTATGTACAAAAAATCACTATTCGTCTTTTCTTTTATATGTACAACGTTTCTATTAACTATTTACAAAATAAATTCAATATCGATAAATACCACAATACATGTTCGCTTATTTACAAATACTTAGGCTATCTAGCGAAGATCGTAAAACTTAAAGTCACACCACGATGGGTTTACGTTCCCGCATTCGGCACGAGCAACTTTTCTTCCTAATGCTACTATTGTTACTTCTGCAGTTCACGTTATTGAGAGACTGGGAAGTTTCTCGTTGCTATAAGGACTCGGCCCTTGCACTGATCACCTTCACGTTAGTACACTTGTCCAGGATGTTGTCTCTGATGTTGACGGCTTTCACGTTGTTGCTGTCAGGTCTGTCCTTCTTCTTCTCTTCCTTATTCTTCTTGGAGTCATCCCTCTTCTTCGAATCATCCTTGGTGGGGACCGTTTCCTTGATCTGCACCGTCTGACCATTGGTCAGCTTGACGAAGTCCGCTGGCTCAGTCTGGGTCTCCTTGTCTGCGCATGGTACTTCTGAAAATAATAAAAAATTAGGTAGCAACTTTGGCTCTCTACAGTCCTCTATTTCAAGAAAAACTATCGCATCGTGAAGACGCTGAACATCAATTTCGAGATCTTAGTATGCAGGATAATGCGTCCAGGCTATATTCCAGGAGCCCTATTTTATCTTTGTAAAGATAATGTCAAACTTAGATAATCTCTAATCTGAAGTAAATCTTTACGAAAATTGCCGACAAATTGTCTATAGTCTCCATTTTCTTTGCTAATGCGGTTCAAAACCGGTCAGAGTGGCGCAAGTTAGGGGAGGACCATAGCCAGCAGTGAACCTCCAAGGGCTGATGGATGGATGGTTGGATGTACTCACTCTTTATCAGCGGCGGCGGCGCGGTGAGCGGGGTGTGCGCGGGCAGCGGGGGGAGCGGGGACTGCGCGGCCGGCGGCTTGCGGCTGTAGCGCACCGGCATGATGCTCTGTCGCACGTTGCGCTCCGGCCGGATCAGGATTATGTACAGCTGTCCACATACAGATCTTACATTAACGATCTCCTCTAGAATATCTACGTAATTTCATTTATCTAACGTCCACTCTTAATATTTCACGCTTCTAAAGATTAGGTGGGATAATTTCGAAATGATGTGAATTAGAATTATGAGATCTATCTTATGCTGACTATACACGATCAAGTTTACTTGTCAAGTTTGCAGCGGACCAGACGCGGCATGCAGTAAACTTGACGGTATGTCTATCTGGCCATATAGCTATCTCATGCACACTGCAAATGCACAATGCAAACTTGATAAGTAAACTTGATCGTGTATGGCAAGCTTTAGGAAAGTACTTAGGTACTGATAATATAGAAAATTACTCCTGAACCTTAAAGCCCCTAAGTATTGCGCCATCCCTTCTACTTATCAATGGATTACAGGGATATATTATTCCCCATGGAGTACCTTGTTACATAAGGTAGAAGGTAAAACGAGCAAAACATAGGGTTTAAGTACTATGTGGTATATATGTAGACTATAGTACGTAAGGTTTTTAGTACTAAGTTATGATTTAAGCTTTATTTCACCTTAAGAAATAAGATTAGTTTTCCAGCCTGCTGTCTATATGGTATTAAATCGCTATTATAGCTTCCGGAACGTTATTAAATGATCACAAAAATATAATTACAATCGTGTCTGTCAGTTCAACGATTTGTCACTCCTGAGGAGTGAGATGGATCGTCTTATTTATAAAAATCACTGGCCGAGTAGCAGCTGCGGGAAAAAGCGTCAGTTGAAGTGACTTGCGATACTAAAATTAATTCCTATGCAATGTTTTATTATAAAACACGAGTAACCGCCCTCGCTTTGCTTCGGTTTTCTTTTTTTTTACACCTTGGGTTACATTTTTGGAGTTTATTGAGGAGCCCAAATTTTTTTGAAAATATAAGTAAATAAAAATATAAATATAAATATTTAGCCTATGTTACTCGGGGATAGTGTAGCTTTCCAACAGTGTAAGAATTTTTCAAATCGGTTCGGTAGTTTCGGAGCCTATTCAATGCAAACAATCAAATCTTTCCTCTTTATTATTAGTATAGATAAAGTTCACGTGGCCACATGAACCAGTTAAAAGTACACAACTAATATTAGCTTGCACTAAATGCGCTGAAGTACTCAAACATTTCGTACAGTTTCTTTACACACGTATTTTTACAAATTGCAGCAATACGTTTGAATTTCCATTCCTATATTCCTAGAAACAGAAAACTGTAAGTTAAGCTAAATCGGAAAGTTAATAATGGCAAAATCCTATTCATAAAATAAATTTAGATATTGTATTTGAAAATATTTTCTCATCTTACTAAAATTTTCTGATTGAACATTATAAAGACTTTAAAGTGGCTTTCATCTTCTGCCATTTCATCCTTCGCGTTGATAACAACTTTTATAATGGACTTTAATTTAAGATTTAATATCTTATTTATTATTCAAGAATAACACTTAAAACTTTTCATGATCTTTTTGTTTATAGCCCAATTTTAGTAAACTTTGTGATTGGGCCAATTGGAAGGTAATCGAACTTATAACTTTGTAGATATTATGCAAGGTTTACGTGACCTCTATTCTCCATGTGTGACTAAAGCCACGAGGTTATAGATTACCTCACGAGATAAACCTAAGCTTGTAAATGACATTGACATTGACACATTCTGACCTGGAGTGGAATAACATATTTCATTCCCACGCTTCAGTGCAGAGTGGTGAATAGTTAATTGACTGACACAAAAATTATATGTATATCACCCGCATATCGTACCTTATTAACGAACCTTACGCATCGGCTTCGACCCATTAATAGAGAACAGAACACGGGATTCTCCTCCACAGGACTCTCCTTTTGCAGAGGCCTAGAGTGTACTCCAACATGGTGTTCCAGTGCGGATTGAAAGAAGGTTTAGTAGTCAAACCAAATGTCGGAAGTCTTCATGCCGACCGAAGCCGACTTACTTATTAACTTACGATACCTGGCCGACGGCTCGAGCTCTTCAAAGCACGGAAACGCTTAGGAATTTTTTGCCGTGCTCACCCATTCAATGCTTAAATCGGTCGATCACTTAGAATGGATTGAAGCTGAATAGTTAGTGTCCATAGCGCCGTCCGTAGGGATTTTAAGCATAGGGTTCAAGTGGAATCCATGCCCAATATGAGCGCTTCTTCTTCTTCTTGCTTCTTCTATAATCTCTCTTATGTCAACATAATTAAAGTAAGTTGTACCTTGGGCGAGAAGAGGCAGACGAGCGTGACGCTGGCGCTGAGCGAGATGGTGACGGCCATGCTGGTGACCCGCAGCGGCACGTGGCTGGCGGTGCCGAAGTACAGCGGCACGAACGCCAGCCAGATCACGCACGTCGTGTACATCGTGAACCCTGCAACACACGACACGAGGGACCTCACTGGAAATACTTGTACGCAAAAACAATACATACCTATAATAAGAATAGTCCACGAATGCACACGAAGAGCAGCGATTCGTGAAGAATGGCGGCGAGTTGTGAGGCGAGCCACAAATACCGAATGACCACGACCACTCTGCCAAGAGTGCAGCGACTTAGAAGAAGAATAAGAATAGCTGTTGTCCGCAGCTGCTCACGTGCAAATATACCTCACTAGGATTTCCTGTGGCTCGTGTGTTTGTGGTGATATCGCCACAATTAACACGTTACAGCCTACGACCAGAGATAAAATATTTTATCTGTGACATAAATTGCTGCACCAGCTAGGAAATGAACCCAGGACTCTTCGCTGAGAACCACTACCAACTAAGCTACGTTTCAATGGTATTCCTTTTTAACTCACTTGAAATAGTTTTTCGATTAGACGAAAAATTATCAAAAATGCGTATTATAACGTATTATTCTAATTGACATAACTTTTTTATTTGTGAACCGATTGAAATAAAACAAACACGAAAATAATAACCCATATATGAGTGTGTGAGCATATATCGTACCCTCAGTGGAAAAAAGGCATAAGATGAAAATTGCAATTTTACAGGAGAGCAAAAAAACTGTTAAAATATTAGGAAGTAGTCAAAGGAATTTACATTACGATTTCATGCACAAAACCGTCAAGATTAATGATAAAAAATTTGAAAAATCTTGAGCTTATGCAGCTTTTGTCCCTCTTTCCAATCATATTAATAACTAAAATTCAAAGTAAAGCGACTCGTGCTTCTTTCCACTGAGGGTATGTTATAATGATGGACAAATTACCGTAGCACTACCGCGTAGCACTATAACTACTATATAATTTTGTGTATGATTTATCGTGTCAAGTAGTTACCATAACACGACAAAATATAGCTATTAATTAGTATAGGTGGGTATGCTCGACTTTAAGTTGTACCTTGTAGTGCTAGCACTTATCGTGGAAAATGCATAACTTTTAATTAATGAAAAGTATTATTCGGTAGTTTCAGAACTAACCTATATTAATACAATATTAGTGATAACGTAGTGTTAAAATTTTCACTACCAGCATTTAGTTTTTCCTTATTATAATATAGGTTGGTACATAATAAACAGAATAATGTATGACTTAAACAAATATAATTATAATTATGTTGAGCACTATCAGTAGCTACGCGGTAATGCTACGGTAAATTCACCAATATTATTAACGCCCGAACTCATTCCTCGTCAGGGGTTTTTGGACCAGGACTCACTAAGACGTTGCCACAAATAACACATTACAACCCACGACCCAAGAACAAACATTTTATTTGACACATAAATATCTGTACCAGCTGGATATCGAGCCCAGAACAATTAAATAATAGTCTGACCACTCTGTTGGTGACACCTTGCAAAAGTTTTGTAGTTTTGCCTTATTTAAAAGGTTTTGGCTAAGTAAATAAAGATGAACCACGTAATTACAGCGATGAGTCGAAATATTTATAATTATAATTGCATGAGCAAAATATATCAATTAGCAAAATTGCTAAACGTCTAAAAACAACGGCAAGTAACAACTTATTAGATATACATATTATATACTCGTACAATTCCAGAAAAAATGCGGCCCCGCTAGCATTTGAACGTGAGTTAAACTTTCTTACTACTTATATTCATTCCACCTTGTAAGCCACTTAGCATCTTGTGATCTTGGGATAATATCTAAAAATGACTACCACATGTATCTAATCTAATATTTTAGAATTGTTTATGCGTGTGAGTGTAGAAACGAGTTATTCACGTATAAACCCGTCATGTAAAATACTCGTCAGAATTACGCACACATCTATGGGGTGCATACTGAAAGGTTAGTTCGACTGTACTTAATATCACAAATTAATGTTACATAATAATAGATCCATTGAAACTATAAGTGTGGGTGTCTTGTTTATAGCATCCAAGGTTCTAGTGAACTATTATCCGTGCAAACCGCGGAAGACAGCACAATGATTGCTTGTAGTACCGGCGGCGGTGCAGCGTTAGTAAATGGGATCTCCCATTGGATCGGTCCACATTGTTTCCAGCACAATGCCGCAGATTCATCACAATGGAATGTTTGAAACACAGTTTATGTACACGTTACATAGTACGCAATATCTACCAGGGTATTATAAATATCGATAGATTATTAAAACGCATACTAACGATTTTAAGATAAGGGTCGTCACACTGAATAGGTGTCAATCACAACACTATCTTATTAGTTAGATTACGCAAACTACATTATATTAAGTAAATAAATCCTCGCAAAAGAATTACGTGGGTTAAGAGTGACAGAACGTTCACAAAAGAAATCTAAAAGCAAGCAGGAGTCGTAAACAAATATTATTTGGAACTTATATTCCTTGGGATCGAGCATGGATTGCCACGCTCAATACACATATTATGCTCAATTTGAGCTCACGACCCTTCCGTAAAGCTATTTGTTTCAGCTTTTTGTTTCAAGTGTGTTTGAAGGGTTTTACTAAGTTAGGGTAGTTCCCAAGTAAGTCGGCAATGAGTCCTAAAGAATACCAATATGTGACCGATTGTATTTTAAGCGGAACCATATCGAATAAAATGTTGTTTATTACGTTTATTTGTGTATAGTTGCCGACGCACCGGTGCGTTAAGGCTTAATACCGGTACGCGGTACGCCCAATAGATTGCAAAGCCTGCTTTTGCATATTAATTTAAAAACCTATTACCTTCGCGTTTCAGTTGAATTAATTTGTTTGAATCGTGTAATAACGTCATACCAACGAATACAAGCGGCCCATATGACAGAATTTATGTTACATTTATAATTGTTTTTAGCTCGATTCGATTCTCTTTTTTACGAATTAGTAAACAGTAGCATCCAAATGCGTACAGAGCAATGTACCGCTTTTGTCAAGGTTTATTAGAGTGAAAACGTTCTGAAATAGGTACACAGTGAATACGATACGATGGCTTGTAAATTGAATTCATTTACAGCTAAACACACTAGTAACAATAATTTTTTATATTGTTTTGAAATTTTATCTTAAGATTGTACATCATAAGTGGTTCTGTTAATTACTTTATATAAAGAACCATACTAACAAGGCCATATACGATCAAGTTTACTTGTCAAGTTTGCAGCGGACTTGATACAGCATCCAGTTTGCATGAGCTATATAGCTAGTCAGCCATACACCATCATCATCACCATTTACTTGATGCCACATCAAGTCCCTTGCAAACTTGACAAGTAAACTTGATTGTGTATGGCCAGCTTAACAGTCACTCGCATAATCGAATGAATTATTTCTAAAGAAACATGCAATTCTAATAAAAACTGTTTCACCAAATTATTAACTCGTGCACTTCAAAACGTTCCTTCGCCCACTCTAACTGTCGGAATAAACACGTTTATTTATCCATCCATTAGCCTTTAGAGGCACTACCACCGGAATGAATGAAGAAGGAAATTCATATTAACATTTTTAAATAACAAAATTTTGTATCGTCCTTATAGTTAGCGATGGGAAACATCTTTTACCGTGACGTTATTTGTTCTTGTTCTGAGGTCGAGGCGTTTCAATTTTATTCTAAAGTGCAGAATATTGTATTAACTATGAAAACAAGACCTGAGTTTCTCGCGGAGTATTCGCAATACCAAAGTAGGTATACATGACAGTGCTAGCTTATTGGGTCACATTATGAAGCCAAGCGAATTCTCTAAGGAAACTTAAGACGTATTGTGAAGCTATAAGGTGTTTGATAAGTGTTAATCCGGAACTCGAAAGGTTGCAAAATGTAATTCGGGCTTCAAGTCTAAAATCTTCATAGGAATTTCGGTCTGGTACTTTAGTTTATCAAGAATTTATTTTTGTTCTATACATGTCTGAGTTCACAGGAATACTTGAATCGTCTCTTTACATTACAGACCGTTGAAAATTTCCTTAAGATGTGTGGTTTCGGTCAACGCTACACTTTGATCTCGTTGACGACATGTTGATGGTTACAGAAAAAATTTGACGACTTATTATAACTTTTGTGTATTATTTTCTCTTCAATTTTAATAACACTAAAGGTTAGAATATAAAAATGGTCGTCCTGGTACGACTTGTGTCAAAGATCACACAAAGGCAAGTAAAGTGGCGAGTGTATTCCCTCTTAATTAGGAGAAAAGGCTGTGTGCAGCTAATGGTGCGAAGCACTCAAATCTGTTTTAAGAAAATTGCAATAGTGACGTGAACCTACAATTTCCATTATGTAACAGTGGGAGATCTTACAGAGTGTGTTCAGCCAATATCGGTTGAAGTCTCGTACTCTCAAGATCTTTCCCTTTGCCACGTTTGAATTTATCGTTTAATAGGTTATGTTTACATCACTACAACTTTGCCGTGTGCTTTGACCAAAGTTGGGCGATAACTGGATTATGTAAATTCGTGCATCGTTTCTAAACTGCTTCGGCGATTGGAATTGATATTGGAGTTAGTTCGAAACGTGCTTTCGTGAACTTCGTCTTGGGAGATTTGTGTTTACAATAGCAGTTACTCAATATGATATAATCGAGATGAAAGGATTAAGAAACCCGTGCGTCAAAGACGGTTATTTAGAGAAGATCAAAATTCAAAACTAGCTAAGGGGTAAACTACAGCTGTCTGGTCCCCTCCTCGATAACTGGTGAATAGGCATGAGTAGTTTCGATAATTTCACATTATCATAATCATCTTATCATCATTAGCCAACCTCAGTTATTTTAGATATAGTGCGTCTAGTTTTACATCACACACAGCAAGTCTCTACTATAAAAATGGTCAACTTTAACGATTACTGTAACTTAAATATCAAGGAATGTCCAGTCCATGCCACCCGCGACTCAGAAAAAATATTAGTGCAAGAGAATAAGTGTGCCAGTGTTTAAGCATTTTTAGAGCTTTCTTATACTGTACGTTTAGTGTAGGGGATCATCATATGGATTTTGAAACTCCACAAAAAATGCAACGCAAGCTCACCGATATGCTTGCTCTCGTTGAAGGCCTCGGGGATCTTCCGCGTGAGCACGGCGTACACCGTGCAGACCAGGATGAGCACGATGGGGTAGAAGAAGGCGATCATGTAGCTGGCGTCCACGTACGAGTCGCACACCAGCATGTTGTCTTCCCGCGTGGGGTAGTGGAACATGGCGCGTGCTGGTGCCACTATCATCCATACCACCACGATCAGCACCTAGAGGAGATGTGGCGATGGATGGTTGTTTCAACTCTTGGTTGCTGACCGAAATACCATGCCGGCATAATACAGTTTCTTATGTGGAGGCTAAAGCCGGTGGTGTTCTGACTGGAAGCTTAAGAATCAGTTCTTTCTTTTTCATTTTTTTTGGCAAACAAGCTGATGATCCACCTGATGGTAAGTGGCTTTCGTCGCTGATGGACATCAGCAACACCATAGACATCACTGATGCATTGCGAGTCAAGAACGAGAGAAGAAAAAGAAAGAATTTTTCTCCTTTTCTGTCTCTAATTTCTCAGTTTGACACATTGTGTGGTGAATGGGCATCAATGACTGCTAAACCAACGTCGGCTATTTACATTAAAAACTTGAAAACCCTGGGTCTACAGTCTATACGATGACCCTGCCAATGATACAACGCTACAATTTATGGTAACAGAATTAAATTAATCGTAAAAGTAACAAAGTTATCGCCTAAACCATGTAATTAATCGATATAAAATCAATTTAATCGTATAAAGGCTTCGTGATCCAATTCTTATAGCTACTTGATCCCTTTTGAGGGTCTATTGGTCCCAACTGACCGACCCGCCGCCCGGTAATTAGCATTTGAGGCACTTAATTAACTCGGTTCTATTTCGTGAAGGTAAGTTTACTTTGTAGGTATTACAAAAACAAATCCCCGTGATGTCAAAAACAAAGAGAAATATTTCGTGATAACAACAGCTTCAAAAGCAGTAATGTAATTAATAGACGAACTATCACGACATTTTCTTCTTGAGTCGTATTTTTAATTACTGAAGGTCGTGTCCAGAATGAAAGTCCTCCAAAGTTCTTATGATTTGCCTCCATTATCCTCGTTCTTAGGCTCTCTTACAGATGTTACAGAGATCACGATGTACCTTCAGCTATATCGGTTCTCATCTTACAATGTCCACAACACTCTCACTATACCTAACTACAATCATTTAACACATCTCACGTTGTTGTTTGCGAAGTTAGCAAACTTTTTAGTAGGTATATTGCTACGGTACCAATGTGCTGCATCATACCGATGTTGTGCCACAGGTTGTACCAAAATCGAACAGTTTGAATCGGTCAATATGTACACTATAATCCCACTCTTTGAACATACATACATACTTTTTGAACGTTAGTTAATTTGAAGTGTTGTTAAACCGCCTATACATGTTGGCTGAGCCCCCTTCTTAAGTTAAATTTTACCTGGTTTTAGAAAAGGATCAATTACACTAAAACTTATAATTTGATCTAAATCAAAGATGTTATGTCTTTATTATTAGTTTTTCAACTTGTAAAATTATTCCTTAAGAACGGCCTCCCATCAAGATAAGAGCATGTGTGAGATGTTTGTGTGAGATTTTGAAGACCCTTTCTCACCTTCGAGACCGAATGGCCCCTTACTCGGCAAACGTTGGCCAACATGTATAGGCTTTAACATTACCTGTATAGACACAAGAGCAGCACATATCGCGAGCTGCGAGCTGGGGGAGATGAGGATGGGCCGCTTGGCGGACTGCTTGCTAGCGTTGAATATGCGCGAGATCCGGTTGGTCTTGGTCAGCAGCGCCGCGTACACCACCGTGAAGCAGAACCCGGTGCCGAACCTGGACAAATCATACACTAAACTTCGTATGCTAGTCAATTGATAGCTTCTCTTATTGAACGGAAAAACTTAAGATTGTTTATGAAAATAGCTGACAAACGAGCCGAGGATCCATGAAGTGGCAACACCAAAGGCATCGCTGATGCATTACCGGCCAAGAAAGAGAGAAGAAGAAAAAAGAGCTGGATTGTAAGCTCCCAATCGGTGTCCCAATGTGTCATTTGACGGCTGGTTCAAGCAAGAGGGTGGAAGCTAGCGAGATTCACGGAAAGATATTAATGACTTAAAAAAATATATTACAAAATTGTATTTGTAACCGTGGTTAGGAGTGACAGTCAAATAAGGTGATTAAATAGGAAGTATGATGAAGTAAATAAAGAGAGTTTTAAATAAAGAGATATTCAGTAAGTTGAGGTCAGACCACTGCGGACAAAAAATTTCTTTGTATAATTCTGTCAATAAGAAAAAACAATTAATAAAGTGTAGACCAATAACTAAAAATAAGATTTCAACTTTTAAAGAAAAAATTCATTCAAAAATGCAAACGCAGTTATCGTTACAACAAAGAGATCCAATTAAACTATATAACACACTGTCTACTAACATAAATAACGAATTTAATCGAATATTCAAGCTTAGGTACATAGATATAGCCAAAAATAGTAAATTTAGTGATTGGGCTACTGTAGGTATTTATAAAAGTAGAAACAAAATGTATGACCTCTATGCCGAGAAACAATACAATTTTTCTCCAACTTTCCACGAGCATGTGAAAAATTATTCTAAAATCTTTAAAATCGTTTGCATTCAGGCGAAATCAATGTATATAAAGGACAAAATTATTAACTCGGATGACAAAATAAAAACGATTTGGAATATAATTAGCAGTGAGAACGGTAACGCAAAGTCCTGTGATTTCAGTTACGAATTGTTGATTAATAAAAATATAATCACTGCTGATAAAGACGTGGCAAGCGAGTTTGAAAATCATTTCTGTAACATTCCTATAACGTTAACCCGTTCACTAGCTTCTTCACCGGCGGAAGCACTTTCTATATTAAAAAATAATGTTAATGAATGTAACATTTTATTTGAATTTAAACATATAACCACTAGAGACTTAATTAAAGCATTTCAGTCTCTGAAGGTAAAGAATACAGGTGACTTGTGGGGCATCTCGGTAAAAATAATACAGTATATTATAGATATCATAGCTCCATATTTGGTCGTAGTTTTTAATAAATGTATATATCTCGGTATCTTTCCAGATCTTATGAAATGCAGCAAAATCATTCCACTTTTTAAAACAGGTGAAAAAACTGATGTTAATAACTATAGACCAGTTTCTGTTTTACCAACTCTTTCTAAGATCTTCGAAAAGATAATGCTGAATCAAATGTTAGCCCATTTCAATAATAATAAATTATTACATCCTGAGTAAGGCTTCCAAAAATACGGATTTTCCAATTACGTATTCAGATACGCATTTTGCTGCTCTAAATACGTAATTACGTAATTACGTAACTGATTTGTTTTTTTAGGGCGCAATTTTTTTGCGTATAAAATACATTGTATTTTAGGAAGGAATACAAAAAAATAATCAAACATCTTCAAATGTTCACATTTACCTATTATATTAACAAGAAACTACAGAAGATAATAATTTTAAAATTAAACTCCAGATCTAAAATCAATTACGTACGAATAGGCTCAAAGTTTTATTTATTTAATTTTTGTTCTTGATAATATGATGCCATCAAAAACATAACTTGTAAAAAAAATCAAGTCTCGCAACTCAGTTCTTCTACCGTAAAAATTTGTGAGATCCATGTATGATGGCCAAGTCAATCTATTTATTTAGAACATAAAATATTTTTAATATTGATATGGTCACTGTAAGATGTTGTTAGATTAGCTAATTACGTAATAACTTAAGACAGAAGAACCCTTAAGTAGGGATTGAATAAATTAACCAACTTGGTACTACATGGATCTCACAAATTTTTACGGTAGAACTGAGTTGCAAGACTTGTTTTTTTTTACAAGTTATGTTTTTGATCGCATCTCATTTCTTTTTGTAGTTAGTCCTACTCTTTTCCCTTCCAGTACTTCTTGAATACTAACAATTTCGGGCAATTTAGTCTACTTAATATTTTGCGGGATTTTGGTAAAACTTCATAAGACATTATCTCCTCCCATTCTTGCTTTTTTATTCCGTTGACCATTTTATAAGTTACCTTTGAACATAATTATATCTAGGTACTTATCTACACCTATTATTCCATTATATTATACATATACACTGATTCATTCACTGCAAATGTAACTTTAATAACCTATATATTTATATGGGATTACAAAGTTATTTATGCAGTTGGTGTATCTACACTTGCGAGCTTTTTACTGGAATCACCTAAACGGGGATTGTTCAAAACAATTTTAACAATTTTCATGCAATGAAATTGTAGAATGTAATATATCATTTGAAAGGTAATTGTATTGGCTTTCATCCTCTTTTGATATCATAACCAAATCTTAGTCAGCTTATATCATGGTACGTAAAAACAAAACTCATTATTTTTAAAATAAAACAAAATATGGTTTGCAAGTCCTGAAACCCTATAAAAAGGGCCATGGGTGAAACAATTGTCATCAGTCCAATAATTCACGCCACTGGGAACACAGAAAGTAAAAAAATAGAAACCACACCTGCAGAAGCCGCTCAAATCGTCATTCTAATCCAGCATGGGTTGTCTCAGCGTACTATCGCTCATCAGCTTCATCTGAGTCAATCATGTGTTTCAAAAGTATACCAGAGTTTCAGGGAAACTGGAAACTTAGTGCGAAGACCAGGTTCTGGCCGTCAGCGATACACTTCTGTGAGAAATGACCGTTTTATTGTCTCCACTTCACTCCGGAATCGATACCTGACCGGCGTTGACGTCCAGCAGCGGCTCAGACAAGCCCGGCTTCAATTTGCCCGCGATCACTTAGACTGGGGTATAGAGCAATGGAGCCGAGTCTTGTTCTCGGACGAAACTAGACTGTATCTGCATGGTAGCGAGTGTAGCGACCGTCGAAGAAGAGTTTACAGGTGACCGGGGGAGCGATTTGCACAATGCTGTTCTGCGAAAACCGTGGCATACGGGGGTGGGTCCTGTATGATGTGGGCAGGCATTTCTATCGAAGCCAAAACGGAGCTGATATTCGTACCCGGTGGAGGTCGGGGAGGAGGGCTAACCGCAGAAAGATACATCAACAACATTCTACTAGACTATGTGCTTCCCTACGCTGATTTTATTGGGCAGGATATGCTGTTAATGCACGATAATGTCCGCTGCCACACCACTGCAGAGACAAGATAGTACCTGAAAGAAGTCGGGATTCCCACACTAGACTGGCCAACCCGTAGCCCTGACTTGAATCTAATTGTAATAATCATAATCCTTTATGCATGTACTATGTTCTAGCAATAAATGATTATGATTATGATTTAAATTTTGTGGGATGAGTTGAAAAGGTAGGTACGAGGAAGATGGCAAGCTCCAGCGCTGATTGAGGACCTAATAACTGTTTTAGTTTCCTAAAATTTAAGTAGGAAATATAAAATAAAATTATTTTTTTACTAGCATTTGAAATCCAATAAAATTACCTTTCAAATGACATACCACATTTTATAATTTTACAGCATGAAAATTGTTAAAATTGTTTTAAACAATCTTAAACTTCTTTCTTTTAAATTAATAATATCCTATCTATGTACTTGCGCTACTATACGTTTATTTATTATCCGTTGCGTTATTATCCGTAATTACGGATTTGAACTCTTCAATTACGTATTTGTGGGACTCTTAAAATCTGTCCGTAATTACGTATTTGCGTAATTACGTAAGTACGTATTGGAAGCCTTAATCCTGAGCAATACGGTTTCACAAAAGGCCGGAGTACAACCGATGCCGGGGCTAGGCTTTTAAAGCATATATTTGAAGCATGGGAAGCATCACAAAATGCCATAGGTGTATTTTGTGACTTATCTAAGGCATTTGATTGTGTTGAGCACGAAACATTGCTGCTTAAACTTGGCCACTATGGTATAAAAAACAAGGCCCTTAGCTTGATCGCGTCTTATTTGAGTGATAGAATACAAAAAGTAAGCATAAACGATATTAAGTCATCGGGGTCACCGGCTGTGATGGGTGTACCGCAGGGCTCTATATTGGGTCCGTTTCTTTTTCTGGTATATATTAATGATTTACCACATTATGTAAAGAACCAAGCGGATATTGTACTATTTGCTGATGATACATCATTAATATTTAAGTGTGAAAGGAATAAAGTAAATTTCGACGACGTAAATAGTGCTCTTTCGCATGTGTCGCGTTGGTTCACGATCAATAACTTACTTTTAAATGCAAAAAAAACTAAATGTATAGAGTTTGTGCTACCTAATGTTAAAAAAGTCAGCAAATCTCTTAAACTAAATAATGAAACATTGCATATGGAGGAATCAACGGTCTTTTTAGGGGTGACCTTAGATAGTAAACTTCAATGGGGCCCACATATAACAAATCTCGCGACAAAACTTGGTAGGGCTGCTTATGCTGTTAGGAGAATAAGGCAGTATACTGACGTCGAAACTGCTAGGATAGTTTATTTTGCTTATTTCCACAGTGTTATGTCATATGCCATCTTGCTGTGGGGCAAAGCAGCCAATATAGAACAAATTTTCGTTCTCCAAAAAAGGGCTGTTAGGGCTATCTATAAACTTAAGTCTCGGGAATCTTTGCGTGAAAAGTTCAAGGTAATAGGTATACTTACAGTAGCTTCCCAGTATATCTTCAATAATGTAGTTTTTATAAGGAAGAATATAAACGCGTATAAACAAAATTTTGATATTAATAATCGCCAAACAAAAAGAATGTATCAATTAGTTACGCCTTCGTTCCGCCTAAGTAAAGTGCAACGATCTTTCATAGGGCTTGGTGTACATTTCTATAATAAAATCCCAAAAATAATACGTGACTTGCCAATAGAATCTTTCAAAAAACGTGTAAAAACACAATTGTTAGGCAAGGGATATTATAGTGTAAACGAGTATTTAAATGACAAAGACGCATGGAAATGATTAGCTCTGCAACCAGTTCCACTCAGAATAGTAAATTTTTGTATGATAATATCTTTTTTGTAATATTTTTTTTAAAAGATGTGCTGAGGAGTTTCTTTAGGCTTTTCTTCTCCTCCATGACAAAGCACCTTCCGAAAAGCCAAAAAATGACGTGCATAAGTGTATCAATGATACCTATATGAATAAAATATTTTGACTTTTGACTTTGACTTTGACTTTGAGTAAACACGTAAAGTGATTCTACACTCTCATTTACCAAAAACATCGATCAACTTGACAAGTTATTACTACTAACAGGTTGAAACTAAACATCCCATAACCGAAAAATAAATCAAATAATACTCATCCCCCTTACCTTTGTATGGAGCAGAGGATGTCCGTGGGGCGGAACACGAGCGCGAAGGTCACTAGGTAGCACATCAGGATACCGGCGAGCAGGACGTAGGATAGCTCCCTCCCACTCGCACGCACCACCGGCGTCGAGCTGTGCCGGACCCACACTCCGCATACGAAGCTGCTTAAATGAATGAGGTAAGTACATAACTGCATATCACAGAAAAATTCTAGGTAACGGGTGCTAACTGCTACATTGTAGGTATATCATACCTACTCGCAATTATTTATTTATTATACAATGCTCTCTTAATTATTTTTATTAATAGATTTTATTTATTCATTATCATTATCTACAACGTAGAAAACCATATTTTACAGATTTTATTAGTTGCCATTGCGGCTTTGAATTATATGATAAATTGACAATCCCGTTCCTTTGCTGTTCTACATTCGTTAGTTAAGTGTAGGTTGTTAAGAGATGACATGCTCTTAAATCAGGGTGGCAGGTGCGAAGGGCGAAAGTAACCCAGAAAAGTAACATTTGCATACTTTAATTTGAGTGGGTGAGTTAGGTTAGGTTACGATAAATTGCGGGCTTCCGTCAAGATCAGTTCACACTCTTCTCTACTTAGCGTTCTTCACCTATTTACGCTTTTCCTTACAAATTGGTCCCGCCTTGCATATTTTTCTCAAATATTTCACTACTCTAGTACTTATTAGAAGACATGCTTAACTAGTAAGCACTAATCGTAAACTTCCTAAGAATGCATAGGGATACTAGTGTTTGTCTATAATTATGCAGTGCAATACTCTATGGATGTGTTGACCCTGTATACTTTCAACAGTTGCAGTTCCGCCAATAAACGTCCCACACCCCAGTCCCAGTTATGACGTATTTTTTAATTGTTCTACATCATTTCAACCGAGTAATGAAACATTCCACAACTATTTCTAGTTGGAGATTGGAGTGCCGCGGCCATTGGGATTAAACAACATTATTTTGTTGTATAAATTCATTAAAACTGTTCCCACTGTATTACTCAGTTCTATTACTAAGCTCCTCGCATACGAACATAATTATACTGAACTGAAACAGAGTTTGTCTGTACTTGAATTAGTTCGCCTGCGGTTTTTACCCTCACGTGCCAAGTATCAACCCTTTGTGATCCTGCACTGAATTCCTCATTAAAGAGTTAACACCTCGTTTATTTGATGTCTGCGGTCCACAAGGCCTTGCGATGTTGAAGAGCTGAAAGTTTTGTAGGTATGTTGGTATGGTCACATTTGATGCGTGGTTTAGGTACTAGGTCCGGAGAAATTTTGCTATTTGTTTTCGGACGAGCAGCTGATCAACCATTTAAACAGTTTCATTTGAGGTGTAAGTCGAGTGTACTTTTATTTGGAGAGAGTAAAAAGACTTGTAGGTTATTTAGTTATCTGTGTATGAATTTACTTTCTCACTACAGTCAAAAGGAAGCAAACTTTTTTATGAATGTCTGTGACTCTGTAGCTCAGTTGCTGTAGCTGTGAAGCTTGTCCTTCCCGAGCAAGGGATCCCAGATTGATATCTCACCAGGGGAAGATAATTTAACGGATAAAAAGTTTCCTTCCGAGTCACCAGCTCTCACTGAAAAACGTAAGTGAGATTGAATGTGTGAACTTTTATCATTTTTACTATTTAATGTTTCATGTCATGATCCCAATTTCCGTAACGATTCGAAGTACAAGTATCCATTTTTTACAGTGAAAGGGTAGATATGCAAGGATCCTACGGTACGAATGACCCTATGCGTTGGTTGAACGCGTTTACTATAATCTTGTCTGCAGGTTGCGTCGGTGTTCCAGTCTGTCAAGTCTGTAGTGAATGGCTTTCACTAAATTACTTCGCTTTATCATTCAGAACTAAATCCTCACTAACTATCAAATGGGTTTATATTAGCAAATTCAAACTCAAAACCATTTATTCATAGATATCCTCCTTTAGAATAGTTAGGTGCAGTTCAGTGCAGTTTATTGCGGATCATAACAGTTATGTCTTTAGTCTGTTTGGCGAGAGTTGATAAAGGGAACATAAAATATTTTTAAGGCAAATGAGTAATTTACGTTAATGCTTATACCGTTGTTTGCTTAAACTAGTATTAAGAACAACTTATTTGTCATGTAAGCAAATTATAATTATGTATATTCTTTTTAGTACTAATTGCGGCCCGCTATTTACTTTTACAGTTTACTACCCACGACTACTACCTAACTACTACTCTCTCTCTCTCTCTCTCTTTCTCTCTCACTAAGTACTCTCTTGTCCAGCCTCGCATTTAATAACAACTGTGAGCCCTGTACCACGAAACGTATACACTTACCATCGCTCGTCTAACAAATCGCGATACAAAAGTGTTGTTTGCATTGAAATTTTAGTTCAAGATATCATCATACCATCAGTCATAGTCATCAGTCATCGGTATTATTATACTCACGCTGTGAGGAGTATCCCGACGGAGGAGAAGGACATGGCGCCGATAGCCCAGGCGGAGTCCGGGCGCAGGTACACCTCGGGGATGGGCTGGCAGTCAGTCTTGGTGGCGTCGGGCAGGGTCCCGCGCGGACACACCATGCACGCCGTCTCTACGTATGGTGAACGGATCTGTGGAGAGTTTCTTGTTGACAGTTGGGCACCACCAAAAATACTTTATATTATAATCTAAAATTTTAACAAAAAAACTGACTTCAAATGAAGTACATTCTTTCCAATAAAAAAAGAATAATTGAAATCGGTTGGCGTGATAATGAGTTATTCGTCCATTTGTCGTGCACATACTTAATGCAAATTTAAGACTTATATGGTTTTTTCATGGATGCCATTGTCAGATCTCGCTCTTTAAGTGGAACCACATGACAAGCACCAACTTTTGATTAAAAATTAATCATCAAAATCGGTTCCCTCAGTTGAAAGTTCTGAGGTAACAAACTTAAAAAAAAATACAGTCGAATTGAGAACCTCCTCCTTTTTTGAAGTCGGTTAAAAAGATAAATTATGCTACGGAGAGGTTATGGTATAAAGCTTTCTGCTCACTATACTCTATACACCATGACCCTGCTAGGAATGTGTCAGACTAAAAAATATTATTTGTATTGAAAAGTACGACACAATTCATCGAGCATGTCCGTCGCATATCATGCACCGAGCGTCAGAAAATATCGACTATTATCGACTATAATGTATAGGGGCAAGCGTAGAATCCCTCGATCCGTTTAATTGCCACTACAATTTAATAATATACAATACATTATCTAACCTATAATCTTTATCATCAAATAACAGACTGATGATTGTATATTTTCATATATCACTCGTACCCATGCCCAGATCTACGATTTTTTCGAACCGGGGCAGAAACTTGAGAGTAGTGCCTACGAAGATTTGTGTATTAAGTCTAATTACTATAAATTCAAGCAAAATCAATTCAAGCAAAATCGGATACAAAAAAGATCAGTGCGTGTCTACCCGTCCATAAAAAGCAAACTAAGTATTAGTTTATTAGTCAGTATTTTTATAAATCTTACTAAGTATTTTACAGTCGATACTTTATTTTTTAAAGTACTTAATGTAAGAAACTGTAATCCCTATTCAAGTATAAACAAGTCCACCTGAAAATTCAGTTCAGAGCACTTACCTACTCGTACGTCTCCATTGATAACAACAAAGGTATACTTCTCGTTGTTAAATGTTTCAAAAGCAAATAACTTTGGAGGAAAGTCAATGCTGATATAATACTCAAAAGATATCGATTTTGACTTGAGAGAATAGCTTACGTTAGCTAGTTTGTTTAGTGAATACCGAGTATTGCTTATAATATCGACATAGACATATTCAGACATATTCTCAAAGTTCTGTTTGTAAATCTCTGCCTAAATGATTGATGATGTTATTACTTGGTAAATATATTTTTGCCTAACTTTTAAACTAAATTTTCTTTGATAAAGCACACCAGCGTTTCCCAAATGGTTCGCGAGTCGCGACATTCGCAACTCGGAATCGGAAATGTCCCGATAGTAACTTTAGTCAACGTTGTGTCCCGGTATTGTATTGTTTGATTATAATTATAATAAATGTTTATCGAAATCCAATGAAATTAATATAACTGCCCGGGAATAGGAGCTAAATAAATAAAACGGTGCGTGATATAAAACATTGTATAATGGAGTACAAAATACAGACTAGTTGTGTAAAGTTAATGGAGAAAATATTGTGTCATCTTCAATAGACAGCTGTGTGTTCTTTTTTTGAAGCTGGCTGCATTCATAATTCATCAAAATCGAAAGTTGAATAATTTAGTGCCCTTTATATCAAGGTGTCCTTTCTGCATTAGATATTACAGTTTTGAAATTCAGCAAGTTATTAGTAAAAAACGTTTGGAGAGTTTTATGAGAACATAAAATATCCGTTCTTTAATAAGACAGCTATAGTACTGAATAGTAAACCAAAGGAAAGCATAAACCCCGTCAACGAAATTATAGTTTGGGAAACGCAGAACCGCATCGTAAACTTTATGTCTGTGTAAATTGAGTTGTAGGATCGTAATAAATCTTGTGATGACATCAAATCACAAATAACACCAGATCGACCTGTAAGAAAAGGTCAAGTGTGTGTCGCGTTCACACTATAGGGATACGTAGTAGTAAGTAATTAATTTGAATATTATAATATAATATTGAGATATTAATTTGAGTAATATTATTACTCAACTAGCTCTTGCCCGCAGGTTGGCACACGGAAATTATGTTTTAACTTATTTGTATTTGCAGATTTTTTTAAGCAGTGAATTTATATCGACGTACTTAAAGTTAGGAATTTACATATGTATATACTGAAAACCACGTTACAATCACAAAGGATTTCTCCGAGAGCGGGTTTTGAAAAATAAATAATATTCACATCAATGTGATTTATTTATTTTTCAAGCAAAATTTTGAAAAATTGGTAAATATATGTTCCATCAATAATTAAGGCAAGGAACGTTTTTTGTAATTTTGAAGCCAATCGGGGAATTTTTCCATATGAAAGATTTTCACCGGATTTGTAAGAGAAACCTTTTAATTATCTGGGATGAAAAGTTTTCTAAGATATGACCCGGAGTCTGTATAAGTAAAAACTACATAGTTTCATCGAAATCCGTTCAATGGTTTTTATCTGATGAGTTAACAGACAAACAGACAGATAGACACTTTGAGTTTTATTATACTTAGTATAGATTAGCATACATGTAGGTTAAACACCTGTACCTAGTTTGACATATAAACTGTTATCGTGAATTTTTGAGAAAAAGCAGGAAGTGACTCGAATGTAACAAATAAATAATAATATGTATTTTAAAGTATATTAAGTATTTCGCCAACGGATATGGAATCTCACGGCATCCAACGGTACCCCAATCAATCCTCAATTTACGCGTTTGGTATGGGAATCCGTTTTGGCGGAAAAAGACAGCTGCTGTAAACATCGCGAAGATTTGTAGATGTGCGAAGATATTCCGCAAGCATGATTAATTCAGGACAGGCCTCTGACTTTTAAAGTCTTTTATCCAAACCGACCTTGTAAAGAATATAATAAGATCTAAATAGCTGCTATTCATCGCGCGTACGACGTTGACAGCATCAAATTGAGGCAATTGGATTGTCAATTTTATTACACTAATTTATTTGAATACATAATAATACGAGGGTAACTGGATTTATAATATTTTCTAGCAAACGAGACAACAGCTTCGCCGATGGAGACTGATTTGTTGACTGTAGCTAAACATGGGGTAGAACTGAACTAAATTAGGTTGTAAAGTGTTGTAAAACTTATAACAACAATCTCTCCGTATTTTAATCATCGTTCTTAAACGTAAGAATGTCTGGAACTTTTGTAGCAAAGAAACAAAAAGATCCACACAGAAGAATAACTCCCTAAACAACGCGCTCGAGGCTTGCTCACGAATACGAAAATCAAGAATGATCCTGAATACTGATCCGATTCAAGCATAATTTGTGTAACGGTTACGTGTGTGTTTTGGTATGGTTTACAAAATATTTTTGTGATTTTGATTATCAATATTATATTTGCTATACCTAAACACTGATAATAACACAAACTTTCTGTAATATTAGACATTATGTAACATCATTTCGACGCTTGAAAGGAAAAAATTACTAAGCGACACTGAGGTAACTTTAGAAGAGAGTAGCTTAAAGTTGAATTTTTAGAAAAGTTGTTGTTTATGCCACAATATAGAAGATAAAATGAGGATTCCAAAACAGTAAGAATAAGATCGGTAGGAAGATTACAAAAAAATATGATTTTTTTCTAAAAATTCCAACTTTAAACTGTTCTTCTTTAAAGTTAGCTCAATGTCGCTCAGTCAATTTATCCTTTCAAGCGTCGATTTGTATCTGCATACCTAACTCTTTTGCTTTGTGTACGTATGTGTGTATGAGTGTGTGGGTGCGGGTACCTGCCTTCCATATCTAAATGTTTTGGTTGGTGTATGTATGTGCGGGTGCCGGGTACCTCGTACTGCGTGCAGTTGAAGCAGTGCCAGCAGCAGCTCTCGCCCTCCACGTACTGCTTGGCCTGCCCCAGCTCGCACGCCGCGCTGCACACCGACTCCGGCGGCCGCCGCTCGCCCCACTTGAACTGGATCTCTGGCACACACAACACGCACCACGTTAGGGAACATACCAAAACCACTTAACCCATTTTTTCCAACTTTTTACCCCCCTCCCCCCCTTCGTGACCATCCGTAGTATATGATCAGACCCCCCCCTCCCCCCTAGTTTTCACGTGGTAATTGATAAATACGGTTTTCAATACTTTTTTGCAAAAACAGAGTCCAAAAATAATAATTTTGCTTATTTTTGACGACTTGTGTGGCGCAATGATTGCTAAAATATTGACTACGTGACAAAAACCTATACCCCCCCCCTCCCCTCTGTGACCAATCGTGGTGTTTTGAAGACCCCCCTCCCCCCCTAAATAAGGCACGTGGTTTTGGTATGTTCCCTTACCAATGGACTGTGTACGGGTCAGCTACAAGTTCGGCTGTGTCAATGTCAATGATATGTCAATGAAAAACGCGACTGTCACAGATGATACCTTTAATTTTATTACACTTAACAATGCATTGCAATAATTGCTGACATACAAAATGTACGAGTTAGCTCGTACAGACTGATTTAACATTTTTTATTCGATTGATTATAAGAATTAATGCGCAAAAAAAAAAATTTGTTGTCTGTAAAGTCGGTTTACGGACAATGGTTTTACGTGATAACGTCTATTTCGTAGAAGAATAATTTATGATATAAATAATGTAATGTAAGAACGTAATGGAAGCCCTACGCACGGAGCCGCGGTGCTACTCGCCAGTTGTGTCAGCTTGAACATGGCTTGACGCGCCACCGCGACCCGCGTATCTAGCTAGATTATAATATTAAATTTCATACTAACTATACGATTTTAAACATATTTGAGTTGAAAATTTGGTTTAAATCGTTTTAAATATCAGGAGCTGCGCGACATCTGTGATTTTCTTGACTACAACTAAAGTCCGAGTCGATGTACTGTGTAAAGTTCTTTCAAGTAGTTCATACCTATAAACAGAGATGACGCTATTGTAGATTTTCGTTTTCATATAATAATAATACGTACGAGCTACGAGAAATCATTTCTTTTCAAAAGATTGTAAAATAAAATAAAAATTACAATTTTACATATTAAATTACAGATATATATTTCGTTTTATTATTATTCAGCGTATCTCTTTCTCGATACTTTGCGCGCGTTGTGGCTCGTGACCTTCCAAGCGGACCGATTACGCTTGAGTGGGAGAGAGACGGCCGGTCTAGCGTGCCTCTCTCTCTAATGCTGCGCGCGCTTCAGTAACGTTACTCCGGCCGTTACTCGGTTTTCTTGAATGCCTCTCAGGCTCATCGTCTTTATAAACGTTATCACGTTAATAAATAAATGTGAAATCGTCAAAATATGAAGTGAAAAAATTTTAAGTTGCGCTTTCAACAATAACTTTGTTTATTCAGATTAAATTTTTTAGCGTTTGATTTGAATAAAATAAATATTATCCTATCAGGTAATAAAACAGCAAACCAGCATGGCAAATAATTTTAAACAAAAATCTCGCAAGTAGGAATTTATCAATTCGCATAATTATTTTCTTTTCAAAACAATGCATTTTTCGTGATGACTGATGATTCTTATTTTTTTTCGTTATATTTGGACAAAAGTATAGCAACGTATTAAATGATTTTTTTTTTCAAAAAATATTTTCGTTTTTCAAGTCTTACATTACTTCAAGTCTTATCTATGTTAGTATAATGTATGAGTTCATTGACCCCAAATTGCACTACCTATTCCAACCAATGATAATAACAGTTTCAGAATTCCACTATCATCAACAGCTGTCCTCATGATTATATGAACCATAATCTATTTCATTTCCAATAATAATTCATAATTCATAATTCATAATTCATAATTCATAATTTTTATTGCCTTATACGGGTACAAATTTCGGGATCTTAAATCTAAGTACATAAACATTCCTCCGTATATGCCCAAGAGGCGTGCAATTTTAGAGAGGTTAGTAGGTACATGCATTACATTTAATTCAAAATTAACTATAAAATTAAATATAAAAATGTCAACAAGATATTTATAACAATTCCATGTAAATAGCAAGTTTAATTAGTATAATTTATTATTTATTTCATGTCAGTGTATCCTTTAAAAATTCGTCAATATTATAGTAACATTTACTTATTAATAATTGTTTAATTCGAGATTTAAATTGTCTTAAATTTAATTCTTTAACGATGTCTGGTAAATGATTAAAGATCCTTGGAGCCATGCAGTATATACTTTTTTTATAAAGACTACATTTAGAAATTTGTTTAGGCATTATATAAAACTTTTTTTTAGTTTGACGATAACATTTTGGTACATTGATATCAAACAAGTGCATGTTCTCCTTTACAAAGATGCATACTTCGTATATATATAGCGATGGTAACGTCATTATATCCAGCTTAATGAATAAATCTTTGCAGCTATACCTTTTGTTGACGTGGAATATTGCTCTCACACATCCTTTTTGCAATCTAAAAGCTTTTATACTATCTACGGAATTTCCCCAATGAATGATGCCGTACTTTAGATTGGAGGCAACATAACCATGGTAAGCTATTAATGCAGTCTCTTTAGACGCATGTTCCGTAAGCCGTCGTAATGCGTATACAAATTTACTTAATTTACTACATAAATATTCAATATGAGCCTTCCAATTGATATTTTTGTCTAATAATAGTCCTAGAAATTTATGCTCTGTTACTTGTTCTATAATATCATTGTCATATTTTATTTTTAAAATTGGTCCCTGAGCTTGATAAAAGTGAAATTGAATTAATTTGGTCTTGCTTATATTGATTTGTAAATTATTTTCATTCATCCATTTAATGTTATTTGTCAGAGCAATATTCGCTGCATTCTCATATGTTTCAATATTAGTACCTCTTACAATTAAAGTAGAGTCGTCCGCGTATAAAACCATTTTCTGGGACGTACTGTTTGGTAGATCATTAATATATAATATAAATAATAATGGACCTAAGATACTGCCTTGTGGTACTCCGTACTCTACATATCGGGGTAGAGACTGTACTTTTTGTTCAGTTTTATTTTGATTGTCCATGTGATGTATTACTGTGTATTGTTGTCGATTCGATAGGTAGGATTTAATTAGATTATGGGCTTGACCTCTAATACCTAGAGCATATAGTTTATTTAAAAGTAAATTATGGCATACAAAATCAAATGCGCGAGACATATCCATGAATATAGAGAGAACTGGGACTCTTTCATTTAAGCTTTCTGTAATGTTTTTTAAAAATTCATAAATAGCCAGATTTGTGGATCGCTTAGATCGAAAACCATATTGTTCCTCTCTTATTAATTTTGAGTTTTCTAGAAAATCATACACACGTTTATGGATCACCTTTTCGAAGACTTTAGAGAGTACAGGTATCAATGCTATAGGTCTATAGTTATCACAGTTTAGCTTGTCTCCCTTTTTGTGTAATGGTTTTATGACTGTTGTTTTCAATTTTTCAGGATATTCACCTTGAGTAAAACACAGGTTTATTATGTGGGACAGAACTAAGGAGATATGTGAAGAACAACTTTTTAATACACTGCTCGATATTTCATCGTATCCTACACTTTTGGTGTTTTTTAACCCTTGGATTATTATTTGGATCTCGTAACGTGTAGTCGGGTAAAGAAATATAGAGTTTAAATTTGTCATAAAAGTAAAACTAGAGGTATTAATTGATTTATTTTGCAGTTTATTTTTTACCATGTCAATAAAACTATCATTAAAAATATTTGCTATGTCAAAAGGATTCGTAATATTATTATTATTGTATTTGATTTCAGTGATGTTAGAGCTCATACGTTTTCTTTGTCCGTTAATTATATTCCAAGTCGTTTTAGATTTATTGTTCGAGTTTTTTAGAAGCTTATTGTTATATATTTTTTCGGATGTTTTTAGTACCTTTTTAAAAATATGTGAGTACGTATTGTAGTGATTATTTAAGTAAAGATTTCTTTTATGGCGCCTAGCTCTCCAATGTAGGGACCGTTTGCACTTACTTGATATTTTAATGCCTTTTGAGATCCATTTTATTTTAGGTCTACGACATATTTTTATTCTCTTGATAGGAAAACACAGACCATGAAATAAGGTGAACATATTATGAAATAAGTTAAACGACTCATTTACATCCTGACTTTTCCTAGCATCCGCAAAAGAAATGCTCTCGATGGCTTTCTTGAATTTTTTCATATTTTCTAAAGAATAGTCTCTTGTTTCAATAAAGTAGTATTGAGAAGAGTCTTCAAATTTAGTTTGTTGAGTAGGATATCTCAATAGTTGTGCTGAATGGTCAGAAAGCCCAAAGTGAAGGATTTCAGAGTAACAACCCCGACCATCATGTGCTATATTGTCAATACAAGTATTGCTCTCAATTCTAGTTACAGAGTTAAATTCTAACCTAAGATTAAAGTTTAGTAATAGATTTTTAAATTCTGATGACATCTTAGTTTTCTTCAATAAGTCGATGTTGAAATCACCACAGATAACAATATTTTTTTTGAATCTAAAACATACTCTTTCACACAATGTTCTGAGTTGCTCTATGAAAATGGGAAAATTGTTAGAGTCAGGAGTCCTATAGATACATATAACAACTAATTTATATTCCTTAATTTCAACAGCACAACATTCAAACACTGACTGAATAGATAAATTATTAATGTCTGTTAAGGCTGTGCCACTTAAGCTATTGTGTAGGAGTATACAGGAACCTCCGCGTTTCTCCGGTCTGGCGTATATAGAAGTTAAGTTGTATCCAGTAATAAATATATTTTCTTCATTTCCTTTTCTTACAAAATGTTCCGTAAAGCATAGTACATCAATTTCCTTCTTAGTTGTTGCCATTTCCTTCAGTACTATTTCAACTTCGCTTATTTTTGGAAGTATACTTGCAATATTTTGATGCATCAAGTTTATATATTTACAACGTTTATGTACGAAAAAAAGTATTGTTCTGTTTCTGGGTTTCTGTACATTTAATGTCTTGAGGATAATGTTTTTTCGGTTTAAAATAATATGTTATTTTATTTTTTTCATCATTACTAAAATTATTGTCAAGTTTTTGGATTTCTGAGCATTTGACATCTTGAGTTTGATAGTTTTTCGGTTTGAAATAATATGTTATTTTATTTTTGTCAGCATTATTCTTCTTCTTAATTTCTGATAGCATTTTCTTATTGATGTAAACTTGATAATTTATTTTATAGGTTAAATGTAAAATTTCCCTTAATACTCTTTGACATATGTTATTATGGTAGTTTATTTTATTTGGTATAAATAAATCATAGTCCATATCCACATACACAGAATTCCTATTCTTGCTGGATGCATATTTTATTTCATAATTTAATTTTCGTATATTTAAATGTTTATTATAGGGCGTCTGACATAATATTATATTAGTATGTGAAGTATTTTTTAAAAAATTCTCAAGACTTGATTTCATTTCATTTGGATTGCTGTCATGTGTTCCAGATAATAATACAATATAATCATGTTTTGTTAAATTACTTATTTCACTTGATAAAGTTGATACTAAACTTTTCATGCATGCACCAGGTTTGCTAAAACTAAGAACACTATATGCAGAGCCCAAAAGATTTTGTAGGATTTTTCTGACTGTACTCCCCTGTTGGTCAGATAATATAATTACTCTATGTCTGCATAGCATGTCTCTAGGTTGCAATTTTGTGGAGGTTTTGTGGGTAAATATGTTGTCCCTTTTTATGTCAGAACTTGTTTTTTTACATCTGTTATGCGTCTGTGTGTCTTTATGTGTTTCAATCAAAGCCTCATCACACTGAAGTTTTTTACTGCATTGTGCATCTGTCTCCAGTTTGGGTTCCTGATGTAGACTCTTTGTATTGTTTTTACGTTTTGTTTTTTTATTTTTAGGAGTTGAACAGACTTGTTTCTCTTTGGATATAGGTGTTTTGCATACATCTCCGGAGAGTTCTAGTATGCTTTTTCGTCGAGTATTTGGTTTACTTGGTGTGTTTGATGTGTATAAATTATTTAGCAAATGTTTTATTTTTAAATCTAATTCAGTAATTTTTTGTTGTAGATGTCCATTTTCTAAAATTAGCCTTTCTATTTCTTGATTTGCACTTTCTAATTTTAATGTTAAGTTTTTAATTTCTTCACTCAGTTGAAATTCTTTTGTTGTCATTGACGATAGGTTTGGTAGACTCATAGGACTGTTAAACGTCGATTCTGGAGAAAGATGATCACTGCTATCAACCTCAAATAGGGACTGGAGTGATAAGTTGTTCGTGTTGGATTTTTTTCTATGTGTAATATTTTGTTCTTCCATTTTTTTAGATTTTGAATCGAAAAAATATCTCGATAACCTGGGTAGCGAACCCACTACCTCTTGATCTAGCGTCCGACACTCGAGCGTTACGCCAAATTAGCAATCGTAGTAAGTTCTGAATTTTCATATGATAAGGGTTTTCTGCAAGTTGTTTGTTGCGTTATTAATAGATGGCGCTAGTTTGATACTATTCTGTGAGGATCTATGTATCATGAGTGTTATGAGTACGTGAGGATACAACTAGATGTCACTGGTAGTTTTATACTTTTTTCCCAACGGTCAGTTTGCAAATAATATTACATGAACTGTTTATTTACGATAACTTTTACACCACCACTATGTTCCAGATACTCATTTTCATTATCACCGCACTATGATGCTTCTAGTTTCGGGTTTCAATTAAGCTTTGCGCACATTTTGAAGTAAAATACCAAGTCACAATCACGGTCACTGAATTTAAATTATTTGCTCTATTACAGGTCTGTTTTTGTAGATAACACTCACACTGACAAATCAAAGTTTTGTTTACATTTTAAAACACAACACTTATTAATTTGACAACTTTTTCTATTTTTCGCATAAGGGAGCTACAGAGATGTGTTTACTTAACAGCGCCACCTGGCGAACATTCATTAACATGGTGGGTTAGCATTTGCACTCTTTTAAAATTAGTACATTGTGATATTTTATTTTCTGATTATGTAATATGTAGGAATTCTGGAATAAAATTCCTTAGACGCCCTGTTAACGCACAAAAAATAAGAACCAATGGAAAAAGAGGCAGTGTAAGGTAACCCAATGAATAATTTGTCAGGCAATATACAGCTGACGGTTAAAGCAGCAATTTGTGAAGTCCATTATATTTGAGATATGGAATATTACGTTTCAGTAAACAGCAAACAGCAATTGCTTCTCTATATTCACGCAGGTTTTACGTTTAGCCAGGCTTTAATAGTATTCCACTTCCAGTTTATACTTAGTAGGTTCCAGTACTTAGTAGGTTCTAGGTGCTGCTTGTGGTCTTGGCGGCAAGTTGTTAATTTGGGAAGAAATGGGAGTGCAGTGTAAGCTCGCGTAGGAGCGGAGGGCCGCGGCGGCCCGCGAGCTGAGGAGCAGGGGTTGAAACGCTCGCCGCAGCAGCTGAGAGTGGCCGGCGAAGGCGGCTAGCAAGCAGAAGCTGCGGTGGTGAGCGTTAAAACCACCTGAGACGATAAGCTTGCATGTGGGTGTAAAAAAGTATGCCAAGTGAAATTGTGCCAAGCAATTATGTGGAAAGAATTCCGCACTTTTCTCCAAAACCATTGGCTCAACAAGAAAAATGTTTAAAATATAAAATGTCAATATTTGACAACTTTTGTACGGAACATTTTTCTGTAACATCAATACTTTGTCAAATAAACGTGAAAAAGTAAAAAAATGATTTTTCAAGGTTACCTTGAAAATGAAATATGTGAGTATTTTGCCTATGACATTCGTGATCAGCACGACAAAATACATAGGTATACCAATGATCAGATCAACCGAGGGGGGGGGGGGGGGTAAAGGCTAAAAGGAAGTTTATCCGATTTTGACATTGGATTGAATTCGATTTGCTTATACCCAGTTTTTTCCGTAAATAGCGCAAGAAACAAGTGATAACGGTTACCCATGCACATTAGTCAGATCGAAGGTATTAAAGATGTGTTTTAGTCCAACGTCGAGTTCATCGTCAATTTTATCCAAAATCACAAAAAGGTTTTTTATTTTCATACAAGATTGTGTAGGAAACTAATAGGATTATGTATACATGAATTTTTCCGTTATCCGTAGATAATATAAGTAAATTCTAAAATTTGTATCACGCCCTTATTCGATATTGAAAATAAATTTTCCTTTGTGTTACACATTTTTCCTACGCCCTGTGTTTTCCCAATCGGTTCGGTTTTTTTCCCAATACTTTACATATCCATCCATAGTCTATTATTTCGGGGGATTATGATAATACCAATAAGAATTAGCATACGGGATATGCCACTAGTAACACCTACTGGGGTAAGTGAATCGAATAGAAATCCTCTTACCTACATGGGATAATCCGTTGCAAAGCTGTACGTAAAGCCGATATAATGGAGGCAGAAAACAAATGGTTTGATTTTTTAATAGTTCCAACCAGAGGTTTCGAAGTGTTGGAGCGCTGAACAAAGCG
The DNA here is from genome assembly GCA_963932265.1 of Thymelicus lineola. Taxonomy (NCBI): domain Eukaryota; kingdom Metazoa; phylum Arthropoda; class Insecta; order Lepidoptera; family Hesperiidae; genus Thymelicus; species Thymelicus lineola. The sequence goes on along the minus strand of OZ010692.1, from coordinate 895,397 downwards.
AATACAAAAAAGTTACACGCCCTAATATTATTTTGGTTAATAGACAAATGGATCCTGCCCATCAAGCGCCAATTTATTAATCAAAAAGATGTCGAAAATCTACACTCTGAAAACGTTAATGATGTTTCAACACATAATATAATTCATATATTTTGAAATTTGATATTTATTTATTTTAAAAGAACATAGTCCGACAATATTGACATTTGTCGTAAACGAACACAAATTGTCCTTTGATGAGGATTAGCTTGGAGCCAAGTATAAGAAGCAAAAAAACTTCCTGTATGACATAATTAAAGACGTGTAGGATTTTATGCCGATAGTATTTATAGGCTTCTCCTAGGCGATTACGACGAGACGTTTCTAGAAAGTATCATTCAGTTACCATCGATATTGAGCCTTAGCTCCTCATCCAGGTACTCCCCGACCTTCAGCCAGCGGAACACCCCGCGGGAGACCTGCTTGAAGTGCAGGATGTTGTACCGCGTGGGCCCGTCGCCGTTCGAGTCGAAGTGGAACTCGTCGCCGCTCAAACCTGTGCATATGGAAAACTGGCATTAAACGAGGGAGAGAAACGATTTGGTTGGGTTGGGACCAAGAACTTTATATAAAAATCTTTATATAAAATTCACACATTTTTAAGAATATTTTTTCAGATTTGAAAAAAAAAACGTTAGAGACTCACACACGGAGTATTTTTACAACTCGGACGACGCGATGCGCGGAATCCGTGCGTTTTTCGCGCTGTAAATAACGAGGCAGACGATGCGTTTCCTCGTTCGATCGCGTTTACAGCGCGTAAAAATACGCCGTGTGGAAAGGCTCTTACATATAAATTATATTTTACAAAATAAGCTGTTACAGAAGAAAAGATAGTTACATTTTAAGAATAATTTTTCGCACTTGTTCAGTGGCTCAGAAAATAGAATTCACTCAGAATAATGCCGTAGTGCCGCTTTTCTTGAAATATGGATTATTGTGGAGCTTTGCTAGAGATTAGTGGTACAATAAACTGGTCCTACTGCCTTATCGATCCCACAACCCTCTACAATTTTTGCCGAGTTTAAAAAGCCGGCAAAAGAGCTGACGATCTACCTGATGGTAAGTGGCTATCGTGGTTCATGGACATCGGCAACATCAAAATCATCACTGATGCGTTGCCGGCTAAGAAAGAGAGAAGTCAAAGAAAGAAAGAACTCGCTTTCAAGCCCAACTGACTTACCAGTGAAGTGTACTTTCCTCAGGTATCGCAGCAGTTCGGCGCCGCTGGCCGGCCGCATCGCCTCGCACAGCCCCGCCCGGCCGCCGCACACGCTCGCGTGCATGTCTCTGCAACAATAGCTATCCTTTAGCTATAAATACTTAGCTGCAGAGATTATGTCGTCCCTCTTGAGTCTTAAGTCATTTATCAATTCAGACCTCCAAGTTTTGAGGTAACAAATAAAAAAAATACTACGAAATTGAGGGCCTCGTCTTTTTTTAAAGTGGGTTAATTAAAAAGTACCTGGCTCATTATAGCCGGCCGGAAATGGAACCGGTGCTCTAATTTGTGTTGCCCAGGACCTATTCAATGGCCCTGAAAATAGTTTTACTATAGTATTTTTCCTTGATGACAAGGAAAATGACCATGAAGAGCTTTTAGCGGCATTCAGTTCTATTTTTAAAATAAAATCCAAGATTTGACACGAACATTCAAAAATTGCGAAACTAAACATAATATTATGGCTGAATTTTTGGATGGCCAAATTTGAAATTATGAGGAATAGCGAAAAGTGGTCAAAGAGTTTCGGGGCTGATTTTGATGAAAACTAAAACTGCATCTAAGATTTTTGAAAAATAATATAATATTATAAAGTTTAAAAAAAAGTCACCCTATATTACGTTTACTTACGTTACGAATACAAATACTCAACGAATATCGAGTGTAGTTAAAACATGACCAGTAGTAACTAAAAAGATGATTATAAAATAACTATTTATCATTTATTTTGTGATAATTTTCGTCTCACAAAAATAAAAGTGCCAAGCAGTGATTCTATGTAATTGTATATTCATGTAGTGTACAATAAAGTGTTACTGTGATGTTGTGTACATGACAATAATTCCGAAAACAATACCAGACCCACTGCCTTCTTCCCCCCGGCTTGTTTCCCCCCGCCCTCTCTTTCCCCTTAGCTCCGGTAGCACTTGTGCGTTGGCCTCAAAACATTCCAAGAAATTGTAGAAGAATGTTCTTTTGGGATTACGTGACTATTTAATCATTTAAAATATATTTAAAGATAAAATTTTTATTACTTTCACACCATACAAACATACAGAGCACGTACAATGACTAAGAAACCTATAAAACAACGGATGGCCTTATCGCTTCATACTGCATAGTGATTACTTCCAGGCTCTAACTCACCTAACGTCTTCAAATTGTCCTTTCGTTAACTTTTAATCCTTAATTATTCATCAGGGTAGTCTCACTGAGAACATTATTTTCCAATTTTTCATTCTATCTGCATGAAAACAAATTTCATAAATAAAACTTAATTTACAAGTAGTACGACTTTTTTCTACCACATTTTTCCATACAAACATGGGATTGCTTTGATTAATTTTAATTTTATTCCATTAAAACAGACTGAAATACCTGCAATGGTAGCTATATTTCATTGGGAATGCACGGAATGAAGCAAAATGAATATTAAAAAACTTTCAAGACAGAACTTCTATTTGCATTTTTACACATAACATACTTTCAACGCCGATTTGATATATGTATTATGAGAAAAACAAAAAAATATAATATTTTCACCTTAAATGAAGTATTATTAAGAAAAAAGTAAGAAGGTACCGACCTACTTACTAATTTTTTCTGAATCTTGAAGTACTGTGGTATTTTAATGATGGATCATGATCACAGACATGTATACTAGTTTCTCGAAGCGAAGTGAGATCGAGTTGCTCGTTGGTAAATTCAGTTCTGTATAGCTAGGTTGGCAGAACTGGCGAAGTGGCAATTCCCGGCTCCATGCATCCGGAAACAGGGTGCCCGATCCGATTCACTGTAGTTGCTATTTGAATATTCATTTGAAATTTTGTCGAACCCAATTTTTTGGGTTCCGAAGTAAAATTGGAACCCATATTCATCATGTCGTCCGCCTGTCGGAGGCATAGTACCGAGACCCTTAGTGCTAGAAAGCTGCAATTTGGCATGGATATATTGTACTATAAGGAGAAATCAAAGGAGGCATTGTCAATTATGACAAGTAACGTCATCTTCGTTGTTACTAAACGTCACATTATTTGAAGTGACAGATGGTGTGATGTGAAGTTGACTTACTTTTGCTCGAGACAGCGTGCGAGACGGTCAGGCGCATCACTTGTTAGGTTCTTCATCGCGGTATCGTACCTTAGGTTTATTAACTCGACCAGAAATTCATGGAAGTGTGTTGTATCGATTTTGCATTCAATAAATTATTTGTTCTTACTATTGCCTTTTGATTATATCAGAAGTGCGATGTATACCCACACCTTTTATTAATTTCTGGTCATTTTTGTTTTTCTTGTAAGTCGTGTGTATTCTGTAGTTTGTATTCTGTTGTATTAAGTAATTGTGATTATGGGCAAAGAAAAGCGCCCTCGTAGCCGTTCTAATGAGCGTAATGATTCGAAGCGTCGCGGCGTCGCCGTCGTGGTCGCTCCCATAACCGTTCTACCCGCATTTCGCGATCTAGAAGTAATTCTCATAATTCGGAGTTGCGTGAATCATTACAAACCATTATATCTCGACTAAATGCGTTAGAAGATAGATCTTCGGTGACGGCTTCGTCTAATTCTAATGTAGAAATAAATGCTACGACTACTGATTCCACAAAAAAGATCGTTGAGGCTATTCATTCTTTAAAAACTGGTTCTTCTCGTGATTATTATGTGTCTAATTTTGATCCTAATGTACATAATGTTGATTTTTGGTTCGATGAAGTAGATCGCGCACAAAATATTAATGGTTGGAGTGATATTGAATGCTTGTCCCGTATCGGTCACTGTCTTAAAGGGGACGCGAAGTCGTGGCTAGATGATTGGGTTACAGAGGATCGGTCATGGAGTAACTTTAAGAAAGATTTTAAAGCTTTATGTATTAAAAATATAGATGTCGCTAGTATTTTGTACGATGTTATGAGTACTAACTCTGACTCTTATCCTACATATGCCGAATATGCTCGTAGATCTTTACTCCGTTTGCGGATGGTAAAAGGGTTGAGTGAAGAACTCATAACCGCAATTGTCATACGGGGCATTAATGAGCCACATATCAAATCGTCTGCCACGAATGAAAAGCTTATGCCGTGTGATTTAGTCAATTACTTATCTACTTTCATTAAGCCTCCATTAGTTAAAAATGAATCTAATTTACCGCATAATTTTACGACGCGTAGACAGATGATTAAAACGAATGTGGCTAGACGAGGAGCTCCATCAGCATTTTATAAGTGCTTTTCATGTGGTCAAACGGGACACAAGCAAGCTAGTTGCCCTAAGAATCAAAAACCAACATCTAGTACTTCTGCAGTTAAGAGCGATGAAAAGCCTAATTCTAAAATAACATGTGCATACTGTAAAAAAGTAGGTCATCATATAAATGAGTGTTTTGCTAAGCAACGTTCTGATCACAGAAAAAGCAACGTAAATTTTTGTTCGTTACCTAAGAATAATCCGAAGGATGTGATGATCGGAGTAGTGCAAGGTATACCCATTGATATCCTTATAGATAGCGGTGCAATAGGGGTGTCACTTATTTCGTCTTCCGTGGTGAAACATTTGGCATGTTCTATGAAACCGATATATCGAGAATTGAAGGGTGTCGGTCATAGTATAACTCGTGTTTATTCCTACGTTACTCTTATAATTGAATTTGAAGCGATAACAATTGAAGTAGATTTATTAGTTGTACCGGAAGAAAGTATCACAGCGCCAATTATAATTGGTACGGATGTACTTAATCGCGAAGGCGTTACGTATGTGCGTACGAAATATTACCAGCGTCTAACGTGTAGTACTGTCTCAGCAAAAGTTGCGGCCATAGAAGCGGAAGAGCATGCTATCAGTACGTCGTTGAATGGCAGCGCCGATTACGATAAACTAAATGAAATTTTAAAAGAATTTTCAAAATTTATGATTACGGGAACTGCTACTTCTACTGTAACTACGGGTAGCATGCACATTCGCTTAAATAGTGATGCGCCTGTATATTACAGACCGTACAAATTATCGATTAATGAGAAAATGAGAGTTCGCGAAATAATTCAAGATCTTTTATCGAAAGGCATTATTCGCGAATCCGAATCTGCGTACGCAAGTCCCATACTTTTAATTAAGAAAAAAGACGGAACGGACCGAATGTGCGTAGATTTTCGTGCCTTAAATCGGATAACAATTAAGGATAGATACCCGCTACCGTTAATAGACGATCACATAGATCGTTTAGGTAAGGGACAGTATTTCACTACTCTCGACATGGCGTCTGGGTTCCACCAAATTCGCTTAGATGACGCGTCCATTCCTATAACGGGCTTCGTAACACCAGAGGGACATTTCGAATATTTAAAAATGCCGTTTGGACTTGCTAATGCACCGGTTGTTTTTCAACGCATCATTAGTAATACGTTGCGTTCTTTTATAAATGAGGGCAAGGTCATGGTTTACATTGATGACGTTTTGTTAGTCAGTAATAGTATCAAGGATGGATTACAGCTTTTGAGAGATGTATTACGAACTTTAACTAACGCTGGGTTTTCCTTAAACTTGAAAAAATGTTCGTTTTTAAATAAAGAGATTGAATATTTAGGTCGTATTATTGCCAATGGTGAGGTGCGACCCTCTAAATCAAAAATAATTGCATTAGTAAATTCTCCTCGGCCTGAAAATGTCCGACAGGTTAGACAATTTCTAGGATTGGCCGGGTATTTTCGAAAATACATCGAGAATTACGCTCTTAAAACTTCATGCATCGCTCGTTTGACAAAGAAAGGAGCTGAATTCGTATGGGGCGAAAGGCACGAACAAGTACGTCAGGATCTTATTAATTATTTGACGAATGAACCGGTACTAGCGATTTTTGACCCAGATCTTGATACCGAAGTACACACAGATGCCAGCAGTCTAGGATATGGAGCCATCTTATTGCAAATTCGTAGGGACGGTAGTAAATGTGTTGTCGCCTACTTTAGTCAGGTCACTCACGGGGCAGAGGTGCGATATCATTCCTATGAATTAGAGACCTTGGCCGTGGTCAAAGCGTTACGTCACTTCCGCCATTATCTTATAGGCATTGAGTTCAAGGTGATCACTGACTGCAATGCTTTAAAAGCAACTCAAAATAAAAAGGACTTATTGCCACGCGTCGCAAGGTGGTGGGTTTACCTTCAAGATTTCTCGTTTACAATCGTGTATCGAAAAGGCGTCTTAATGCCTCATGCTGATTATTTGAGTCGCAATCCCATCAGGGTTGTAAATAACATTGATAAACCACGCAACTGGGCTCAAATAGCGCAATCAGGGGATGAAGAAACTCAAAAACTGATAAGTCGGTTAGATGAGGGAGGGTTAGATGCCAGACGTTATCAAAAAAAGAACGACATTCTTTACTACAAATACACACCAGTTGGTGAGCCAGCACGCTTGCTATGTTACATTCCTAAAGGATACCGTTTAAGCCTGCTTAGAATTTTTCATGATGAAAATTGTCACGTGGGTGTGGATAAAACGGTTGGTTTAATTTTAAACCACTTTTGGTTTCCTGGTCTTGTTCCATTTGTGAAGAAATACATAGGACATTGTTTGACTTGTATAGCACATAAAAGAGTACCGAGAGCTCCATTACAGCCTATAATTTCATGGCCTAAACCGGATACTGTTTTTCACACGCTTCATGTAGATGTGTTAGGTCCTTTACCAGAATCCAATGGATATAAGCACATTATGATAGTGATCGATGCTTTTTCTAAATATTGCCTTATGTACGCACTCCGCAAACAAGATCTCGACGAGTTAAAGCGTGTGTTTAAAAATGTTATGTCTCTGTTTGGTACCCCGAAACTCGTTGTTACTGACAGGGGCAGAATGTTTGAGTCCACCGGGTTTGTAAAGTGGATGAATGATTCTGGATGCAGTATTCATCATATAACGCCTGAAATGCACCACGCAAATGGCCAGGTGGAGAGATACGTTCGCACTGTACTTAATATGCTGCGCATAGAGACTAATCATAAGAAGAGTAACTGGTCGGAGGAGCTGTGGCGTTTGCAATTAGTACTCAATATTACAAAGCAAAAGACGACGCAATCTTCTCCATTAAATCTTTTAATTGGCATTGAAGGGGCTACTCCTGTGATACAATCTTTAGTCCGTGATGTAGCGAATGATTTTGGTGAACGTAACCGTCAATCTTTACGAGAAATAACCAGGCAAAGGACGGCCGAGCGTCTTAAAGACCATCAAAAGCAGCAAAATGAATATGTCAACAAGGGTCGCTCATCTCCTAAAGAATATCAGGTTAATGATTTGGTATTTGTAATCAAATACTCCCAATCCAAAGGTAAACTGGATCCTGGAATGCGGGGCCCTTATAAGGTGACACGCGTCCTCCAAAATGGGCGCTATGAATTACAACTTCTTGCTGGCGCCTACGGGAAGCTGACTTATGCTGGGGCTCAGTTTATGGTACCTTGGAAGGGGGAATGGACTCCCGATGAGTGTGCTGCTTTCTTTGCTTGTGAGTATTTCCCCTTCAGTGACTGCTAGACCTTTTTATGTCTAGCCTTATAAACCTATTAGACCTTGTTATTTATGTCTACTTGGGAAGCTTACTAGACCTTTTTGTGTTATGTCTAGTTCTTGAATGCTTACTAGACCTTTTTGTGTTATGTCTAGTTGCTTACTAGACCTTTTTATGTTATGTCTAGTTCTTTGAATGCTTACTAGACCTTTTGTGCTATGTCTAGTTCTTTGTATTCTTACTAGACCTTTTTATGTTATGTCTAGTTTCTTGAATGCTTACTAGACCTTTTTATGTTATGTCTAGTTTCTTGAATGCTTACTAGACCTTTTTATGTTATGTCTAGTTTCTTGAATACTTACTAGACCTTTTTGAGTTATGTCTAGTTCTTTGAATTCATACTAGACCTTTTTATGTTGTCTAGTTCCTTGAATGCTTACTAGACCTTTTGTGTTATGTCTAGTTTCTTGAATTCCTGCTAGACCTTTTTATCTCTTGAATCAATAAGGCAAATAATGTGTCTGTGTTACTTTTCAGCCGCAGACCAACCAGATGAGTCGATGTCCTCCACAAGTGTTGATGACCCTACCGAAGTTGCCGGTACAAGCAGATACGCCGCAGAAGCCGGACCATCTCAGCCTGCCGAGGACGCCAGGATGTCAGGAGAGGCCGTATAAGGAGAAATCAAAGGAGGCATTGTCAATTATGACAAGTAACGTCATCTTCGTTGTTACTAAACGTCACATTATTTGAAGTGACAGATGGTGTGATGTGAAGTTGACTTACTTTTGCTCGAGACAGCGTGCGAGACGGTCAGGCGCATCACTTGTTAGGTTCTTCATCGCGGTATCGTACCTTAGGTTTATTAACTCGACCAGAAATTCATGGAAGTGTGTTGTATCGATTTTGCATTCAATAAATTATTTGTTCTTACTATTGCCTTTTGATTATAGTACATATACATATAAAACTCCCAAATCGTAGAATTTGTCTGTGTTCAGGAAAAAAATATTTTTCAATATTTTATTCATGGTACCTCCCCTACAGTAAGCGTGAGGATAATTTTTTTTCGTTGCGTACCCCATAGTGTGGACTGTGGGGTATGTTAAAAAGGTATTTCAAAAATATTATGGGTCTCCTGAGACCATTTTTGAATTTATTTTTATTTTAGAATTTTATTAAAGTGTTAAGTAATTTTGGTTAGAGTCAAATCTTGAAAATAGGTTATATGATGAATTTATAAGGAAAACTATCACGGCTATGTTAGCATAAGTAGTTAATGAGTAATAGTCGAGAAACTTACTTCAGAACCCTACATTGCGCAGGGCCTGACACGCACTTGATTTAAATAATCCACGAATGTATGAATAGATTTTGGTTATGGCTTGCTATCTGCCGGAGAAAGATGTATCTGAGAATTCTTATACACGAGAGTGATTTAAATATGATTTACAATTTTCTTGACTCGCATTATTTTTGCCTAAGTTCTATGGTAACCTTTTGATTTTTGTTTCAATCCCTTTTCAATCAGGTCTTTATTTATTTTCTTAATTTTTCCCCAAAGTCATGGTCAAAATTCGTTTATTAATAGGATTCAGTAATCTGATGACCCAACGATCACACCCTTGGTATGATATAATGGAGAAGTCAGCAGCCTCAGCAGGTCAGTAATTCATTGAAATCAGATTATGGTCGTGTTGTCTTAATGTCTAGAAATGAACCTGTTTTTGTATCATTCAAATCGAACTGGTAGTTTTGCAGTTACGATCATTTTATTCGGGCGGGCCACCATGCAGGTGTGACATCACACTGCAAAGAACTCTGACTAGGGAACCGTGAAACAACTTGCACAACACAGGCTTTCAAAGTCTGTGGATTCGATATTTATGTAATTTTGTATCGGAAATTCCTTATCGCATCAGAAAAAAACATATTTCATACAGTATTTTTTCAAAGGTTCATTTATCTCGCAACCCACCATCCACGTATCATTTTTCAGAAATACGCGCACGTCACAAAAACTGCGTGTGTCCTCCCCCCCCCCCCCCGCGGCCCCGCCCACACGGTGGACTAATGACTTCCGGGAGTATCTCAATTATTTTCAGTGATATGTTTTTTATTATTCGTCATTTTTCATGAAAATATTATATTCTAAGGTTAGCTTGTTTTGTTCTGTTGAGTCACACACAATGTTAAATGTGATACTGTTACTTTATTAACGGCACTCCTATAGGTACTTATAACCCATAGGTACAGTCACCTGCAGAGAAAAGTAACCCATGTGTCTATTAAAACTGTTTAAACAGATGGGTTACTTTTCTCTGCAGGTGACACAACCCAATGATATTATAATGTAAAAAAAAGAGAAATATGTACTCGTAAATGTCACTCGATTTATGGTCGTTCCAAATATCCCTGGTAAAGTGTAAAGTTATTTAAAATGTGTATAGAAACCAAATGTTATGTTTCAGACATAATGAGACACAAAACTACGGAACAATTATTGAAATTGAAACTTGCCATTTTTTATTTTTACTTTTTCTTTACACAGTGTAGAGGCCACATGTAGAAGCTAGTATAATATAAATTAGTATTTGTTAAGGATACATAATATAAGTACGAAACAGAATACACCATTAGTATTCTATGACGCCTCGCAGAATAAGTACAGTCAGCAGTAGAGTTAGGTATACAAGGCATGATACAAAAACCTTCTCTAATCTACACTATTATAATACTACTCTTATAATATAAAAGGGAGAGGGAGAGGGAGGGGCAGAGGAGATATGCACATAAAACCTATAACGGCTAAGAACGGCTGTACTGATCTGAAATAATCTCTGATTTGTTAAACCAACCAAAACTATAAAAGTTTACTTAAAAGTATCACTACTTTCTATGATTTTTTCTTAGGCGATAAGAAGTTCGTCGGGTCTGCTAGTGTATATTACAGAATGTCTGTGTTTTTATTAATTTTTAATTATACTTTACGCATACAGGGAGCATTTAACATTTATAATCAAAACAAACATTATGTTTCCAACATGCCATCTCTGTTTAATTCCGGAAGCCAGATTAAATTAATAGATACATTTGTGTATTACGATGCCTCTCAGATTTGAAAGATACGCTACAAAATGCTATATCAGGTGTATTATACATCTGTGCTAAGAGCATTTAATCTGGCTTCCGGAATTAGACACAGCGAGGGCGCAGGTATGACGTAGGTAGATATTTAATATCCCCGGTATTATTACTCTGATCTCGAAACGGATTACATTCGAATAATCTGTTACTCGTAAGTAATTCTTTGATAATTGAACAAATAATTTTGTCGATATTATGTCAACGATCTCATGAATGAAAGAATGAATATAAAGAAATATCTTTAACAAATCATGCAGCTCGGCTTTTCAATAATCTTATTCTTCAGAATAATATTACTGTACAATAATGAAAAAAATTATATGTGTAGTAAGTATGTAGTGTACAATATATGACAGCGACGAAAGAGACTCACATTCAGCTTATGTCTACAGTCTAGACGAAGCCGTACTGTGTCTAATCGATGTCTCTATCACTAAAGAATACTTAATATTTCTGAATTTATTTTAAAATATGTTGCGGACTTTCTTTCGTGATTTCTTCTCCTGTGTCTTCTTCTCTATGACAAGACGCCTTTTCAAAACGTTCGTATAAAAAATACGTTTATAAGTGGAACAATGATACTTATATTAAATGATTTGGAATTAACATCAACCTCCGATAGTAAAGTCGTTTTAATAGTTAATATTGTATTGTATGCGCAACACCGTTTATTAAAAACTAGTGAATAACCGGCGTGCGCTAAGCAAAAAAAACTTGTATGGCAAAAGTCGAAAATTGAAAATGTGCCTAATGCATTATATTAGTGGTATCAAACCATCTTCATCATTGCCTTTCAATTGAAACCATTTTGGGGCATATCGGTTGGATGGTTTCAAAGTCTATCGTCTATCGTCTATAGGTCTTCATCCGTACAAACATTTTTTTGTGTTGTATAATATAGGATTGATTACGGGATTATTCCTAGCCGAAATAATCCAGCAGAGCTCGCGGTGGATGATAAATGACGTTTCTTGTTTGTTTATTACTAGGTTTTGATCCGCAATTTAGTCCGCGGGCGATGTTAGATTTAACGTGAAAGATGAAGGATTTTGTATGACTGATATGGATGATGGATGGTATGTTTCATATGGATGGAGAGAAATCAGTTGGATGGAGGAATGAAGGTTGCTTTAGGTAGAATTAAATAGTTCTATTAAATAAATTCAGAAGGCTCAGGACCGGTCAGAGTGGCGCAAGTTAGGAGAGGCCTATGTCCAGCAGTGGACCTCCAAGGGCTGATGGATGGATGGATGATTAAATAAATTGTCTGTTGTGAATCAATCAGTACCCAAGCTGGTAAAGTTAAACTAAAGGATATTTCTTTTATCCTTTGAAACATCAGACTAATAAGACAAATTTAAGGTATTCTACCACTCCGTAACAATGATTTAGAAAAGATATACTGCGGCATAGTGTAGCGATACAATCTCCTCTACTTACCCTTCGCAGTAAACTTCAGTTTAAATGGTACACTGTGTAAGTAAAGTGGACCGCAATATTTCTTGCGTAGAGCGCCCGGGGTGAAAAATATTTCAGAAGAAACTACGCTTATTCTGACGCTTTTATAAGACGGGACTGGAATGTGAAAAACAGAACGCTGCATTGCTACATGCCAAAAATGTTCCAATAATAATGTAGAATTGAATAAATTAAACAAGATAGCATTTATTTTAAGATTTTTTACTTAATGATTGGAATATAATATTATGGAACATGGAATAGGGTTGTATGTGGTATTCCACATATTATTGTAATGGTGCACATATTGGCTTGTTTTCAAAAATGTACGCTCCAATCATCATTCCAACCATATTGTGTTCGTAACATGAAAGTGAGTGGTTATTCTTCATTTTCATTAACCCTGTACCTAACCTGTCAAACTGTTTTTTTTCTGTTTGCTGAAAATGCTACCACGCTAATAGTAGCAATTTCAAATCTTGTATAATTTTGTAACATCCTATATGAATTTACTCACACAGCTCCCCCGTATGTTTGTTATAAACTTTACAATTAATCCGCTCTGCTTTCAAGAACAGTTGCCTACAGTTACACCCACTGCGGTCACAACATCTGTTTATACCAGGCCTCTGTTGTCCCGTAATTGAATGAAAATACTCCAATTTCAACCATAGGCCTTCTGTATTAAAGCTTGGTTTAGGTTTAGTGTAAAGAGGACTTTTTGTGCGATACATTTTGAACTTGTTTACTTATAAAACAAATGCACTGACTGAGTAGATATCTAACGGAATATTTGTTTGGTTTTTGGAATGTGTGTGTTTTGTTATTTACTGCAGAGAAGTAAAGTGCAGATTGTTTGTTGTTCGGCCCTTTTAGTTACATGTATACCTATTAGAAACCTTTTGAGGTTGTCACTTTGAAAAGTATTTGAACAAAGGACAGTGTGCTTCGACATGAAGAGTGTTATGTGGTGTTAATTTACCGTTTATATTTTCTTTCATCGTCAGGATTTAGTAAATACACATGCTATGAAGATGGCAGATTTTTATTTGGAATATTTTATTAGGCATATTATATTATATATTTGTATATTATATTATATTAAAGTCTTAAATAGTCAAAATATTGTGCCACAATAATCACCAAAAATACGAATCGCTACAAAACCGACTTCACGTAGTTTTGTCTGCCCTACCCCTAGAGTGCAATGTAAGCCGCCTTACCACCTGCGACGATAAATTCTGTGTATTTTACAGATGTATAATCGTCCCCTATATATGTATATACTTTTGTATACTATCGTAACTCACAACAATGAGTTTTTGCTTTGGTTCGATAAATCACCTTATTTTAATGTAGGTAAATATCCAAGGAATAAAAAAAAATATTGAACAATATTGGACTTATATTTTTACATTAAATTATTTAAGAGGTCAGACGAGACATAATTATAGCATAACAGTACAATGTACCAGTTTCAATTTCCTAGATTTAATGTAAAGTTCTCGCACGAAAATTAATTGAGCAGCTGGTTTTAACGAGGTTATAATTAGTGAATGTTTCGTACAGTAATGAATCTCAAATGTACTCTTAGTATGAAACAATACGCCGCACCTAACTGCACATTCCTGCAAATAACAATGTGGTTGTTTGTGATGTGCAAATTGCAAGTCCCTGCCACCCGCAATATCTGTTTGTAAATTCAAATTCAAAATCGTTTAATTATATAATAATTATTGTATGTAGATTTTTTGAAGTGAAACTTCTTTAGAATCATTGTGATTTCAAACCGGATGCAACGGAAAAAACGACAGGTAAGAGACACAAATACAAAAATGTGTAGGAAAGAATGAGACAGAAATATACTCGGCAAGCATGCATATAATATAACTGCTAATTTCGTCGTTGAATCTAACTTTTCTGTAGCTCAATGGTCAGGACGTAGATACGCAATACCTGATGCGCAGGTTCGCGTCTCTCAGTATTTCTTTTTTTTAGTTTTATTTTTATACTGTTTTTAAATACTTTCAAATGCTCTTTTAAATATTTTCAAAGAATTTATCAACAAAAAATAAGAATTTCATTTTCTTTGTTTAATATCTGTCGATCAACCGACCGATTATACAGACAGTAAAAATGCTAAGTTGTATTCATAGATGGCGCGAGGAACAAGGTAGAAGATTCGATTTATTGCTTTTTCATCTCATTATCTTGAAACCAAAATTTTGGAAAGTTTCACTTCTACCACGTGTGAATTGCACACATTTTCTTTTTTTTCTGATAGCTCATCATCATTGTGCTTCACGGCGAAAGAATCTCACCCCATGTAATCTTTGCTACAAACTTTAACCTACGGTGTCGGGCATAATTCACGATAGTAACATTATTATGATGAATTTAATAGTAAAACTATCCCTGTCTTTGTTAATGCATGTGGCTTGACACGCACTTGGCTGGTTTTATTATCTTTGCCTTCACGTCACGAATATTACATTACAGGGAACGCGGAGCGATCCATCAAGTTGTCGGTTTGAGTCGGGGTTCGTTTAGTCACTGCCGCGAAGAGACTGCTGCGATTGTTCACCTGATACAACAATCGGGACAAAACGCTTGTGAAAACTTTATCATGCTTTGGAAGAATAAATTGGGAGTGCTCTTTTCAAAACTTTACTTTCTACATTGATCGTTGGATTAAGCTGAGCTAAGACAATTAATTCGTTGGTCTACTCGTAAAAAATTTAGCCGAGAACCAAAATTAATTGCGTCTTTTTATATTCGAGGCCTCGTCTTTCGGGGCGCTGAGCTAGAAAAATGAGTGGAATCTACTGCGATGGTACTTCGAGATTCTGGTCCTTCGAGACTCTTACATGACGTACTTTAGTGCTAGATCGATTAGTTTGAGCCTAATTTCTCCAAACAAACCTTCTATTATTTTCTATTGTGGATTGGTTCTGTAATAATAGGCTTTCACGCGGTAAGCTCACATCGACGAATGTGTTAAATTCATTACGGGAGGGATATTTTCGTCTGATCCACCCGTTGAATCCGGAAATTATACAATGCATTCTAACGCGGGCTTTAGGCTATTCATTATAAGCTGAGCTCCAATGCATTTGTCACGATTCACGAACAAATTTTAATGCTCTTTGATTTGCATTTCCAACTCACGAATTATATTAGGATTTAGGACACATTTATGTACCTATGTTACATTTGAAATGAATGTTATCTATCTATTAATATGACAAATATGTAAAGGATGTGAAGTTTTGTTCCCATTGACCGCTATATAAAAATAGTATTATATATATATATATATAACAAACATAGCTCTTCCTTGACAGTCAGGCAAAAAGACGCGGCAATCCTTTATTTGGAAGAATTACAGTGAATAATTTTTCCGCTTAGGCTGGATAGCGCTAATGGAGTGTAATGTACGGAAGGCAGTTAGACGATACCTCGCCCAGTTTATTGCAGCTGTCTTTTAAAGTTGTCTGCGGAACGGGCAATGGATTGTGAAGTAGAGAGAACAATGTTTATGTACGACCGTTAGAGCTGATGCAACTATTCTCTACTGTTTGGAGTAGATCTTGAGCTGTAATCTGTATCAACGATGTTAAGATAATAGGCACGTTTTTGTGTAACATATTTCTTTCACGAAAATATAGGTATACATAGACTTACCTACTTAAACAACAACTCACAGTAAGAACAAAACTTCGTTGCCCGAAATAAATATATATTCTTATTATTAAAAGTCAATATCATAGGTAATGAAGACAAGAAGTTAAAGACAAAATGAAACTACTGAGTTCCAGAGATTTATCGAAAATCGAAATACAGAAACAATTTATTGTGCGTTATTACTATAAGATAATAACAAGAGCTTAAGTTTTGCTAAATAAAGATGAGGAGGAAATAAACAAGCGGCTTGATTAGGCGAGTTCTTTCTATTTAATTTTCATTGCTTATTTCCGAAAATAACTGAAATAAGTAACAATTTTAAATTACCGCAAAAATAAATTAAAGCTAGAAACACTAACCACACCCGACAAGAGTACGAGGCCATTAACATTTCCTTAATTTACAAAATAATGCATTTTGACAATTAAATGAGAACTTAATTATAAAATTCTGAGCACTGCTGGAAGCGTTGTTAAACTGATGAAAAACTGAGTTGGCAACAAGCCCGTATTACAATTTAGATTTACTTCAAAGTTATGATGTTCCCTAACTGTGATAAAGTTTAAACTAAAGTTAAAATTATTCCAAGTCTAAATGCAGTTTAAAACTATAAATTAATTTAAGTAAGCTTCCCTGGGATGCAATGTTAGCGTGGCCAACTGTTCAAATTTTATGCGCAAATTCTCTGTAGCTATATTGTATGTATTGTAATTATTAATATAATATTTTTAAAAATGAATTTTTCCGCTGTTGCTCTGGAATATTATTTTGAGGCCCTGAAAAATATTTATTTTAGTTTTCTTATTTTATTTTTACATACACAACACAATATAACGATTACTTTTCTTACTTTGATCAAATAAATTACATATATTTTTTCATTTTTCATTTTCAAATGTGGAACAAACTTAAAAAGCTCTTGGCTCAAGCAGAAAATAGGCTTGCAAAAGTTCGAAAGACTCAAAACTTAGCGATACATACGTGAGTAGGAGGACATTTTCAGCAATATTGTAGAAATTCTTGCAATGAATTAGGAATAACAGCATAATAGCTGAGTGCGAAGTTATCCTTGTTGATCCGCGGATTACGGGTTCTCGAAACTTTGGCATTTACTTCAATTAGACTGACAAAGTTATGGACGAAACTTACACCACGTTTTTGTTCTTTGAAAGTGGGAAAGTTGCAATACTCCGGGGTTCATAACAAATTTGTCGGCCTCTAGAACTGAATGTCTAAATGAGTGGATCGACCCTCTTAATATATTTAACTATAGTTATAGAGAATCTTTATCACAGATACAGTCCTTTGGATGTTTTGAGGTAGCGTAGAATACTGACCCCAATCCCATGCCGAAAGACTAGGGTAAGATACATTGTGCAAAAAATAATATTATCAATATTCTTACTGGTATTAAATATTATTTTTCCGCGAAGACTAACTAATTCGTAGTGTTCCGGCTGGGGGCTGGAGAGTCATTTTTCTTTGTTTCTTGGTTGGCATCTACTCGGTAATACCTATTGTGTTACTATTCAGTCCACTGGCAAAATATCTATCTGGTCTGAATTATTGTTTTTAACTTTGTTTTACATATCTACAAGAACCTCTACTATTTCTTGAAACCGACAAATGAATTATACGGAAAGAATTTCGTGTACTTACCTAGTAAATCTATACTAATATTATAAAGCTGAAGAGTTTGTTTGTTTGTTTGGTTGAACGCGCTAATCTCAGGAACTACTGGTTCGAATCGAAAAATTCTTTTTGTGTTTGATAGTCCATTTATTGAGGAAGGCTATAGGCTATAATATGCGAGTGAAACCGCGGAGCACAACTGGTTTAATATAATTTGTAAGTATGAAATTTCACACCTAACTTGACTTCCGTTTCTGATAGCACTCAATTAAGCTACCTATTATAACTTTCTAGCATGCCACACTTCGCCATTAGAACTTGCCAGCCCTGTCAGAAACCTTGCATGTAATTGTTCATACTTCAAACTTTGTTTTAGAACCTTTAGTTATTATGACTAGGTATATAATGTGATAGACTTTATATTCAGATTATATTATGTGAACTGGGCTTAGTACTAACACAGATACTTCAGTACATAGATATTACTGAGGTCCATATCTCGTGTCTACGTAACTACTTTAGATATTGGTTTCAATCTTTTAAAGGTGAGCATATATTTTTACCTCCTAGGTTCGTAACATGTGCCAAAGTACCCATCAATTCACAGAAGGAAAACATCAATTGGGAACTCATTCATGTAAGAGTTCTTCATAGTATTCTCAAAGGTGTGAATACGGCCAGCGTATCTAGTTATGTATGACCCCAGTGGGATGATTCTCAGTGAGACATTAGTGAGGAGAGACCTGAGTCCATTGATTATTAATTTTACATAAAATCACTCTGATTTATTTAATATAATACATTCCTAAGAAACTATTACGAACATTCAGAAATTCAGAATACTGTGTAGTGTCATATAACGTGTTCCCTCCACGAATTTCTCCTCGTATGTAATTTGTAATACAACTTCCTGAGCATAATTTGTGTATTGCGTATAGTAGAAGGTAATTTAGAATCTTGATAGAACTAGAAACTTGGGCACAATAACTCAATTTACAATTACGGTGATCAAATAGAAATATCAAGTAGTAGATAGTAGTGGTATGATAAAGGTGATAAATACTACCTACTAGTACCACTTCAACTTTATTCGTAATTCTTATAGTGTTATAATTTGCCTGGATAGACGTTTTAATGTGGGAGTCTGTCACATCCACTTACTATCAGGTGGGATTCTTATCAAAACTTTACGTAATAATTCTTGACAAAAAATAATCGACTTCAAAGTAGGGATAACTCATAAACTACTCGAAGATTTTTAAACGGGATCACATGACAAGCATTTATTGAGCTTTCTATTAAAAAAATCATCAAAAATTGGTTCACCCAATTAAAAGTTAAAAAATACAGTCGAATTGAATACCTCCTCCTTTTTTGATGTCAGGTAAAAATATCTGTTGGCGCTGCGAGGAATATATTTTACTTTGTGTCTCATATAACATTAATTTTACAGCCCTGACACCCTAATTACAACATTAACCAATTCTGTCTTTCTTTACAAATAATGTTTGTTTAAAATAAATTTGTTCAGTTAAAATTGTTCCTGAAACTGCCTTTTTAGTCCTACGTAAATCACCTATCGCTGACATAAGGTCAGATTTGATAAATTTGTTAATTAAGTTCCTAATAGAAATTAGCTTTAACGAAAAAGGGAATTATAATTAATTTTATAATAACAAAAGTTTGACAAGTAACTGAATCTGAAACGTTTTAATAAGTTCACTAAAATTAAATGCTAATGCAAATAAATTTGTATAATGATTTCATCAGAATTGCCGACAATCGAGTCACGTGATGGTCATCATCACCCACTTTAATCTGAGCCATACACATCACTGACCGGTCTTCAAAGAAAGAAAGGAGAAGAAAGAACTAAGTCTACTCTAGATACAGTACTCAGATTAAAGAAATAAAAGGATACAGTATATCTGCTTCATTATGCGGTTCCTCAGTTTTCTTTAGATCCCTCAACGCGTTTGATGTCACGGTGTTGCAATGCGTCATTGATGGTGTTGCAAGTAGTAATTGTAGTTTTTTAACATTGTTGCAGTGCTTATGTCGGATTAAATGTTTCTTTCTTTCTTTCTTTTCTTTCTTTCTTTCAAATGTAATATGAGCACAAACCAATTTGGGTTAAGTTAACTTTATTCAAATGATGTAAGTAATATCACTGGTTTATCGCAAGATATCAACATTCAAGGAAGATAGAAATAGTAATTTATTGGATTTGTATAACGTCAACTCTCTCACATTCTATCATGCGTTGTCACGTCAAAAACGACAGATTTATGACAGAGCAAGATCTAAGAAGTCACGTTTATATTGTCACGATAATGGCGAGTCGTGTCACATCGACTGAACTTATTAAACGGAATGTGAGTGAACATTTCGTCGTCTTATAACTCAAAGAGAGTTTCCACATTATCCGATCCTATATCGGGGCAAGTAAAATGTATGAAAAATATGTACCTCCGATATCCGATATCGGGGCGGATAATGTCTTTCACAGGTACAAATTTCATAAATATTACTTGTCCCGATATTGTATTGGCGTCCGAAACCGATAACGGATCGGATAAAGTGGAAACGGTCTAACTTGGATCGCTGAACTGTAGCGTCTTTAAGATCGATGGGGCTTTAATTCAAATTCCAATGCCAGCAACAAAGAAGTTATTTTATTTGAACACTTTTAACATTTTAAGGATGTTTGTAAATCTGAGGAAAATAAAAATTAAAATGTTACTACGAATTGAATTCAATTACATCAGCTTGACTAAAATATATTTTAAATGAAACAAAAGAGTTTTGGAAAATGGTATGACTATGAGAATACGTGCAAGACTAGAATAAATGTGACAAAGCGTAAAGTAATAAAATAATTGTGAATATTACAGTATATTTAATAATTTTACTGAGTCGTCTTGAACATCGTAGCGTTCTAAAATTAAGAGACCCCACATAACGTGGGAAAGTGCAAGGAAGAAAAAGTTACTGAATTGTCTAGCAACTTGATTTATTTTAATTTTTCAATGTAAGAATATGGTATCAGGATAGTTCTTGTCATAGGGTTGCTGTAATAATCGATTACAGAAAATTATTTTTACGGTTCTTCATTCAATAAAAAATTACTACTATACCGAATATTACACAACTATCCTGAAACAATGATGGTTTCAGGATAGTTCTTGTTACAGGGTACCTCTAATGACCGATTGCGTAAAATTATTGTATTTTAACTTTTCTTCATTCAGTAAACAGCTACTACTGTACCGAATATTACCACTAACCCGAAACAATATTAAAACACATGCAATCTACAAAATTACTAAAATTATAACAGAACTAGGTGCAAGTTAACTAGTACATACTAGGCTACTAGCGGTTCCATTCGGTAGTAATTAAACGTTGCGAGTCATTACATCTGCGTCCTCTTGCACAAAGGATTTAAAATGTAGCTCGTGGTGAGTTGCTGTCGAGCAGGGATCGTTAATGTACGTTAAAGCTGAGCGTAGTGGGCTTTTTACTTTCTTTAATAGCAAAAAATTCTCGCTAATGGAATCTCTTGCTTATATTAATTGTGTTAAAGTACATACTTTTATGTATTATTATCTCTTCTGTGTTTAAAGTAAGCGAGAGTAATGTAAAATGTATACAAAATTTTCATTATTCTTTATTCTGTAGATTATGTTCATTCTTACTCTCTCTCTGAAGATTCAAAATGGTTAATAAAGTGCACAACACATGTGTATGGATGGGTGTGTAGAGTGCGTACCCATCCTGCCAGTTTGGTATTATAAATCCGTTACATTTAATCCACTATCTTATTCTAAAGCTGGTATTTATCTTATCGTATTTATCTTTGGTACTTTGATTCGATTAATTATCCAATATATCTACTAATCGTCCCCTATTTGGCGTGGTATTCGCAAAGTAAACAAAAACTGTTTTTTGGATTACGTAATTGTTCTTTTATTTTTCACTTATTTTCAAACAAAAATATTCACTAAAAATATTCCTTTGTCATAATGCTATTATTTATCGTAACATAAAATTCTTTGAAACATGACTGGAAAACTTCTTATAAACAATTTGTGTCTTTATAGGATAAAGCTTGTTAGCTTCACGGCGGTCGACTCCGAGAGCGGCTGTCTAAGCTCTCCCTTTAAGTACCTCTCCACTTTCCATTGCTGCAGATAACCAGTACGACAATTTAACTTGCTTATTTCATTTCTTCAGAGCTACTGAAGTAATGTAAGTGGGAGATATTGCATCGATATAGTAACAATAAGCGTGGTGTGCGCCTGTGCGCTAACACCCACCCATTCATGCTTGTTTGAATCAGCCGCCAAATAACTCGTCATGTTCCGGCGAGAGCCAGATCTTTCTTTCTGATTTATTTCTTTCTTAGGCGGCAACGTACGTGATGTCTTTTTTGTCACTGATGTCCACAGGTGACATCCACTTACCATCAGGTGGATCGTTAGCTGGGTTGTCGGCTATTTCCATAAAAAATAACATTTATTAAAATACATTGCATCCTATAGAATGTGTGAGGTGAGTTGCTAGAATATTTAATCTGCTTAGAAATTTTCTGTTAGTACCAAACAAAAACGACCGAAAGCGAAAAAGTTTCCGCGAAAATTTTTCCAGTAGGTGATATCGAATCAGTGTAGGCGCCATCGAGCGGCAGTGGAGGGGCCTCATATAAAGCCACGTTGAGGAAAGAGGGAAGAACTTCAATTTTTTCAGTATGTAGATTTTGAATTTCAATTTCAAGTTCGTTTTGTTCTTGCGGAATCGTTTTCGATCAATTTGGAATTCGGCAGTGATTCAGAACTTTTGTGTTCCGTAGTCAAAATGGAAGCTTGATAGTTTCATAATGTTCGTCTGTTCGTCTGTATCCGGTTTAGTACTAGAAAGCTGTAATTAGGCATGGATATACATATTTATCATGCTACAAATTGGTTAGATAAAATCTTAAAAACAATTTTTTGGGTACCTCATTCACGCTAAGTACAGAAATATCCAGAATTTCAAAGGAAAACCAAAAGGAAAAGACTGATGCAAGTGCCTGTGATAACTATTCATTGTGAAAGGGACCAGTCTTGGATTATCTATATATATAAAATTGAAAAGAGATACACTGATTAAACAAAAAATCTCAGAAACTACCGAACCGATTATGATGAAATTTGGCAGGCAGGTAGTTTATGCAAAGGAGACGTCAGCTAAGAACGGATTTTTGGAAATTCATCCCCTAAGGGTAAAAATAGGGGTTAGAAGTCATTTTCATACAAGCCGACTTCGTCAGTTTTAGAGTTATAAATATGAAATTTTTCATGTAAGTTTATAGTAATAAATAAAAGTTAACTTTAACACATTTTTTTGAAAATCATCCCTTAAAGGGTTAATTTAGGCGTTTTATCATAGTATGCAACTTCGTTATTTTTGAAGTTAAAAATATGAAAATTTACATATTAGTTAAACATTAGAAACTTAATTTTAAGTATTATGTTTTTTTTGGAAAATCATCCCCTAAAGGGTTAATTAAGGCAGCGCAAGTTAGTATGGGAACTTCGTCAGTTTTGAATTAAGAAGGGTGAAAATTTGTATTTAAGCTTATAGTTAGACACAAAAAATAATTGTATTACGGTTTTCTCGAAATTCATCCCCTAAAAATAGGGGTTGGTTACATACAAATCAACTTTGCCAGTAAATTTTGCCAGTAATAACTGTAAAAGTTATAAATATGATTTTTTTTATGTAAGTTTACAGTTACACACGTTTCTGTTTTTTGGAAAATCATTCCTTAAGGGTTAATTTAGGCGATGGAACTTAAGTGCTCAACTTCGTCATTTTTGAAGTTAAGAACATTTAAGAAACTCTTAAGTGTGCAAGTTAGTGTGGCAAATTCGTCAGTTTTGAAGTAAGAAGGGTAAAAGTTGGTATATAAGCTTATAGTTAGACACAAAAAATAACTGTTTCATGATTTTCTCGAAATTCATCCCCTATGGGGCAAAACTAAGGGAATGTAAATATTTAAGAAACTTTGTCATTTTTGAACTCTGAAGTAGTGTAAAACTTGATATGTAAGCTTATAATTAAGAACAAAAAATAATTGTAACAGGTTTTTTTAGAATTTCATCCCCTAAGAGGTAAATTTTTCAGGAACTTCTTCATTATGAAAATTAATATGTAAGCTTATAGTGAGAAAAAAATTTTGTATAGGGGACCTTACGGATGGGAGGGGGAGGGGAGAGGGACAAAAAGCAGGAAAGAGACCGGGAGCGGGAGAGGGAGGGGGATAGGGAGCGGGAGAGGGATAGGGAGCGCGAGAGGGAGAGGAACAGGAAGTGGGAGAGGGACCGGGGGCCGGAGAGGGAAGGGACAGGGACAGGGAGCGGGAGAGGGCGGGAGAGGGACTGAGAGAGGGAGAGGTACAGAGAACTGGAAAGGAAGAGGGGCAGGGAGCGGCAGAGGGAGAGGTACTTGAAGCTGGAGAGGGACTGAGTGTGGAAGAGGAAGAGAGAGAGAAAGAGGGAGAGGGACTAATATTGAAATTTATAATCAATAAATAACACATCAATAACGTGTTAGAGCACCAAAAATTTATTTTTAAAATTATTGTCTTTCTGTCTGTCCGTTTGTCTGTCCGGACATCACATCAAAACCCTTGAACTGAGGAATGATTTGTGATTGTATCGTAGGTTTTACTTTATAAATTCCTAAATTCAATATAAATTAACCTGTTATTCAATTTTCTTCTATGAGGGGTACAAAATAAATATGATGAGTATAATTTCCGCGTGCGAAGCTGCGGGCAACTGCTAGTATTTTTATATAATTTAAAAGACTTAAAATGTTTTAACGTCTAACTTGAGAAAACACAAACAGTACAATTGAAAGAATGTTTACCGACCGAATTCTAACCCCGATTATACCCGATAAAACTTTTTAATTTGTATTCAAATTAGATAATTAGTGCTTTCCAAGTAATTGAAGGAGTTAAACAATTTATTACATCAACTTTATTCTAGTTATATTAATGAAATATAAGGATAGAAGTGTGGCCAGGTCGATAGTGATTCGAGTGAAATTCCGGGCACTGCAAACATTTATGCGAAGATAAATGTTGTTGTCAAGCCTTGTTCGTTTGTGACGTATTTATAAGGATTCGTGGCATCCTTTGTACCTTAGGAGTGACAGAGTGATACATTGCTACAAGCGAATAGATTGAAGATAGAATTTTTAAAATGTCAAAATACAAAGATGTAACAACTAAAGAAATTCTAACTAAATAAATATATTATGTTTCTTGAAATTCATATTCATAATATATTTGTCATTGGTTAGTTACTACGACATCATAAGAGAAAAAACACCTCGATCTGAAGCTACAAAAAAATTAATGTTACTACGCGTAAGTTTATTTACTTTCTAAGGAACAAAGCCAAGATTTATCATTAAATAATCCTGATCATGATTTAATTTTCAAATGGGTGTTAATGCAATAATATTTTATGAAGATTGTAGGAGGAGAGTAGTTAACCTAATTATTTAAACCTGAATGCAAGGAAGATGATTAAACAATCGTTTTTCAGAAAATAAATAACAACTGGGACTGACAACCTAACAAGGCTATTGACCAACACAATCGATCACTCGAGATTGACAACAGCGTACTTACTTCTTCGTACCAAGCCAAAGTAAAACAAGAATGAATGCACGTACTCGTATGTTGAAATAGTGAAAAACTTAATCTTCTGGCATTGGCTTCGCCCGAGAATTGGCCTGATTCCGCTCACTTTTCATATCGGTCTCAGATATTTGACCGGAATTTTTGGCTCACCGTTGATGGATGCTTTTTTTGCAAAAACGCAGGAATTTTCAAAGCTAACAGTTTGAAGGTTTTTGAATTTTATTTCAAGAACTGCCTACAGTAGAATTTAATTAAAAACTATCACACAGTACAAAGCCGCCGCTCGCTACTGGCTGACATCTGTGCTAGGTTGTGGATAACACTGATTGGAACGTTTACAAGATATGTTTACAAAATAAAACAATTCTTATTCAACCGTAACCAGGTTGAATCAGTAAATATTTTTTTTGGTGACATTATTTCGGTAGATTTTTTTATGGAAATAGTTAGTGATTTTTATCTTTCATGGACATCAGCTACTCCAAAGGCATCACTGATCCATTGGCAGCCATGAAACAAAGAAAGAAAAAAAGAAAGAACACTTTGTGGAACAATAGTTAAAATGTCTTGAAATAAAAAACGAAGCGCATAAAATTATAATAAAACATTCCATACTTGGTATTCACAACGTAAATCAACGTCATCTTTCAACAGAAAACAGACAAGTATTGATAAGAGCAATAAGTTAACTATAAAATTGAGTTAAATTGACGACGACAGCAACAGCTGATGGGGAATGAATTCCGTTGAATTAATATTTCGTCGTGAATATCCATCGCTATCAACGGTCGCGTGTCGGATCGCATAGAGGTCGCACTTCATCATCATAAAAAACGTCAGTACCCTGATGTATTTTATGGCGTGAAAATGAAATTGAATTATTCCAGATCGTGTCGAACGTTGGAGGATCAATAGATCAAAAGGCAGAAATAAACAAAATTGTCCTTAATGAAGGTCGTCTCATTAAAGCAGTGATCATTATTTTTAATAACGGACATCAGATACCAATGAACAAAGGAGTTATTCGTGAGAGGGAACTCGTTAAATGTATTTGGGATTTTTTTATGAACACAAAATACCAACAATTTTTTTATGGAATTTGAAAGTGACAATGAATTCATTTGAAGGCATAGAAGTATTGTACATGCCAGTGACATTTCGAAGTTAGTTAAAATTGATATCCTTGCTTAGTGCCATGTTGCTCTGTGGAATCTGCTGACTTATAGCTGCCAGCGTGGGGGACCGTGGTCGTAACATCTTCACTTTGTAAATCGAGGCCAGCATTAGGTAGCTGTGGGTTGGGATAATGAAATGATCTTTCTTTACTGGATGTAATGGATGTCGTAAAAAGACAAATTTTCGAACAAGATTTATCTTTGCTCAAGATAATATCGATAAAGTAAATATGGGAATAGTTCCCTTTTTCATTTCATCTTTACTAGCAATAAACCGAAGCTCGTAAAGCCAAGAGTTCCAACGATGATCAGACCACAAATTCTTAATTCCAGTAAAATTTATAACCTCTAAATTCCTATATCATTACAGAGAATAGGCCGCGATCTTAAATCGAATTAAGTGACTTATTCAAGGCTCAGATATCCTCATTCGTGCCAAAGAAATGTTATTTTAAGTGCTTCTAAAAGGCTAACCGTCCCTTTGCGTGCGCATTTTCCTCTGATTTTATCTCTGAAGGGGATGCCGAAGTAATTGATCCCTGGACCGGCATTCAGCTCAGGATTGGCAGGTTTTGTTATTTAAATCCCGCCCTTTGCTTCTAAGATACGAAAGATAATACTGCGACCCTTGGAGCATAAAGTATGTTGAACTTAACACGATCCATCGAGAAATCTTTGATCATGACAGGCTGAGTTTAGTGCTTGGGAGTTTGGGACGCTCTTGCTTTCAACAGGATGGTGATTGCGATTATGTAAATTGAAGTAAAACGGCACGTTTATTTTTTTATAAAAGGTATTCAAAGTAAACAAGGACATAATATTGGGCTTCTAAAATATCACAATATTTTTAGAATACTTAACGAATTCTCGTCGACATTGCTGGTATTTTATACAGCCAACTTTTCCAGGTTGTTTTATAAGTAACTCGCGAGCAACTTTATTTAAACAATGTTATTTATTTAGAGACCTTTGTCACTAAGAAACTGTTTATAGCATAAAAATCTTACAGAGAACTTCATAAAGTGGTTTCAGTAGACACAGCGTAAATAACTGAATACGTGAAAACGACGTAGGGCTTCACAAATAAAGCAGCTCTATGGAGTAAAACACAGAGCACTTGAAATGAAAGTCGGGTGTTTTTCACTTATGGAGTTCTTTTAAGACGCTGTTTCCAATACGGATGACATATTGAAATATAAATATATATTTTTTTTTACACTTCCCAATGTAATACAGTGTTACATATGCGTAAGACAGGGAGTGTGACTCAGCGAAAACAACACACGATAATAAGCTCGTGATTGGTTTATATTTTAGTATGGTCTTAAAAAAGGAGATAATATTTACCTTTGAAGTAAAACTTCTGTAGGCACAACCTGAGTGTAACTCAGATTATTTTTCGGACGAAACTATTCAGACGGAAATGACGCTCTACGTTTATTGACGCAATTTTTAAAAACGGAAACTTACTATACCTAGAATGTTGTGAGTATATTGACATGAGCTGATTTAATCCAGGCCTGGCGCATTCCGCAATTTCGGCATGACCCACAAGTATATGCCACGTTCGACGTGTCGGGCTAATTCAGAAAATTCATAAGGGCTGTCACACGTTCGGAATCTATCACACATGACGTCATCACACATATCACACGTCAGTTCGATACAACGCGCTGCGTCGTGCTAAACGATAGTAACTAAAATGAAGGCTATGTGTGTCATTCCAGATTTGATACGCATACCTGCTTAAAAATCTAAGGGATAATATTTCCTTCATAGATAAGGTAAGTACATGCCAACATAATGCCGTGTGGCCATCTTCTTAGCTTAAAGTGCCTATACGGACAAACAAAACCATAAACAAAATTGAAGTATAATACATAATTAAGAATACATTGTAATAAAAAGTAGCCTATGTATTAATCCAGGGTGCAAGCTATCTCCATTCCAAATTTCAGCCAAATCAGTTAAGTAGTTGTGGCATCATTGAGGAACAAACATCCAAACATCTACACAAACTTTGAAATCTATATTATTAATAATATTAATTGGACGAGTAACCGCCCTCGCTTTGCTTCGGTTTTCTTTATTTTTTACACCTTGGGTTACATTATTGGAGTTTTATTAAGGACCCCTAATTTTTTTGAAAATATAATATAGCCTATGTTACTCGGGGATAGTGTAGCTTTCCAACAGTGTAAGAATTTTTCAAATCGGTTCAGTAGTTTCGGAGCCTATTCAATGCAAACAATCAAATCTTTCCTCTTTATTATTAGTATAGAAGTATAGATTAACGGTATTATAAACGGTAATTTTATAGGTTTATATTCGTTTTTGTAAAGTATATTGTTAATAAATACGAGTTAACTGTAAAAATATGATATTTATTTTAAATTAAGTTTAATTTTTTTGGTAATACGTGTCACCAACATCAAAAAAGTTTTACTTCAATCGCGCGTAAAGATTACCCGTACACACTTTTTTTTCAAATGGACAGTTGCTGTTCGCCATAGCGGCTTTTCTGCTACGCGGACAGTGATTGTAAAGTAATCAATGTGTAACAATCACGCGAACCAGGGAATCACGAAATTCACGATAGTGTTATCACGAGATATACGGCGTATGTAAAACACACCACTTTACCGTACGGTATAAATAAAGTATTTATTCTATCTTACCGTATCGCCCAAGCAAATTATTTATGCTATCTTTGCAAGGGTGTACATCCTTCACAAGTAATAGCTGTTAACTCACTCTCAGGGCAGGGTAGGAAAGTGCAATAATAAGGCGTATTTCAAATTTTTGGAGGGCACTGTAATTGGATACACAGCACTAATGTAACAGTAGCTAACTGTTTTAAACAATCAACATATTATTATTATTATTAAGTAATATAAAAATGTTCTTTATGCAGATTCTCCCATCTTGTTGGAAGCCCAGCAGACAGATGCATTTTCGTAAACAAACCAAACTGTCAAGATTTAAAAATTTAAAAGAAAAATGCATCTGCCATCCAAGGAATATTGAACGAGGCATTACACATCGTTACATCTTACCGTATGGCATAAGCGAAGTATGTATGCTATCTTACCGTATGGCATAAGCGAAGGCCATGACAGCATCAGAGACGAACTGCAGCTGCCGCTCGAACTCTGTGTTGTTGACGGTGAGTCGCTCCTGGCCCGAGCAGGCGGTAGCATACTGCACGTTGTACGGCGTCCGCAGGCTGCCCGGGTACCGGCATTGGAAGTGGTCTTCCCAGAATTCTGAAACCAATCACAGTGGCAACAATGTCAGTAACTACAATATATTAAAACTATTCAAAGTCAAAGGCAAAATCCTTTAATCATGTTGGTATCACTGATACACTTATGTGCGTAATTTTTTTAATCTAGCACCATTTCTAAAAGCTTTGTCATGGAGGAGAAGAAACTTCTCAGCAAGTAAAGTTATGATTTTTACCTACAGGTAATTTGGGTAACTTTGAATTTCAGTAGAGCTTTGAAGCCTATTGCGTGGTGTTTTTTTACCTTAAATTAACTTTGATAACCTATTGATTTATATATTAACTTCTTTGGGACTTGGCCATCGCGCATTCGAGACGTGGTACTTAAATTGCTGTGGCGTTGGGTGAGTATTATTTGTGTGAATGTTCCAACGGGCTTATCCTTCCTTTTGAAATCGTTGACTTAACCTAACCTTTTTTAACCAGGGGAAATCCATACATGTCTGTGAAAAGCCCCCGTAACACATATCCATCGCGGGGGGCTAAAGATAGGTTATACTAGATCCTTTAACCCGACCCTTTTTGTTGTTTTTATCGAAGCCAAACCCCCCCCTAATGAAAATATTGTGTTCAAAGTTAAACTGAAATTCAAAGTTACTCGGATATGTAGTATGCATGCTTATTTTATTTTATGTCTTAGGAGTAATAAGTCCTTTAATCCTCTAAGATCCATCTTGAGTAAAACTAAAATAAATATTATTTTAGTTTCATGTTACCACTGCTTCATAATTACAAATGTTTTAAGAATTGATTAAATCTCATATTATTTAAAGAATATCGGTTATGTGAATGTAAAAACATGCTGAGTCAACCTCGAGATGACAGGATAAGAAAATGGTCGTACAATGACGAGTTTTACTAAACGATATCACTGGATAATTTATTTTGGCCTTAAAATTGAATCCGCAAGATTGGACGATCTGATACACCCTTTCTGTTTCAGCTAGAATTTCACTTAAGAGAATTGTTTCAATAGGGAAGAAGTTTCAATGACACTCGACTTCTCTATCTTCGAATAAAATTTACTTCATCGAATTGAATTTGGAATTTTAGTTTTTGGAGTATGTAAGTTGAAAATTGTTTTCGTGGAAATGTGGCAAGCCTTCAATATTTAATTTGGTACTTAAAATAAATGCATTTTTGCGTCATAAGTGCACATTAAAATAAGTTTTCTTCTAGTTAAGACATAGAATACATAATACGAGTAGTACCTATTGGTACAGAAGAGTCACTCCGCACAATCATTTATATAAATAGCGACACTTGCTCCGACACGATAAAGTGTAATGCAGGTCGCACAGCGCTAATCGTCAACATTTATATTCATCTAGACGTTGCCTCTCTTTCTAATCCTTAATCTTATCCTTTCTGACGACGTCAGGGTTGTATTTTGTTTTTGTAATGACATGATTTTTTGATAGATTACGAATGTATGACACGACACGGCTGGCGCAGCGCAGCGGTGTGTGGCAGCCCTTCTGAAATTGGCCCGACACGTCGAACTTGGCACGCATTTGTAACATCATACCAAAAGTGGGGAGTGCCTGGTTAAGATGTATTTTATTTATCGAAGCTCATCCAGAAAGTCATTTTCAAACGATTATTTTATTGCTGTTTTGTTTGTATTTGCACGTTTAAGTCTATCGGTTATACTTAAGATAAATAAAAGATTTTGAATTTATCACGCAGTAACAGAGTATTATAAAAGATTACGAAAAATTATGAATTCTTATGAAAACTCTACAGATATGCCAACAACGTGCAATTTTGATTATACGAGTATACAATCAATCACTTACCAACAAACCAAGGATTCCTTCTGTTGTTCTTGACGTTAAGTCCCAGGAAGTACTCCTTAAACCCCTGCACATCATTGGCTTGAGGTTGGACGCTGATGGTGCCCTCCACCGCCCTCTCGTTCCCCTCCGACACCAGAGACCGGGCGCTCCAGCCGTCAGACCCTACCCAGCTGAAGGATCCAGTAGCGTTCACTCTCTCTACTGCTCGCATCACGCCGGCCACCTCCTGGTCTGACCCGAAGATTATTGCACCTTGAACAAATAATTTATTACTAAACTAGGCTGTCACTTCGCTTTGGGAAAATGTTACCTACCCAATATTCAATCTAGTTTTTATTATAAACAAACGTGTTGTCTGTGCATTTTAGACAAAAAGAGTTAAGAGTTAATTTAAAGTTCTAGTAGGTCTGCTTAAGGCTATTCTCGTAGAATTTGTAAATAGCCGCAATTGATAAAATATACTATGTTATAATCAAACTTAGAAGCAAATATGTAATCATCTCTAGTTCCTAACAGGTCAAAAAATAAAATAACGTGACAATAGTTTTGAGTGATCAGGGTGGGATGTAGTTAAGGGTGGGCGTTAATGGGTTAGTCAGTAGATCGATTCAATTTATTCGCACTAATCACAATAATTAATATATAATTCATGAGTGATGGCTTGCGCAGACAAAACCTCTCCCGGTACTCCCTAAAGATTTATGATGGTCATAAGAACTTAATGATACTTCATGTCGCGTTACGGCGCGAGCCATCTGAATCAATTAATTTGATAAATTATTGAAGGTGGGAAGTAAAATGCTACGGCGACTGTTACGGTCGCTATGGGCCACAATTCCCATCAGTTGCTCCAGAGAATAAACGTCAGATTATTAGGATTTACTTTTATTTGCTCACGTCCAGAGGTTTGGTAAAAGGGAAACCAGTGCGTAAGCAATAGTCATTACACGTAACGAGTTGCCATGAAGTATTTTATGAGGGTTGTAACAGCGAAGTACATCCGACGCCTACATTGGCTTCCATTACAGGCAAGGCTGATTTTGGAACAAGTTTGGTAGATATTTAAAACAAAGACGTCTTTTCATGGGGCTAGTCAGCGCAGATTCATAACACCTGTGAATTTTGAAGTCTATAATTTTATTGTCCTTACCACATGGTATAGTTACAATTGTTTTTAAGTCGCATTCATAGTTTTGTTTCTAAGTTTTTTTCGCGTCAATGGCCAAAATGCTTACGGTTGCATATTATAATTTAATATTCATTCATTTTATATTATATATTCATTCATTTTATATTCACGTAATATATGCAAACTAACTGCGACACGGGTAATTAATTCTAGAGGACATATTGCGTGGGTGTGAACTCACTTAAACCACAGCTTAATAAACTTTACTGTTACTTACTCGTATCAAAATTTATTACGAAAATATTCAAAGTATCCTATTGAAAATAATTGTAAACGCCGCAGCTGTCCCTAGTATTAGGTAAAACTATAACTCGGTCGTGAAGTAACGTTTATCAGTTTTCGGTAAGTGTCGGGATTAAGTGAGTTAATTATCAAATCACGAGTATACAGTCATTTCAGGAGCACTCACGACTTGCTAATTGGTTCACGTTCCCGGCAGAAAGCTTTTGAACTATTTGAAATATTAATGGCGGTAGAAAATAAATCAAATCAATTAAAAATCTTAAAAGGCACGATAATGACAGCAGTCGTGGAGTTATTTTCCGATGTTGGATATTTACGTTAGAATCGCTATTCCTGCTATTGAAATATCGAAATACAAGAAAGTCTTGTTAACCTGTAGACCGATCAATCGAGCATGACGGATAGGTGTTTTATCAAATAAATGCCAACCACGATATCTCAGAATAATGGTCTTCGTTATGATGTTTAGAAATAACGTATCTAAATTCCAATAGCTAGTTTTTTCTTTTTTTTTTTTTATGAGCTGCTCAAGGACCGAAAAACTTGTTTTTGCTTCTATGAAATTTCCCTTACATTTTATAAAGAAATGTCTTATACAAAAGTTGTAGGCATTTTAAATATCTACAAAATGAGGCCTGTTGCGTTAAAATTCATTTCGGATTTTTTTTATAAATTACAAAAAACAGTTCAAAATCGCTGTTTTTTGTTTGATTGTTTAACACGTTCGCTGCGTTGTGAGGTCATATTGGCTCACAGCGAACTTTCATCTGGTGCGGCGAGCAAAATAGCGTTCTTTCCCCTGGTGCGGAAGGCTTAACTTTGTGTATTTTTATCGTAGGAAAGAAATTTATATACCATTGCAATCGTCGCTTTAACGTGAACAATCCAAGATTTTCAAACACTCGTGAGCCAATGTGACCTCACCCGCACTTAAAGAAAATTGTTTTACCCTAGTGCGGTGTGAGGTCAATATGACCTAGCGTTCCGCGCACCTCACATCCGCACTGAACGTTGCGCTAGCGACATTTCGCGCGCTTAGTGTTGCGCCACGCGATCGATAAGGAAGACGTTACGTCGCTTTGAGCCATTTTTCACGCGTACGAAATATATGTTTTGCAACTTTTAACTTAAATATATTATATTAGTAAAGTAGTGTGGTGTTGTCGTCAAGTCTTATACCGGGACCAGATGAAGTGGAAAGAGTTACTTCATTGTGTGTCTAAACATACAGTAGGATAGACACAAAATCTATTTTTATTTTGTTATTTTTCACGTCCGTGACTTACAAGGTTAAAAATTAAACTGTCAATAAAATTTTGGAAAAAATTGTCGAGTGCTATAATACAACAAAGGTGTTTCCCATCACTAGTGTTTTGATATCTTCAGTGCGATGTGTGGTCAAATGGACCTCTCAAATTCTTTCTATTTTAGATGCTAAACGAAACGTGCGAGCTAAAAACGCAGCTAGGTATATATTGCTTGGTTATTAGTCTTTGACCTCAAAATAAAATATATTCAATAATAAATATCCCCATTGAGAAAAACCTATATCAAGACAGAACTGAATGAGGGCTTATTTGACCACACGACGCACTGAAAAAAGGTTCTCTGTGAGTCAATATAACCTCATGACGCACCAGCAAAAAGTACACAAAAAATCGTTACGCAGCGAACGTGTTAAACAAACAGTTTGTAATGTAGACATCTGAAAATGTTATGGACTATTGTTTATGACGTATAGTATATGCAGTTTTTTTTTTGAATTTTTTGGTTGCATATTTTTAGCAAAAATCCATTTGTTTATTAAAAAATCACTTTTTTGCAAATTAATTTCTACAACTTTTGCAAGTCGTTAAATGTTCTACCTGGGCTCATTTTCTTTCTTAAGAGTTGTACTTTCAGTTTGGTTTTATGGCTTATTGATTCTTCCAACAGGGACCTCGCAAAATTGATTGCAAAAAAGTGCTTACCTGCAAAATGGAATAACTCAACAAATAACAATTAAGGCATTCAAACGTCATTTGCGATAAAAACAAATACGTTATCTGATTTTATCTCGTCGAGCTACCCCAAATCGATTGGTTATAACTTTTTGTGTGACCACGGGAACCCGAGATATCAACATTTTTTCCAGCTCGCACGATTTGAAACGTCCGTGCTCATTTCTCGTAGCATCTGATGCCAGTTATCTCTACCCTACCGACTGAATTGTCGTTGTCATAAACATTGCTTTTACTACAAAATATATCACTAAAACAATACGAAATATTTTTTTACTGAAAATTTAACTATTAAACTGTATTCTCTGAAAATTTCAGCCCCATAGGTTGTAAAATGCAGCGACAGGAAATTTAAAAAAAAAAAAATTTTCTTGGCTCCTATTGGTTGTAGAACACTCTTTTTTTTAAAAAAATTTGTGCCTTTATAATGAAAAAAGTTTCGAAACGATTCGCTTAATATTTGTTGAGTTATTCCATTTTGCCGGTAAGCACCTTTTTGCAATCAATTTTGCGAGGTCCCTGTTGGAAGAATCAATAAGCCATAAAACCAAACTGAAAGTACAACTCTTAAGAAAGAAAATGAGCCCAGGTAGAACATTCAACGACTTGCAAAAGTTGTAGAAATTAATTTGCAAAAAAGTGATTTTTTAATAAACAAATGGATCTTTGCTAAAAATATGCAACCAAAAAATTCAAAAAAAAAACTGCATATACTATACGTCATAAACAATAGTCCATAACATTTTCAGATGTCTACATTACAAACTGTTTGTTTAAACAATCAAACAAAAAACAGCGATTTTGAACTGTTTTTTGTAATTTATAAAAAAAATCCGAAATGAATTTTAACGCAACAGGCCTCATTTTGTAGATATTTAAAATGCCTACAACTTTTGTATAAGACATTTCTTTATAAAATGTAAGGGAAATTTCATAGAAGCAAAAACAAGTTTTTCGGTCCTTGAGCAGCTCATAAAAAAAAAAAGAAAAAACTAGCTATTGGAATTTAGATACGTTATTTCTAAACATCATAACGAAGACCATTATTCTGAGATATCATGGTTGGCATTTATTTGATGCGAAACCCCCCTATTAATTGGTCTACTGTAGAGGTTTGACAAAGTGAAGCAAGTAGTAATTGGAAAACAATAAATTGAGTAACTGACGATGCTAACAATGACTTTTATGGGCTGGAAAATCTGTTAGTATAATATAATTATATGTCTTTAGTATACACCATGTTAGGTCATGAGAAATTTAATTGTTCAGTATTGTTTTTAACAGAGCTCTGGGGTAACAAATATAAAAAATAAAGTTTTAGCAATCATTTTGCCAATTTGGGAGTCTGTCCGGAACAAACATGGTTTGCGTGTATCTGCTGTATCCAACCAATAATAGGACATGTTTTTTATGGAAATTGCCGGCAAATGAGCTGACGATCCACCTGATGGTAACTATCTATCGTCGCTCATGGACATCAGCAACACCAAAGGCATCACTGATGCGTTGCCGGCCAAGAAAGAGAGAAGAAAAAGAAAGAAAGAAGTGACTATTATGACGTATTTGACGTCAAAGATTTCCTGCTCATTATTGCTTCTGTTAATTTTAGTACGAGTAGTATTCTGCTACAAATCCACAGATGTGAGTTTGACATTTTATATGGTTTCTTATCCAAAATCTACAATATGTTTCCGTCGATGATTTAAATATTGAAGAAATAATTTTGTTTCTTTAACATCTAATTCCTCTTCCTGAAGTAAATTAAGATATAACTTTTGTAACGAGACGACGTATTCCTTTCGTCGATAGATAGACTTGACTGATTTCGAGCTCTTCACAGCACACATCTCATCTCCGCCACGCATCAGTGGAAACTGGGCCTTATTATTTCCAGATGAATGTTTGAGTGACATTTAAGAACATAAATATTTTACGTATAGTTCATTTCTACCATTATGATGTATGGTGTGAAAATTTTGTATTTATATGTCAAATTGAATCATTTCCCAGAAGAAATTTAAAACAGATTTTAAAATTCATTTTTATGGCATAAAGTAATTCTCCTTTTCTTAATTTAAAGTGTTTGAGTTGAGTTTTATAAGACTTCTACCGACAGTCTACTGACTAGGCAGCTTCCGCTCCATGATTTAGTGTAGTTTCCTAAGTAAAGTATGTATTGATTTAATACCCTCTATTAAGCAGCCCGAACTGCACGACTTCATTTAATATACACTAGCGTCTTCTTGTGTGGGTGTGATAAGCGCTGTGGTGGTGAATGTGCGCGCTAAACGGCAATCATTGGTTATTGAGGAGCAGCGGATTCAATTTGTGCGCGCACTTCACCGAGAAATTGTCTCTCGTCGCAGCTGGCTATCACCCACCGCAAACGCTATTTGTCCACCCAATATATTGTAACCAGTTCCGCTCCCAATAATGATTTATCACTATCAACGGCCGCCGCTCAGCGCCTTTCAAAATTACAATTTTCTACTTCAGTAATGAACTCACCGAATTTATTTAACGTTTTATTTACAGAGATTTTCACTAGGTACCTGTGTGGAAGACTTTTAGATAAGTATGCATGATCAAAGTTTAAATACGTGTAAGGGAACGTACCCATACTACGTGACCCATGCAGGGGAGGGGGTTTTGTGTACTTCCTTTTAGCCCATACCTCAGATTGGTCTGAATTTTAGTATACCTATGTATATTTCGACGTGCTGATAACGATTATCATAGACAAAATACCCGCATATTTAATTTTGTAGGTCACCTTGAAAAAAAAACATTATTTCTCATTTTTCACGTTTGTTTGGCAAAATATTGATTTAAAGAAAAATAATAAGAAAAAAATAATAATAAGATAAAAGTTGCAGTTTATAAGGAGATTGACATTTTATGTCAAGTACATTTTTCTTGTAGTGATTTGGGAGAAAAATGCGAATTTCGTTCCGCATAATTTCTTGGTACTATTTCACGAAGATGGCAGATTTTTATTTGGAATATTTTATAAGGCATATTTGTATAGAGCTACAATAGCATTTAAAGTAACTTAAAAAAGTCTTAAAAAGGCAATATGGTTTAGTGAAAGATACAAATCGCTGCAAAACCGACTACACGTAGTCTTGTCTGTAAACAAAAATCAAGTATATCGATTAAGAATGAATACAAGTGGATACATGCCATTTTTAATTAACTTTCTAAAATCGGATAAATAGCTCTTACCTATAGATGGGGCAAAATGTGACAGACAAGGAGTTTTATGAAACTCAAAATATTTATTTTATCTCCTGCAGGAGTATTAGAATAATTTTACCAGTTTTCGGAGCTGCTGAATTACAGAATAATAACTTCAATCCTATGCCGGCGTAAAAAGCGACAGAAGCCGGCCTGGTTGATGTTAAGATTTCAAATAATATATCATCAATTTATTATTAGTGGGTATAATTATTATAGGATCATTAAAATGATTACATACTGGTATTATAATCTTTCTGTGAAGTGAGCTGTCAGCCGCCAAACGACTGGTCGTGTTCCTAAAAAAGGTCTATCATCCAACAAGAACCAGCATATCTGCAGTGATAACAAGGAATGCTGAATTAGCGAAAGGATGCAATAATCAGTCCTTCTAATAGTGGCTTTAAGCGGATTAAATTCAATTAATCCGAAATCAGAGTTACAAGTTCTGATAGAGACTTCAAAGGGTAAAGTTATTGGAGCTTGCTTGTTCTGTTGGCCATGAAGCAACAAGGAAGGGAATACCATAAAGTTTTCCTATCGGTTTATTGGATCACAAACACACTGTTGTGAGTTTATGCCTTTCATCAACCCAAAATTCACAAAGTTATATTATATAGATTTAATTGAAATCATGAAGCTTTATGAACCTTGTCAACGCAGTTCAATGTTGAAAAGTAAAATAATTAAGTACTCCTTCTTTACAGCATGATAAATATTATCATGGCTTGTCACGAATTATGACTGTTATTATAATATCAACTGTTTGTGTGTCTGGGTCATGTTTTCCCACAAGACTGATTTACTCTTTCGCTATCTCTGAGCACCCTACCCTTTTAACAGTGGTCCTCTGCCCAAAGGTTGTGTGGAAGAGATCGCTCTGTAGCGATGAAACCGTCTATTGTACTACATATTATTTATAATGTTCTAATGTATTAATAACCTATTTGGAATGTACATTAGAATACTCTTTATTCTATTCTATTCTAGTAATAAACTAAAAATTAATAAACATTTATAATCATGCCACACTAAACAGCTTTCTAGCACTAAGAGTCTCTGCGCTATGCTGCGGACGGACGAACGGACGGACATGACGAAACTATAAGGGTTCTGTTTTGACTACAAAATGCCATCACAGCCAAAGTTATATAATAAGCATTTACTAAACGTAGGTAGAAATTTAAGATCTTATTTATTGGACGAGAAACATCAAGGGATCAGCCAAACTGATAAAATCATTGAAATTCTGCCACGGCACAAGTTATTCAATATAATAAGCATAATATTATGCAAGACGAAAGTAAGCTATTTGGAATATACAAAGGAAAATGTCTGTCAGTTTAACCAAAATTCAGTGAATATTACAATACCTATTTCGTAATCATTATTGGTAGCGAAGTACACGTAATCACATGTAAGTAATACAATACTAATCGAAGGTAGTATACATATATGTCATTGTATAAACCAGTAATGAAGTAGAACTAACCACGAAATTAGTCTGGGACAGGATAATAGGACCGGATAGGGCCGCAAAGGAATATATTAAAACTTTTTATGGCTTTTGTATTGGTGGTCAGAAACAAGCACAGGCTACAAGCACGTAGTTGAGGTATCTTTATCACATTTGGGTTCCCTGATAGGGCCGACTACTAAGCATGAGTCTCGCCTTATAACTAAGGAGGTTTAAAAATGCATCAATTCTAACCCAGCTTCGATAAGTAACGTTAACAATCGAGTCTGAATTTCCGTGACCTTCGCAGCGCTCAAGAAAACGTTGCTACTACATAGCAGTCACCGATATCTTCTTTAATTGATGGAAACATTATTGTGAAACCTCTATAATTATTATTCCCATTTGCAAACAAATCCCTACGCGTTTGCTTGCATTGATTATAAGGATTAAATTGCAAATCTGCAAACAGCAACAATAGAGTAGGTACAGAACAACCGCACAAGAGCAAATATTACCAAAATCCAATAAGGGTAGATATTTTGGAGCAGTACACAAAACTACAAAAGGAAATAAACGAATAAATATGAAAACTGAATTATGTAACACAAAAGAATAAATGAGATGATGTCTCATATCATAACGAATCAAGTCGACGGATATTTCTTGATCCGTGAAGACGTATAATTTGATATAAGTCTTTGAGACTCACAAAATTCATTATGAATACCGTCCAAAGGCTCCTATTAATTAATTATCGCTACGACAAATTGAACATTTTCGTTTACTTTCATGATATGAATGGTGCTGAAATTATATATTTAAATTAGATCATAACTTATCATATGCAATGTTTAATAATGAAAATAAAACTTATTAACTTAAACTTATTAACTTCCATGATTGTGTGCATCTATCCATTAGTATAATTGGCTAAGCCGTTCTAATGGAATTAAATGTAAACTTCAAACTGCCTGCTGAACAGTGAATTAGGGAATGTCGAGTGGGGCTCAATGGACGCCATAGGTATATACATATAAGCAGTGTATTTTATCCGTTTACTTGTCTAGCTACTACCTTCCTTGTAACCACAGTGACGTTTTATTTGAACAGTTCCAGAGATTAGCATTTTCAAACAAACAAACCAACTTCAGCTTTATTATTTATATAACATAATTACAATTTCCATGAAAGCGTTACATACATCAATTTCAACTCTTTACATTGTTGTACAGATAGATAGAATGGACATTCTTCCAACATAACATCAGATATTCTGAACCCTAAAAAGGAGAAATCTCGCCTACATAATACATGCGAGGAGAAATATCTTTACAGACTACAGGAGGCAACATTTCACACAAATTTAAGGTTCCTTTATTGACGGTAAGCAAGCCGCGCAGCTACTCAGAAATTTAAAATCCAAGAAATGTTACATAAATATTCTACATCTTCACAAATTATTCGAGAGAACTGTATCTGGGTTATCTTTTTAAGTTAGAAACAAACATCTTAGTACAGAAAATATTCTTTTATGTTACCTTAGTGTGTTGCTAAGACTTAAAATTTTTAAAATTAAAATAAACATTAGCCGTTTTAAATTATTTTATTTTAACATGCTTCCCCTATTTCACTCTTTAGGGGTTGAATTTTGAAAAATCTTTCATTAGTGGATGCCTACGTCATAAAAGGAATACGTGTGCGAACTTTTAAGTTTCTAGCCCTAAGGGTTTGGTCTGTGCGTTGATACATCAGTCAATCACTTTTGCCTTTTATAGTATATGTATACAGATTTTTCCTTATTATCAAATATCCAAACAAACTTAATGGTTTTAAATAAACTTTAACGTTAGCTGTTTTATATGAATTTTCAATTTTTTCATACTTACAAAGTGTCAGTCATGTAATACATTTGAATGTTATCTGAGCATATCCAAATGCGCTTTATAGATCTGACCCTAAGCATTATCACGGACAATAACATTCGGTTTGCTAAGCACGTATAACTAAATAAATGTACCTCTCTAAACTGTTTCTAACTGATAGAGGTTTTATTTCTCATTAGGCTTATTTATCAGTGGTACTGCGAATAAAATTGAAACCCTTACTCCTGTTTAAATTGCCTCCCAAATTATGCGGACGTCGTTATTGCCCTTTGGTTGCTGACTCATTCAAAACACGTCAAGGGAAAAATACAGGAATGTATTTATAACAAGCTTCTACCCGCAACGTCGTCTGCATGGACTTGAATTAGTAATTAATAAAGATTCCGGCCAAATGCGAGTTGGAATTGTGCACTGAGGATTTTGTACAAACTTACTTAACGGCTAGTATAGATAATATAGATATATTATGCAGTGTATGCACCAGGATTTCATCTATTAAGGGTGACGTGGGTGATAAGTGTCATATCGACACCACTGAAAACAGACATCTTTTATACTCTCTATCTATAATGATCAGTCAGATGTATCTTTGTTAGTCTGTCTATTTGTAAATCGACAGGAAATGGAAATTATCAATTTCTGTCATCAGTATCAACGGAACTGACCCACGCCAGATTCAGATTTTTTTATCCTTTCACGATCTCGTTACCGCATGCAATAAACGATGTTAGGATGTTGAAATGGAAAACAGTAGAATCCTAAATTAATTTTCGGGGTTGTTGAATTGCTAAATGGCTTATGTATTTGAACTTCAGAGACTAGGGACCAATATAATCCGCATACAAAACTGTGGATACCTACTATGTGTAAACTTTTGCAACCTTTATTAGGTTCTGCGGCATTTCGTGGCGTAATACAATTCCGCCACATGGTATGAATGTGAAATTTGATTCTGATAGTCGAGCGGATTGAAAGTGACCCCTAGCGTTCTGGATTCCATTTCTTTACATTTATCTAATTTTTTGTTCGAAAATAAACCTATACTTATAATACTTTGAATACTTGCTTCGGTAAATGAAAATAGTGTTTTCATCACAGGAATACCTTAGACTTAAACATAATGTTTTACAAAACGAATAAAGTCTGCTAAATTCTCTCAGAAGGTTCTCTCTCTGAGACGATTAAAAGTGTTCATCATTTTTCTCACAGTTTTTTTGGTTGCTTAATACATTCTATTTTTATTATGCCGGCTCATTAATTTGCTATCACAAAAGGAGGTATACTCAGTCTTTCCAAATATTATCCTATAATCTCGCTAAATAAAATTATCTTCACAGACCAACTCGAGATTAATAAATAAGTTTTGGGCGTTATTTTTTTGTTCGCAGAGCGAGACTAATTAATATCCCGTAGTATTGAGATACCAGTTTGGAGAGCGTCCTTTTTAGTGAATAAAGACCAGGAACTTCGTCTTTATATAAGTGGAATTATTTATTAATTCAAAGGCGACCGTTGAGCGAAAATCATCCGAGCGAAGTGTCGGGGATACATTTTTTGATCGGAGCAGATGCTGCCTCATTCAGCATCGCTAGTTTCACGATTTTGATTATACCGAACAATCTAGTAATAACATGAATTGTATCACAAACTTCCTTCTGAAATAATATATTCTCGGAGCGCTATAACATGGGGTTCTTCAAAAAGGGTAAAATGAGTTCTACGTCAGATCGGCGTTGTATTTGTAACTCTTTTCGTTGATTGTGACTAGCGATGCGCGACTCTGAATGATTCCAGTCGAATTATTCGACTTAGTAAATCATTCGACTCATTCGAATGATTTATAAAAATTAGTAACTAATTTGACTTGATTCGACACAGAGTACTAATCGTGGATTAGTAATATGATTAGTAACCTTTCATTCTCGCGTCGCGAGTCGAAACGCTTTGACTTGATTCGACACAGAGTACTAATCGTGGATTAGTAATATGATTAGTAACCTTTCATTCTCGCGTCGCGAGTCGAAACGCTTTGACTTGATTCGACACAGAGTACTAATCGTGGATTAGTAATATGATTAGTAACCTTTCATTCTCGCGTCGCGAGTCGAAACTCTAATAAGTCCCGATTATACATGTTAAGTGGTTAGGTGGATAACTGAATTTTAAGTGAACAATTTTTAAATTAATAGTAATAATTTTTAAAGTAGTAGTAATAATTTAGTAAAGCTCTTTAATTCATACAATTCTTCACAATATACTTAATTAATTAAGCATTTTGCTACATTTTAAATAAATTTTAACTAAAAAGTGCCTGTCCAAACGTATTAAGTGATAACCACATTTTTATTATTTTCCATTTTTTTTAAATTTTTTAATAATTCTAAATTACTTGTTTAATAAATTTTAACTACTAAATTGTCCGCTTACACGTATTAATTTACTTAAAATTCAGTTAACTACTTAGTCAAGTATTTAATGCGTGTTAACGGAACATTAGATTAGTTACTAATTTAGTAGTCGTCATTCGAATATGAACATTAGTATATTACTAATATATAAGTCGAATGTGTGCATTAGTAGTTGTAGATTATTCGAATAGTGAGATCATTCGAAGTCGCGCCTTTAATTGTGACGATATGACACAGCAAGATGGTTTAAGGTTTTAGCTCTTCAGGCTATAAAAAGTGTTGCCTAAGCTACCGCTGCTCTTTTCACGCTTGTTGGAACGAAGTTCCTTATCGCGCGTTGTGAAAGGGGGCTAGACGGAAAATTTCGACACTTTTTGATTTTACGAATGACGACACTTTTTTTGAAGTGATTCAGTGAGTTTTACAGAGATGGCGCTGTACGAACTGCGTAACTATATAAGGTAAATGATACTAAGTATCCAGAGCGAATTCAAAAAAATTAATAGTTTCCTTGAA
The DNA here is from genome assembly GCA_963932265.1 of Thymelicus lineola. NCBI lineage: Eukaryota > Metazoa > Arthropoda > Insecta > Lepidoptera > Hesperiidae > Thymelicus > Thymelicus lineola. Next base: position 850,817 of record OZ010692.1, on the reverse strand, counting down.
CTTACGTATGTTACAAGTATAAGTTGATAGCGTGATTCAGAATTAATTTACTAACGCCATCTATCCGCAACTAACCAAACTAAATATCTTAAGTCTGAACAGGCGCTGTACAACAATACAATACTTAAATCGAAAGGAACTTCGTTCCATCCAGGTGTCCCTTGACACCTCTCATGTTTTTAATGCTTGCATATTTCCCTTACGAGAGTTAGAGGCTGTCACTCTGCGTGGACCAATTTCGAAATTCCATAGGGGTCATATCTCAATGACTAATTGTGTAGTGACGCCTGACGGACCTACACTGTACTGGATGATGCACTGACGAGATAATTATGTCGATGGAGGCCAATAGATTATTCGTGGAGTATTCGTGGTATGCATCCAAGAAACTTTGGAACATCCATGAATCTCCTCGTACTAGTATAGTGGAACGGGCATACAGACCGTACAGACATTATCATGAGACAGTGAAGATTTATTATATTTTTATTACAAAACTAGATGATGTATGGCCGAATCAAGTAATTGTAGATACATTTATAATCCTACCCGATAAATTGATATCCCCTTATCCATGTTCTATTAGTGATAAAATGTGGTTCAGATAAATGGGGAACAGCCGGCATAAGAGTAATCAATAGCTCCGAACATCTGGTCCATTTATCTCGAGGGCTGAAAGGCAGTTCCAGTAATGACTTTTAGTTTTTAGTTATTCGATTATGCCCCGGCTACTGGCCCAAAAAGATATAAGACTGCCCCGAACTGCCGGCACTTTCCGGGTCGGTGCGTTTTATTCACCTGGCGAAGAAATCTTTCGAACGAAACGTGAAGTTGACATTTTCCAGGATCTTTCATTTTTTTTCGACAAGACGACACGTGTCTGATAAATAAACTACATTAGTGTACATTAATTACATTAATTACATGTTATTAAGATTTCTCAAAATCTACTAGCCCCACAATAAGTCTTTTTTTCACATGTCTTGAAGATCGCTTACGTATGTGTTGTTGTATAACAATCCCAACGTAGTTCATCAACATACCTACATATAGACCAGTTTGCAAAGTCTCAAGCACAGGCGTAGAGTAGCCAGCCTCTCGGTTTTCTATAGGGCATATTTTGGTGAGTGTGCGCAGGAATTATTTGAATTGATTCCCCCTTCCCCGTTCCACCATCGAACGACACGACGCACGGCGAGTATCCACCCTTACGTCGTTACGGTACGGTAACGACGTAATACGGTAAGGTAACGTCGGTACGGACGTCGCGGTTTGCATCGTCATTCATTATGCGCACCGCTAAGGATTGGAACAGCTTGCCTGCGTCTGCGTTCCCGCCCATCTATGACGTGGATGACTTCAAAAAGAGAGTGAATAGGCTTCTATTAAGTTAGTGCGCTCACCACCCTGGACCACATCTCCACTTACCATATTCAGGTGGGATTGTGGTCTAGCATTAACTTATTTTAAGTAAAAAAAATAAAAAAATACTGAAATAACGTAAACATATGAAATAAAGTAATTACACACGACAATTACTGAAGATAACCTGATAATTTTTGCAAATACCTAATTAATATGACTTACATAATTATAACTTCAGTTGTTAACTTGAAATAAGTTATTGCTTGGCAACAATCACACCTGATGGTAAGTGGCGATGACGCCCAATATGGAGAACGCATTAACTTAGTAAAAGTGAATTCTCTTAAAGAAACCTTCATTTTAAATATGCCCGTATATACTTTGCCCGTAGTTCAACAGTCCGAACAGGATTATAACAAGACCCTTTTCCTTAACTTATTCAATTTAACCATTAGTGAAGTTGGGAAACATCCGTCGAACTATTTCGTATGCATAATAATTTGATACTTTCAACTTTCAGCACACTGTGAAGTGGCTGTAATCTTAATTACGTGACCAGCACGATATTGTTACATGCGGCTACAAACTTTCATATGAGTATAATAACACTTGATAATTTTGTTTTATGTAGAATAATAAGTGGTTTATGTAGAGTTTCGTAGAATTTTGAACGATAAAGTGTAGCATATTTTTAACCGTACTGTTATGAAATAAAAAACATAGTCCTATTGGGACGAGAAAAATAAGACATCACTGACTTCCACAACCCAAGAAGTAAATTTGTCATAAAAATATCTGTATCAAGAGGAAATCCTGGCACCGTTCCCTTCACAAGGTTAGCAACCACTAGCTAAGTCTAAAATAAAAAAGAAAGGAAATGCTCACTACTGACAATCCGTACGGCGCGGGCGTCTTGAGTTCGATTCCTTTGCATTTCTGTTTTCGGTCTGGGTTGTATGTCCTTGTCTTTGTGTGGTGTCCATGGCCCCCACGACACAAGAAATCTTAGTGTGGGGCTATGAGTGTATTGTGAAGCTTATTACTACTACATTCACATTAAAGGAAGAGTTACCTCGTGCTCTGGGTTTGGTGAGGAGTTTCTGCAAGATCTCGTCGTACGCGGTCTCGGCTGCCACGCCGGAGTCCTTCACCAATTTCTCCTTCACCGCGATGCAAATTCCACTGCGGGCGAGCAACGCCTCCAACTCTTCAAAGGCCTGTACGGAAAAAAGTAATAGCAAAGGTAATTTTACAAAATTTTCTTTTACGGGAATATCACTTTTAGGGCACAATGCACATCAGTAACTACACGATAAACGTATTATTTAGCAAGCAAGCATGCCACTGCAGTAGTATTATGTTATGAGGTTTGTAAAAACAAAAATATAAGAAAATATTATATTATATTTTTATATTAAGTGAATTAGTTTTTAAGTCTATATTTTTGTATTTATATTAGTCTGTAAAGTATTTATGTTATAGGCCTCGATGCCTGAAATAAATATTTATTATTATTATTCTTCCAAAAGTTTGTAACGAGGAAAATTTTCGTGAACAAACCCAACTGTCATGATTTAAAATTGTCATAAACCTGTAAGTATAAAAAAATATTCGAATAAGGGTCAAATATTAAAGGTTCTTCATAATATTCACAGTGAAATTAATCGTATGGTTTCGATATTAGGATACAACTTCAAGTCATTAGTAGTCCATTTCAAGTCACAGAAGGGCTAGGAACTACTCCAAGTATCCGAAATGTGGACCTAATGAAGTCCAAGGGCCTAATCTAACTCTAACGATGAGGACCGAAGGCCTAATGTGAGGTACGGAAATACTTATTAAATAATAGCCACCGATTATTAAGCTTCTGGGAAACCATTTAGAAAAGCGATCCATATCAATAATAGGAAGGGATAAAGACTTTCCTACAAGCCTATCGTAATGATCTCAATTAAAATGAATCGTTAAAACGAAGTATGCTTAGAAGCGGTCGGATTGGGATAGGTAGCTATGAGTGGCATCTCATGACCACTTTATTTAGAAGACATGTCATGTAGTCCTGTTATAAATTATAACAAAAACAAAAAAATAAACTAACAAAGCGCTTAGAGTTACGAATAAATATCCCAGCGGTATTGTTTCTGTAACCTAAACCAATAGATTTAACTAGTAGAACAGTCACAGATTAAACAAAACAGTTTTATAATAACAAGTATAAATCATATTTTTCTCCAATAGTATAATAAATCTTATAATAGGATCCGTTCCCTCCTATTTATTGTTAAATACAGATAAAAATATGTTAAGTAAAAGGCAACCTTTTCTACTCATACAGAGCTAAACGAATTCGATTAAGGGACAAAACTAACAATTTTCGCAGCTAACGCTCGAATATTGGCAATAATGGGGAAAGGAGGGTTCAATAATGGATAATTCCAAAAGGGAAAAACGAAGCTTGATCTTGAGTTTACGACATAAATAAATGATATTGGAATGTCTTTGAAATCAAACATTTTTCTCTGGAGAATAATAAATAAGTTTTAATAGGGTGCCCAAAAAAATAAATTAAAAAAAATCTTTCTAAATTTAAAATGGAAGTCACGGTGACTCATTTTAAACATCCAATTCTTTAGTCAAAAAGAGGAACAAACGAATAGTGCTGCATTGTACACTGAATATGATGGGAGTTTTAACATCCGAAATACCACAGTTCATTTTCTTTTTGCTTTAAAACTAAACATCGCGTTGCGTACAGAGACAAACATTGAAGTGACGAATGTTGCTCCACAAAAAAAGGTACGGTGAAGCGAAAAATGTACACTGGCAGCAAAAATATTTACTCGCGTTTGTTAAAAAGTTTTTGAGCTGCTTTCCGCATACGAAACAACTGAGAATTGTGATAACAAAACCTTTTATTACGGAGTAAACATAAAATATTGCAAGTTTTAAATGTGCAATTAACTTGTAAAAGTAATTTAAAAGTCCCATTTTGTGGGCTAATGACCGTAACCTCTTAGAAGCCAAAAAGGGCAGGATAATTTAAAGAAAAGAACCTACAGAATAAGTCTAAATATGATGTGTTTTGTGATTTAGTAAGATGTTATGTTAGTTACTTTTGTATATTACAGGAATAAATTACATAGATTGAATACTTGGTTCCATTTATAGACTTGATTTCTGCTTGAAAAAAATTACCTGTCAATAAGATTTACTATGAATATTTTACTACACAAATAGTAGCTATAATACTATGAAACGTGGGAATGGTACATTAGTATTGGATATTTATGTTACTTCAACTGAATTCGCAGTATAAACGATGTTTGACGAGCTAGATAAATCTGAGCAATTTACAAATTGCTATTTGGTTCACGCTTTTTATTTAACAAGACTTTGCCCGAAAAAGGAGACATTTGACGGGGATAAATTGAGGCTTGAAGGTCATGTCCCCTTTCTTGTTAACCATCGTCTGATATAGTACCGGATAATAAACTATCTGTCTGCATCACGTACAGGCCTATTTTGTTTTCAAGTTTTCAATAAATAAGTAAAGCATTAGATATCGTCCTATCTAAAACTATCATTAAATGCTCGTGATTGGAGTTTTGTTACACTCTAATTCACAGAACAACCTACTTTCGTGTAGTTTTGAGTAGTTAGATTTTAATTTGTTGTCAAAGTTTTCAATAACTTTTCTAAGTAACTGAATCTTTTAAGATCTAATATACGAACATTTTATAAAATCGTCTTAACAATTTCGATGAAAATTTCAAGTAAAGGATTTTTTGGGCCAAGGACTCATTTTATCAAGTTTAGGCAATTGATTTAATCCATTTGGCGTTGATTTAAGACGTGTCGTATAGTGGTTACCACACCGGAGCACGGTACCAAGAGTCCGGAGGGTTCTATTCCCAGCGAGGCGAAAATTTGAATGATGAGTTTAAATTTCTGTTCTTGGTCTGGATATGTACGTGTGTGTGCTTGTCTTTGTATGTTGTCCATGGCATCCACCCACCCACACACATACACGTACACACACACACACACACACACACAGAGAGAGAGAGAGAGAAAGAGAGAGAGAGAATCATAATGTTTATCTGTGAGGGTTTAGCGTTATTTTTGAGCCTGACCTCGGTGAAAGGTATGTGCTTCTTGTTTATTGCAAGTATTGCAACTCTGTACCTTAATCCCATAGCTGGACTCCTCGTAAATGATAGAAACGTAGCTCCAACCCAGTTTCTTGACAATCTCCACCATGGCGCGGACCTGGTGCAAATCAGACGGTATGGTTCGCGTGAAGTACTCGAAGCGAGCTTTATTCGATAGTTCTGGTGAGGTGGAGAAGAATGACACCTGGAGAAAGAAACAAGGTAAGAAGAGTAAGTATAATGATAATAATAATAATAATAATAACGGTGAACTAAAAGAAAGAAAGAATGTCACTTCAAGTGAAGTGACATTTATCGATACAATTTCTTTTTTGGAAATTGTTACGCGGTGCCCATTGTCTCTGAGTCAAATTATGTTTCACGCATGTTTAAGCTTAGGGATCAAATAAAATTGCTTCATTTATTGCTATTCCAACGTTTGATGTAGGTACGTATATTTTAACTCAAGTGTTATTTACTGATTGTGAGTAGCTAATGAGTAGAACTCATTTCGTATGAATTATACTTTTTGCAACACTTTACTTTTGGACGACCCTGTAGCCTAGTTGGTAGGGTTCGAAGTATCGGCCTCTGGTATCGATACCGAGTACTCGTGTGGTATCGACGGGTAAGGTATCGATACCAAAAAAGTATCGGTCCTGAAGTATCGATACTACTCAGTATCGAGTATCGAGTACTCGCGAGGATCACAGTCAGATCAGAGCTAAAAAAAAAGGTTGTTGACAGTGAACTTCATGTCCCGATGACACTTCATGTTTAGTTCGAGCGGTAAAACGGGCCACAGTTGATCTTTTTCCATATGAAAATACTGAAAAGTACTCAGTATTTTAAAAGTACTCGATACCGACGTTTCTTATGAGTACTTGCGAGTACTTACCAGGTACGAGTATCGAGTACTCAGTATGGAGTATCGCGAACAAAAGTATCGATACCTGCTCAGTATCGAAAGTATCGTTCGAACCCTACTAGTTGGTAGCGACCTTGCCTGCGAAGCAAGGCGTCTCGGGTTTGATTCCCGGCCGGAGCAAATATTTACGTGACGAATAAACATTTGTACTCGAGTCATAGATGTAATTGTGATGCCATATGTGTCGTCCATGCCACCCGTGACACAGGTAAAAACCTACTGCGGGGGTATGAGTGTGTATTTATTTTTTATTATTTAAAGCGTAGTTACTAATCAGCCTCTTTATTTATACTCAGTAGTCAACAACAAGAGAAGTTATTTCATTTGACTTTCGTAACGGAATGGATTAGATTAACTAACTTCAGCGCAAAAACTTATTGAATTCACCGAGTAAACGATAGGGGCAAAGTTTAAATTAAAATGAGGATGAAGGTGCTACATTTTAAAATTTAATTTCCCTGCAAACGCGCTTTTGGTTTACAATTTCTTTTAATTTCATTCTTGCACAAGTTTGTATGGACTCGTTTATTTTGAAATTTACGGTATATTAATGAAGACCCGGGAACGCCAAAATGTCGTTAATCAAAGTCAAGATATCGTTTTCAAAGGAACTTAAATCGAAATGAATGACGCCGTTTGCATAACACCGTTTGCTTTGCTCGTTCATTGTGCTTATGAGGGATGGAATTAAAAAGTGGAATGTTTTGAAATGAGAATACCGGGAGCAATTATTCTTATTATCGCACGGAATGTTACCACGGTAACTAGTTTCGCGTTCTCCAGTTTTAAAAAGGTACAAAAACATGCAATATACCTAGCTGAATCCGTTTAATATTTCATTTCTCAACTGAATTCACGAAAACAGAATTTCACATTCCCACATAAATTGTTAAAACAGGAAAACATGAATTTCAAACGTTCAATGAATGTATTTGTATGTTGAACGTAGGTTTTTTATTTTGCTGTTATGATATTTGTACTAAAACGTACCTTATGGATAGAAATAATAACTTACGTAAATACTGGGATACTGAATCAAATTGCCGAAGCGCTTTCCTGGGTTTAGTCTATTTATTTATTTAAGCTTTATTGACCACAATAGAAATATTACGAAACAAATGGCGAGCATAATGCTCTATGTTCTTATTCTATATATTTTTTTATAATTTTGCAGTTATGATAGATATAAATATTTTATTATATATTCTATCCTATATATCGTACTAGTGAATACCCAGAGTGTGCTACTACGCTAAAGTAAAAAAATCACAATTTTTTTATGTTTTAAATATCATTACATAGATTTTTATCTTAAAAGGACAGATTAAAGATAATGGTTTATTAAATATAGTGTTCATAACTTTTGTTAAGTAATAACAAAACCGGACCAAAAGTAGACCCTTGGGGGAATTTTATATTTAGCAATAAGTTAAAATGTAAGGTGAATGTTTTCTTTATAATGTTTTAAAAAGTATGAATTGAAATTCAAAGTACTCACTTGAGGTATTTTAAAGAGTCGCAACAGGTTAGCGACTTGTACCGAGGTGACGCTGGAAGCAGCGCCCACGACGCCAGAGATGACCTTCCGGACGGCTGTGGCGTTACAGGCGTACTCCGCATCATCTATGTTGCTGATAGACCCTGCCAACAAGGAATCCTTATTATTGTATTATGTTATATTTACAATTTTACTAAAATCATTTAAATTCCTATTTTCCTTGTGTTTATTATAAACAGACTTCAAAAAGAAGGAGGTTCTTAACTGGCCATATTGGAGCGGCTTAGAATACTAACCCCAATCCCACGCCGTAAGAGTCGTAAGAGGCGACTATATCCGGCCCGCTGATGGTAAGGCCTTCGGAGGGATTGTAATGGTTTTATTGCTTTTAATTATCCATGGGCGACGATAGCCATTTACCATCAGGTGGATCGTCAGCTCGTTTGCCGGCTATTTCATTAAAAAAATTAAATTGTTTTTAAGTTTGTCACGTAACCACTCTTACAATTATGATTCTTTTTGAAGTGAAACTTCTTTAGAATCGTTGTGATTTCAAACCGGATGCAACGGAAAAAACGACAGGTAAGAGACACAAATACAAAAATGTGTAGGAAAAAATGAGACAGAAATATACTCGGCAAGCATGCATATAATATAACTGCTAATTTCGTCGTTGAATCTAACTTCTCCGTAGCTCAATGGTCAGGACGTAGATAAATAATACCTGATGCGCAGGTTCGCGTCTCTGAGTATTTCTTTTTTTTTAGTTTTATTTTTATACTGTTTTTAAATACTTTCAAATGCTCTTTTAAATATTTTCAAAGAATTTATCAACAAAAAATAAGAATTTCATTTTCGTTGTTTAATATCTGTCGATCGACCGACCGATTATACAGACAGTAAAAATGCTAAGTTGTATTCATAGATGGCGCGAGGAATAAGATAGAAGATTCATTTTACTGCTAGATAGATGGCGCTAGCTGCTCATTTTACTCTTCATATTATGTTAAGAGATGGCATTAGTTACCACTGTTTTCTTTTTCTTATGTTCGTGGTTATCTTTTAAAAAGTGCTAAGTTGTATTCATAGATGGCGCGAGGAACAAGGTAGAAGATTCGATTTATTGCTTTTTCATCTCATTATCTTGAAACCAAAATTTTGGAAAGTTTCACTTCTACCACGTGTGAATTGCACACATTTTCTTTTTTTTTTCAAATAGGTATCCTCTTTCGAATTGGTTTCATATTATATATCATGCAGTATCTTTTGGTTATGCTAGGAGCGGTGAAATGTTTTTGTTTGTTTGTATCTATGTATCGAAAGCAAAAAAAGTGTTCAACTTGATACAATAGATACGTACAGATTGAATCTTCAAATTTGGTTCGTGTTATTGTGAAATTTCTCCTTAATTGTTGTTCTTCTTGGTGTTCGTGAACAATTTAGTGGAAGTTTGTTATTCAAAACGTTACGACTTGGTTTTGCGGCCTTTTGTAGTTACGGATACTCGGGTTTCTGAGGCTGAGCAAATCTTAGAACAAAATTTAGAATTACACCGGTTTCATTAAGAAATTCAAATGAAATCTGCCTCTGTTTCGCTTTAATTTCCTTAGGTGTATACTCCATTGTTCGTGGCTTAGTCAGCACTTGATGCTTTTGCTAAGGAAAATATTTACCTCTTTTTTCGCATAGGTCGAGTGTCGGAAAATCTGTACAAAGTGAATTTTAAATGGAAGAAATGTAGGAAAAATCTTTAGTCCTTTGAATAAAGATGAAGTTTCATGTTATATAAAGCTTGCTTTTAAAGGAACCATTACCACACTTTGTAATTCTGCTTTTGATCAAGTTGCTTTACACAAGTTTTTATTTGTAGGTTGATTTGGGCCGGTTCTGAAAATTATGAAATTTGTTCCATGGAACAAAAAAATACTGTGTTTTTATTATTAGAAATTTTTGAAATGCTGATCTGGCTTTAACTGATGAATGTCCACTTGTTCAAAATTCACTATAACTATTTAAAATAACACCTTAACAAAACATCCTAGAATCCACAAACGGTACTTTAATTGTCTGTTCCAAGCGTCCAAGTTTCAGTTTGAGCTATTAAATGGAAATTCTATCAAAACAGAGTAACGTGTAGCTTCGTATCTACATAATCTTCATACTGAGGTATGTATCTAAAGAGAGTATTAATGTTACTTAGAGTTACTTTACTTCTTACCCCTTTTCCTTTAAATCTTGCTTCGTTGTTTCCATTCTCTTGGATAAAAATTTCTTCATATTCCTCTTCATGAATGAGTTTATGTCTTTCCTGTCTTTCAACTAGTAAGTTTATCACCTTTCTTTGTTAGAAATAGCAACTTAATTATTTTACTTAGTGGACAGGTGGTTCAAGTAGTTGTTGCAGTTACTTAGTTATGTTACGCTAAGTTACAAAACGAATTTAACAACATTGATTTCGGAAGTTCAAAGTGGTGGGTATAGGTATAGTAGTTGTAGAACATAGCTAATGAAGTGTTTCAATCAGTCAGTACATGCCTCTCACGCATCTTGGTACGAGTTAAAGCAATGGTACCAGATCCCTTCTGTGAAAGTCTTTGGAGTTTGGTATATCTCTCCAATAATAGTTCCACTCGTTTGCCTACCAACATCCTCGTAAATAATAGGAAAATATATTTTCTCTAATTTATCTTATTGCTCGTTTATAGCTTCGTTAGTAAGTTTACTTTATTTACACGGTGTTATGTTCAATGCAGTGTTCAAGTACTAAGTGGTTCAATCCTTCATAAATCTACGTTGGTAATTGTCTGCATGTCATCGTATCAATTAATTCGACAGTCCTTCCCTATTTAAATCACTACATATTTAAATGCAGTTATTTAGGCTTCATTGACATTCATAGAAATGCCTCACACAATACCTCCATATTAATGGTAGTCAAGTGAAAATGAAACCGCTATTACGGGTAAATTATTTTATTCGTCGTTCATATATTCCAAACCCTTTTCGTATAGCGTTTTATCCGTTAACCACAATACATAAAACGTGAAAAACATCCGATATGAACGGTCGGATGCCGGAACAGTACTTATTCCTCCCGCTACATAGATCTTTTGAACCAATTTTTTGGTACGTTTACTGGGCCGATAGGTATAACAATTTTACTACGAACTCTTGTGTTCCATGTTACTGTCGAATTGTAATTACTGTAATAATTATGTTTTATATAAAGTACATTACACGATAGTACAAACGTCAAGCACAAAGTAAAATTTTATGTTTTGTTCCTGCATGTTTGTTCCTGCATGCTAGACGAAGAATTTTCCTGACCGGAGTAAATATTCATGATACATTTTCATGGATAAATTTACATAAATAGCCATAAAACGAGCAGAGCCAACCGAGTAAGTGGTCGCCGTCGCCCACATAAATTAGTGACACCAAAGTTATCAGCGATTATTGACGTCTAGAAAGCGTAACCCGTAATTAAAAAAAATATTACTTTAGTATTTGGTTCTGCAATAATGCGACTAAAGTGACATCGTTACAACGTTATTTATTATATTTTTCTGGCACTTTACTGTAACAAAAAGTAGCCCTTGAAAGCTTAATATATCGTGAACGGATTTTTTTATAAAAATACAGAACACACAACCGTTTTTAGGGTTCCAAAGTAAAATCGAAACCCTTATAGATTCGTCATGTCCGTCCGTCAGTCTGTCTGTCCGTCTGTCCAAAGCAAAGCGCCGAGAACCTTAGTGATAGAGAGCTGTAATTTGGCATGGATATGTACATATTTATTAAAAATCCAAAATCGTAGAATAAAATATTGAAAAACTTTTTTTCAGGGCACCTTCCCTACTATACAGGTAACGTGAGTATGAATTTTTTATTCGTCGCTACCTTATATCGTGGGGTATCTTTGAAGTGGGGTATCGGTAAAGGTCTTATGGGTCTTTTATGACCATTTTTGGAATTAGGAGTCCGTTTGCGAAATTCTACCACATTGGAAATAAGATAAATACTATACGTACTTAACTACATATATCTTGCCAAATAACAGGTTTCTAATGTCAAAAGTTATTACATGTCTGAACTCTAATGGGCAATTAAAAATTATGAATTTGAGTTAGACACTAATCACTCTTTATAATAAAATTATGTATTGTTTGCGTAGTAAATATGCCTCTTAAGCATGTAATGTAAGTTACAGTCCAATGCTCTTAACTTTACTATCTATGTCTGTGCTCTTAACCATTTCATGTTAATAAGTCGCAGAGTGGAAATACAAAAGATATACCTCCGCCAACTGAAATTATTATTTTTTGTCATCTGTGACATGTTATTATCACCATCGATGAAGCGAAACCTGTACAGGACATGAAACATGATCTATAGAGGTTGAAAATAATGACGCACCAGCGAATATTAATTTGGAATATCGTATTGGCAGGATTAATTGGCCATATATCATCGGAAATTCAATAATGAAATATGAACATGTTGATGAATGCACATAAACGGACTGGCTAACAGCTTCAATTAGATATTCAATTTGTAATTTGTTGCTTGTTGTGTAATATTTAAAGCTAGCTAGTTAAATTCGTGTTCTTTATATCAATCGCAGACGAAAACACTCATATGCCTCGTGATGGTAAGTGGTGATCAAAAAAGGATGTGCCTAAGACCAAAGGCTTTTATCAAATAATTTCCGGCAAAATTTGCACCGTAGAATCCGCGTTCTAAGCCTAGAATGGAGGAAAAGAAGGTCCATTTATAGGTCTGATCACTCAGGTCCAATCTTGCTCGTTCTTTTGTGAAACCAGATTTATATGAACGATACGGTAACGGAGAGTGCGGAGCCCTCTACCATCCAGTTTCATCAGTAATCGTATATGGTTAGGGTTATTTACCTATTTAGCTTTGCTGATACTTTTAGTACTTCTAATGTCTATTGACCACTTACCATCAGACTTTATCGTTTATCAATTATTGATATGAAAAACCAAAATTATTACTGTCGCAACCCACGGTTTTGCGGACACAAACAGCCCATCTGATCTCTAGATAGTCCGGATCAATGAAACTTTTATGCCTGTGAATGCTTAATTGCTAATTTCCTACGTATTTCCTTTCGATAAACCGATAATGTATTATACGCTTGTATAATTAAGTTAGGCTATTAACTACTGCTGATTTCACTACCTTTTATAAAATCCACAGCCATCTCCAACCCATAGGTATCTCTATCACAGTCATCCAGTATATGTGCTCCAATCTTCACTCCAGGTATTAGTTTGAGCTTGTTGTTGATAATGTCCAACGTATATAACATAGTCTCCAAGGCTTGGATTCCGCCTTGTGGCATGACCGGCCCACACGTCATGCTGTCTGATCTCTCGTGCACCATCATTAAACCTCCGAGTACCAAGTCACCTTCTATCACCGCTTCTCTTTTAATAGGCCAATGTTGATGATGCTTCTTTTCTTTTAACTCACTGACCTGATCGTTCGACATGTTCATCCACTCATGAGACTTAATCCAACTGTTTTTATTTTCATTGTCTAAAGAAACTATCTCATAACCAAGGAGACTTCTATCAAGATATGTTTTCTCCTTAAAATCAATAACAGGGTCATAATAGAAACTGAATTTTTGGAAGTTTGAAAACGGTGATTCTGTTGACTTGTGCCGATGTCTGTGGTGATGCCTGGTGCTTGGTTTTAGCTGACCGCTTTCTATGCCGTGCTTCATTTCGGAGTACTGGAGACAGAGGAACAGCGTCGAGGTCGCCAACCAGGTCGGGCCGGGACGCATGATAGTATTCTGTCTCTCATGCCATCGACAAACGCTTGGTCCATGTTGTTGATTTGTGCGCACTCATTTTAACCTGAAACAAAGAAAAGTTTCATTTCAATTTTGATTGAATAATTATTATGGTTAGTGTTTGCATTAAATATAGTACGATATGTTGCTGTTGTTAGGTTTTAATTTCATACAGTTAAAGTAAGGCTCCAAGATAGATTCATATTCAAGGAGGTGAAAATATTTGCGTAAAATTTACACAATATATTAAGCTTTAGGATATTTAGAAATAAAAGTAATATCCAATCACACATTGTGGTTTAATTGCTGGCCCCGGAAGTTCAAATGACTAAAGTTAGTGTTAGCTCAATGACGACTCAGTATCTTAATTATATCAAGCGATTAATTAATAATAAGTAATTGGAGCGCCCAAAAAGCCATGTTAAGGTATCTCAAATATTTGCGCATGGATCCACTCTATCGGTGCCAATTTCCGGCGTTAACCTCCGGCCTCTTGTCATATTAATTGGCCTCCCACAAGTAGGTACTCACGTTTATCCGCAAGTGACTATTCATATGCTTTGTTCTGCACTAGCTTATTCTCAGATATAACGCTCACAAGTTTTAGATAATTCAGATTCCCGAGCAAGCGACCAACCAAGAGGACGGCACTACTTATTTTATATTTTTTTCTACTTACTATAAATGTATCCCCTCACATCAATTTTAATCAAAAAGCGTAATATTTCTCGGCTTTCCGGGTCAGATTTTCCTTAACAGAAAATTTCTTAACATTTCGGTACCCTTGCTCGAGAGTCGACCGTCATCAAGGAAACTTAATATGTAAGCTGGATTTTATACGAATTTGGACTGTATTTCTTGGGAATAATGGCGTGGTCTCATCAGAATGTTCTCCCGTATGACAAAATCTTGGTGAGTTCTACCAACGGTGTTTGCTGATCCCATGATGCTTGTTTATATGCAAAGTCTTTCAATTATTTATTGCTTTTTGGTACGATATTATGCTTCCACTTATTAATTCCACTGAAGATCAGGAAAGTCTTCAGATTCTAATAATCTTACACTTAAGACTAGTATCGAAATTATGTAGATAAAGGCGATAAGGAAAATTTTATACACTATACTCATCGGAAGATAAAGCCTTGGTTTAAAACTCTAAAAATGTGAGTTTATTGTACACCTCTATGATATTCATATTGACATAAAAGCCATAAATATTATGATAATAGGAGTAAGTCGGTAAATTGAATAAAACATAGGATTTGCTATTCCGTCACGAGATATCGACGGATACGACAAGAGTTATATGGATCGGATCTCAATTATCATAGAAATTAAATGGCTTCATGATTATTATTGAAGAAACCAATAATGAGATTAATCTTCCGATGCAGTTTGCTTACTTTCAATCTCAGAAGGCAAACAGTTTGTCATGAGTTAAATTGAGTTTTGATTGAACAAGTCTTTTGAGTAAAGTCAATACAAAAGTTGCAAACTGATTTCCAGTTAGGATCTGAGATGATTTCCAATGAGGTTGAATCACGGTTATTTATTGATATTAAAAATTATTTATATAGTCCATTTTTTACACGAGTCCATATCAATGTTTACTAATATATGCCATTTCGGCACTGATTGCTTCGGTGTTAGCTCTATGAAAACTTACACTGGAGTTAGGATGGTAAAAAGGGCACAGTTTGCTCTCCAGTGACGACCTATAGAAGACAGCGGGAACCGCTGGATTCACAGGGCTCAAAGGGACAGATTGTTGTGTCGCCAGTTAGTGGCCTATGTCAAGCTCCAGCAGTGGACTTTACAAAGGTGATCGATAGATAGGACACTTTTACGTGGCCGTTTTAGGGTTTGTGTTGTGGGGCCCACCGATCCCCTTGTTCAATACAGATTCTTTTTGTTAATTTTGACTATAACTCATATTCATAGTTCACAATATAGCACAAGTAAATGGATCTCGGTTACGGTCTAACCCTATCTTAAGTTTTCCTTTGCGCGTTGGATTGAACATACATCAGAATACCTATGAGAAACAGCCATTTACCAAGAAAAATATCCCTGTCGGATATTTGACTAAATAACCGACTGGTATAAGAATTTGGGATCCCGTGCTACTACCAACATTGAACTAGCTACAGTTATTTAATGTTTACAAATACCGTATAAATACTCAAGGTGTAACTAATATTTATTTGTTACTTAGAAAATAAGTAAAGTCTGGGGGCCTTGGAATCTTACTCTAAAAGTCTTGCCAGTTAGAATATTTTATTAAAATTTTCATTATTCCCTCTTTCTCTACGTTATTCATTACATCGTTAATGTGTGAAACGTGTAAATCCTTTTAATAATAAAACAGACAATTGAAGAATGGAAGTGCTACAATTTCAAGGAGTTGTAAGATTAGCAAATCAGATCTCGAGACGTACGGAACGCGTCTCGTGTGACATTTTCATTGAATCCATTCCTCGCTCGGGCACAATATCCCTGATACAGAAAACTTGGTACTCGCACAACAGATACCTCGTAATCTTCTTGAAAGGTCCTTTGATGACTATAATTACTCACGGGAGTATTTCAAATAGACTAATAAGTTTTAATTTTAGTTTATTAATGGATTGGAATTAACTTTGGCAAAGGGTAAAAACTTTGGCTAAGGGAAATCACGAGGGCTTATGCTTTGTTTGGTATTGTGTCAAGTGTAACCTACACCCAACGGACATCTGAAATTAACGTACATTCCTCCGTGTTTCACGATGCTTAGCAATAGCTAGGATGAAATGTTATTTGTAATTGTTGACCCCAAGTCCCCAACTCATTATTTTTAGTAAAGCATAATGATTTACAATACTCTACGAAGTAGTCGGTAAATCAAAAGATACCGTTGTCTCTTGACAGCCAAGAAGGGAGCAGAGAACGGAGAAGAAATAGGTACATATTACTCCTTAATAACATTGCAACCGAAACATGTAATACATTTTGCGGTTAGTAGGACTTAAAAATGTAAGGAGCAAACTTATGGATATATACTGAGGTTACTCAAAACAATAGTATCCAGATACATTGCTATATCTATAAATGTAATGTCAATAAACAAGCATTCTTTTTTTTTGAAAGATCCTTATTTGTATTCTCCAATATTTTCAATACTGCAAAAAATGTTACTTCGTGGCATATTACATGTCTATCAAAGGACGTCATAGTAGACGTTATCCGTCTCACTGACTCCAGCTCTTTGTTATAAATGAACGCATATTCCGGGCAATGGATCAACGATCAAGGAGATCAGTTATTTGGCTCAAATGTTATCTGTCATTACAGACTGTTATTTTACATCTGTAGGGTCCAACTGAAGGGTCACTAAAAGGTTTATTTATACTGTATACGGTCCACGGCAGTATAGTGCTCGCTCACTGTAAGTAGAAAGATAACAGTGACTAACTTAATTAGAACTATTACCGTTTGATGTTAGTTATGTCGGACTAAAAGCTATAGAGCTCTTTGTGTTTATTATGTAACATTTAGGTAACTCATCGCGCGTCTGGATGCTATTATCTATTATCAAAATTTAGAAAGACAACCGATTGTGGTCATGTAACATAATAAATATTTATTTATTATTTGGAGAAGAGGGCGATTCGGAACTGGTGAATTGACCTTGATATGACATCTTCCACCTCGGTTTTGTCCTTTCTTTATTTCTTTCGATTTTTCGCACCATGATTATTCATTATCGCCCATAGCCATCATTAATACCATTGCTTTGGATATCACTGGAGAGTTGCCGGTCAAGAAAAAAAAAGAGAAGAAGGAACTCTATGTAATTGAGTTACATTTACCTTACTTCTACGGTAACAGCTCATATTGTAAAAGATTATAAAAAGGTGTTGCCGAGGTTAGTTAGGTTAGTTTTTAATGACAAACGAGAAAAGCGGTCACGTGATTTATCTAAAGATTCCTGGTTAGGTTAGGTTAGGTTAGGTTAGGTTAGTTTTTAATGACAAACGAGAAAAGCGGTCACGTGATTTATCTAAAGATTCCTGGTTATTTAGGATGTCCATATCAATGTGCAAATCATATTTATTATATCCTTTAATACAGTACATGACCAGTTAAAACCTATACTAAATTTCCCACTGGAGCAGTGAGTGTGCACTGCGCGTTTTACCGTCCTATTTATTTATTTTTTGTTTTATCGCCGCTTACTTACTTTTATTACTCCCTTTCACTCATACAAATTGGATCCCATTTGGCGACATGTCCTCATAAAGTCCCAAATTAATTTTTTCAATCGTTATTATCCACAGTAAGGATAGTATTATGTATTATAATAAGGGTATATCAATTTCGAGTTATAACAAAGGATATTTCTCAACGCAAAGCTAACTAGACAAATGTTTGTAGTGACGAGCGCTCGAAAATTGTTGAATTATTTATTATTACACTAAGAGATTGCTGGGCTCTGTACCATTGTATTCACAACTCGGTACTAGTACATGGTGGTAAGGAGGCTAAGAAGGCTTTTATGCTCTGAGATAGCTGCTATCTTACTTTTGTTGTGAATTAAGTAAGATGAAGTTAGATTATATATCATTAAGCAAACCCCTAACTTCTTATATAGTCGTCTACGCGTCATTTATGTCGGTGACGATTAATTTTATAATGGTCGTCTGATCGTTCGTCAATTGTTTCGTTAATAGGCACTTCTTAACAACAGGTAAAGTTACACAAATCGCAGCTCTCCACGCCATAATAAATGTGTCGACGCCCAGAAGCTGTGAAATATCGCCAGTTGTATCACGTAAGTCTCCCCCAGCCTAATCTAAATTGAGTTTCAATGTATTCATTTGCATAACCATTTCGCGAGTTTTTTGTTCGTATGGAAATGTTTTCAGCAGGGAATGTGATATCAGAGAAATAGAAGTAACGAGGTAATTTTATGGCGACCTATTTCGTAATTCGAAATTTTGAACAATTGATCAGTTTTTTCAGGTCAGTTTGGAAATTTTCGCTTTAATCTTTTAGGATTTCACGTTTGGAATGGAAAAGGCTCTGCTCATTCTTGGATATATTTTATGTTACCTTTCGCTATTTGTATCATATCCTACTGATATATCTGATAGATCTGGGATATATTATGATAGAGAGATCAATCCCAGTACTGTTCAATAACGTCTTTTGCTTATGGAGGCCATACACGATCAAGTGTACTTGTCAAGTTCGTAGTTTGACTTATCGCGGCATCCAGTAAACTTGATTGTGTAAGGCCACGGTATAGCTATCTGTCCATATAGTTATCTCAGACACACTGGATGCCGCGTCAAGTCAAACTGCAAAGGAGAATGCCCATAGCCAGTACTCTTAAAAAAATAATTGTGTCACAATGATTTTGGACAAAAAATTTAATTAAAATATTTCAAGTATTTTACCCTATTTCCTAAAAAATCCTTATTGGGAATAATTTTCTGAAATTAATAAGTAACTTTACTTCCGTTTTACAAAAGAAAACCATTGGGCCGTTTATGTTTGGATAAGGGCCAATCAGGAATCTTTTAAGGGCCAATAGGTTGCATTGATTCGATTATAATTATGATACAACAGTTATAGTATAATATATCCATGACAACAAACTAGATGACGTAAGGGGACTATCAAATGAATTAGAAAATTATTATAATCAGCCAGGAGTAATAGTGTTATGTGATTATAATACACTAGCTGTTACCCGCAGCTTCGCATGCGAAAATTATGTTTTACCTTATTTGTGCCTCTTTTATTCATAGAATTAAAGTACTCGTATTAAGCAATTTATATACTGAAACCTAAGATACAAACACAAAGGATTTCTCGGGAGCAGGTTTTGAAAAATAAAAAGTATTCACATTTTGTTTTTATGTCTTTTTCCTGCAAAATTAAAAAAGATGGAAAATATGTATTCTATCAATAAAGCGAGCATCATCAAGCAAGGAACGTTTGTTGCATTTGAAGCAAATCAGTTGATGTTCAAAAAACAAATTCCATACAAACTTACATCAGTATCCCAGGGAAACCTATAAATTTTTAGGGATGAATAGTTTTCTAAAGTACGGTACAAAGTATAAGTATCAACTTTACCAATTTTCATAAAAATCCGTTCATGAAACTCGTAAGATGCCTGGACAGACATACAGATAGACAGACAATAATTTAAAAAAAATATTATTTTTGTGCTCTAATAACATGTTATTGAAGTCCCCCCTAATCGAAATTTTGAAAAAATATTAAATGTACAGAAAATTTGCCCCTTGAGTTATAGATTTTAAGATTATTTATTGTAACCACTGTGCCTCTTACAGAAATAAATAAAAAAACGGTGAAGTTTTATTGAAGAACTGATATTTAAGAATTTATGTTCTGAAACCTATACTACAATCACAAAGGATTCATCCGGTGGGTTTTAAAAATAAAGATATTCATTTGTTTTTTCTTCTGTTTCATTCAAAATTATGAAAAACTGGAAATCCATATTGTTGCAAATTTGAAGCATTTTGAAAATATTCCATACAAACTTTCATCCTATTTTCCAATGGAAATCTTCAATATTCCGGGATGAAACGTTTTCTAAACTATGACCCAGTGTATAAGTAGCAACTTTACCAATTTTCATCGAAATCCGTCCAAGATGTGATGCCCGGACAGACAAAAAGACAGACAGACAGACGTAAAATAATTCTAAAAAAATATTTTTGTGCTCTAACACGTCTTTAAGACACCTCTAATCAAAAATTTGACAAAAATATTCAATGTACAGAAAATTTGCCCCTTGAGTTTTATTATAGTTATTAAGTTTTATTATTTTAGAAAACTACTGGAACGTTTTTCAGTGTATCCATTACAAAGTAACAAACAAATAAACCAAAAATCAAAACTTTCATATCAATTCACTTCATATTTCGTTATTTATGGATTATAAATTTCAATATTAATTCCTCTCCCTCTTTCGCTTCCTCTCCCTCTCCCTCTTCCTCTTCCGCTTTCTATCCGTCTCTCTCTCCCTTTCCCTTACCCGGTCCCTCTCCCGCTTTCTGTCCTGCTTCCACTCCCGCTCCCGGTCCCTCTACCGCTTCCTGTCCCGCTTCTGGTCCCTCTCCCTCTCCCGCGCCCTGCTACTCCCCCTCTCACGCTCCCGATTCTTCTCCCTATCTCGCTCCCTGTCCCGCTCCCTCTCCCGGTCCTTCTCCCGCTTCTTGTCCCCTTCCCTCTCCCGCTGCCTTTACCTCTCCCGCTTCCGGTCCATCTCTCGCTTTCTGTTTATCTCCCTCTCCCGCTCCCTCTTTCTCTCCCTCTCCCTCTCCCGCTCCCGGTCCGTCTCCTTCTTTCTGCCCCATTCCCCTTCTCCTTCCATTCGTAAAGCCCCCTACATTAAATTTTTGTTTCTCACTATAAACTTACATATTAATTTTCACATTTCTGAGTTCAAAAAATGACGTAGTTTCTTAAATATTTACAACCTCTTAGTTTTACCCCATATGCTGATGAATTTCGATGAAACCGTAATACAGTTATTTTTTGTGTCTTCCTTTAGGCTTATATGTATATAAATTTTCACCCTTTTAACTTTAAAACTGACGAAGTTTCCATACTAACTTGCGCCGTCTTAATTAACCCATTAGGGGTAGATTTTCCAAAAAAACACATAACTTTTAAATTTTGTTTCTAATCTTGAACATATGTAAATGTTTTTAACTTTCAAAATGATGAAGTTGCGTAGATACTCAGTTCCATTAGCTAAATTAACCCTTTAAGGGATGATATTAAAAAAAATATGTATTAAAGTTAACTTTTATTCATAACTACAAACTTACATAATTTTTTTCATATTTATAACTCGAAAACTGGCGAAGTTGATTTGTATGCAGTTGACTACCAACCCTTATTTTTAGGGGATGAATTTCGAGAAACCAGTTATACATTTATTTTTGTGTCTAATTAATAAGCTTATACATAAATTTTCACCCTTCTTACTTCAAAAATGACGAAGTTCCCCTACTAACTTGCGCCACCTTAATGAACCCTTCAAGGGATGATTTTCCAAAAAAACGTAATATTTCAATATTTAGTTTCTAATTTTGAGCTAATATAAAAATTTTCATGTTTTTAACTTCAAAAATGACGAAGTTGCGTACTGAGTTCAATCCGCTAAATTAACCCTTTAAGGGATGATTTTTCAAAAAATGTGTTAAAGTTGACTTTTGTTTACAACTATGAACTTACATAAAAATTTTCATGTTTATAACTCTAACACTGACGAAGTTGGTTTGTATGAAAGTGACTTCCAACCGCTATTTTCACCCCTTAGGGGATGAATTCCCAAAAATCCTATAGCCTATGTTACTCAGGAATAATGTAGCATTCTAATGGTGAAAGAATTTTTAAAATCGGTTCAGTAGTTTTTGAGTTTATTCGTTGCAAACATACAAAAATACAAAGGTTTCCTCTTTATAATATTAGTATAGATTAAAAACTACATGGTGTTTGGGGACTGTCAAATGAATTTGAAACTTAAAAGATCGATATTACATACGCAATCGACTTTAATACGCCTGCATAGAGTCCATATTACTGTGAGTTTACTATAACCTAAATACAAATTAATTTTGTTTAAAATCTCGTATTTCCTAATATTATCATTGATTGATTATTTCATTGTTAGTACGTGAAATTTATTAAGATAACATAATCAAATAAAGGTATTTTTATCAAGACACAAAAATGTTAAAGTTAGTACATTTCTCCATACTAAATGGGCATTCTCCTTTGACAAGTCAAACTGCAAACTTGCTTGACCTCTATTCTCCCTTTCATAGATCGAAGGCTGACTCTTAGTTTTCCGGGCTTAAGAATGCTTCTCGTCTCTACTTCTTATCAGACATCTGGGTTTAAAGTACATCAAGTTTTTTTGTTTCGTTAATTCCATTCACACTGAAGGAAGACTTGTTGCTATCTGTTTTTGTATTTCATTAATGAAAATCCATGCCCGCTTTACCCTAAACGGGTGCCCTCCCTTCTGGCAAAGCGGTCAATCGTAAAGATTTCGTAATTTGCTTTTAGGTATTTTATTTTTCAAATAAAGCAAATTATACTACATTGGAAAGCGTTCATTAATGTACCTTTTGGTGAAAAAAGAAATAATATAGCTTAATCATAAACAACTTTTTTTCAACCGTTCCTTAAGGTGCCCACTTTGGGCACCCTTCCCCTCTACAGCATTTCTATGTTGCCACGTAATTAATATAGCGTAATTTATAAAGATGAAGCATTAATATCCAGAACTATGAAGTATGTGTAGAGACTCTTTGTTACAGCAGTTCATTCATTCAAGGAGATAATGCCAGCCGCCATACGTCAGGGACGCCCGCAGGCGACGGGATACGCAAATCGGTACATTAGAACTCGCTTTAGATTAACAGCTCATGGACTTTGAAATACTGGATCCATTTTTCTTCTTTGATAACGTCAACCTTATGTTATAAGCGGTGAATGATATCAATCGTCTATTGCAGATGGTGTGCGTGACCTGGTTGAGTAAAAATAAGTTGTATCATAAATACTAGATACCGAAATGCGAAATGATACATTACATACATGTAGATATTATATACACGAAGTTACGTATTAATGAAAATAAAAGTGCATTTACCAAATTTGGACGAATAAATATTCGTTCTAGCTATCGAAAGTCCAATTTGAGCATATAAGCACACGAATATTTGCAAATCAAATCAAATCAAATCATTCTTTATTGTGAACAATAGGTACACCATACAGGTAATATACAGATGTTACAGATATGCACATTGATCGCTATGTCCTGCCTTAAAGGCGTACAAATAATTACAATAGTTAAAAATAATAATAATAATAATAATTAAAATTGCACTAAAACATCTTATAATTAATAAATCAAATAAAAAACGAAACCGCGCATAAATCAGACTCAAATAAAATTAAAGATACTGGCAATGTCAAATTTAAATTAAGTAAATAACTAATGTCATTGTGAATATATTAAAAATGTCATAACTGAGTATCTTCTAAATACTCTTTAATGGAGTAATAGCATTTGAGTAGTAGCAGATCTTAAAGCTTTTTCTTGAAAACTGCCAATTCTGATATATTACGCAAATCTTTAGGTAATTTATTATATACAACTGGAGCCATACAGAGTATACTTTGCTTAAACAAATGTGTCTTATAATTATCTGCAACTTGTCATTGTGCCGTGCGCGCGTTTTAAATTCGAATAATTTGATATTGGTTTTTACAAACAAAGCACATTCTAGCACATACATACAGGGCAACGTCAGTATGCAAGACCTTACATTACCACATTCGTAATTTAGTTATGTGACTACCGCTGACTTGTGAGTTATCTTTTTTTTGAGTTCTATACCCAAAGGATAGATACTACTTGGACCTTGTTCAGTTAACAAGGCTTTGCTGTCCGTCTGTCACGGGTTTTTATCTCTTGGATTGTTATAATTAAACGCTTGAATGTTTTTCCTGTAATAACGTTATGGTAGAACAATCTTTAAAATATTTTTTATGGTACTTTCCCTACACGTAAAGTGGAGATGATTATTTTCGTCTACCCTATTATGTGGGGTATCGTTGAAAAGGTCTTTTAAAAATATTAAGAGTCTGCGGAGACCATTATTCGATTTAGGGATCCGTTTGTAGAATTTTTGAAGTGATAATTTCGAGAGTGAAGTGATAATTGAGAGTCAAGTCTCCCCTACCAGTTAAATGACAGATGTTGGACATGTGAAAAAATCCAAGGCAGTGGTATATCTGATGAATTTATAATAGAAGAAACCACTTATCTTAGGCGCCGGCCACACCGAAAAGACGCAAGATACGGACCCGTCGCAGTCGCGGCGCCCGTTTAATCTACTTTCATACAAAATGTATGCAGCCGTCGCGACGTAAACCTGACCTGCTCTCCGCGTCCTTTCCGCTCCCCCGCTGGCGCCTAAGGCGCCGGCCACACAGAAAAGACGTAAGACGAAGACGGGGCTCGGACCCGTCGCAGACAGGGCGCCGTTAAAACATATAGAAAAGACAAGGAACGGGCGTGACGGTCGGTGCACACTGGGCTTTTCCCGGCCACAGAGTACTTAATCACTATAATAATTAGAACCTGCTCTCCGCGTCCTTTCCGCTCCCCCGCTGGCGCCTACGCAGGCCCGCGTCCTGTCCTTTCTGTATGTTTTGCAATAGGGCGCCGACGAGTCGGCGTTCGTGTCGGCGTCCCGTCTTTTCTGTATGTTTTACGTCGCGACGGCTGCATACATTTTGTATGAAAGTAGATTAAACGGGCGCCGCGACTGCGACGGGTCCGTGTCTTGCGTCTTTTCTGTGTGGCCCGCGCCTAAGCAGGCCCGCGTCCTGTCCTTTCTGTATGTTTTCCAATAGGGCGCCGACGAGAAAGCGTCGTGTCGGCGTCCCGTCTTTTCTGTATGTTTTACGTCGCGACGGCTGCATACATTTTGTATGAAAGTAGATTAAACGGGCGCCGCGACTGCGACGGGTCCGTGTCTTGCGTCTTTTCTGTGTGGCCGGCGCCTTAGGGACCGGCCACACAGAAAAGACGTAAGACGAAGACGGGGCTCGGACCCGTCGCAGACAGGGCGCCGTCACGACTTTTTAAAACATCTTCGTCCGTCTTGGTCCGTGTCTTGCGTCTGTTCTGTGTGGCCCGCGCCTAAGTCTACGTAAGTCCGTGAGGTCAAAATCTATATAACTCCACAAATGATTGGAGAGCTGACGTTTTTCCCTGTCAAAGGATCAGCTTAATGATCCAACGAGCTAATGTCGCCAATCTGCCATCTCACCCACCGGACATCAAACATTTTAGATGAAGCAATTTTTTATTTTTCAATGTATCTTTGCTTTTAACCCGTGTAAATATTTTATTCCATAAAGTTACAAAATAAACGAAGTGAAGTAAAAAATATATCGCAATGATTAAAAACTTGTGACACTTTAGTCAGACCCATTTTGAGTTGGTGTTCTTTAGAAAAGTTCGTTCGTGTTTTATGGGACTAATTTATCTTATACCAAGTCTTGTATTGTCAAAGAAAACACGCACTTTTTTAGGTAGAGTAGAGGTACTCAGGTTTAATATCGTAATGAGGGATTAGTAATCTTGTTTGAGCGTGTCAGTTGTTTATTGTTTATATTTATCGATGATGAAGAAATGTTGAAGTGTTATATTTGAGAAGTAAGTTGTTTAGTTATGTTTCGGATAGTCCCGAAGGCGAAGCCGCGGGCATAATCTAGTACCTAATTCATATATTGCAGTGTTCATTTCATTTGTAAAGTCACGTTTTGTACATTATATAATCTAAAATTAAAAAACGACTTCAAATGAAGTATATCCATTCCAATAACAATAAAAAAAGAATCATCGAAATTGGTTGGCGTAATATTGAGTTATTCGTCCATTTGTATCGCACATACTTAATGCAAGACTTATATGATTTTCTCATGGACGCCATTGTCAAATCTCGCTCTTTATGTGGGACATCATAACAAGTGCCAGCTTTTGATTAAAAAAAAGAATCATCAAAATCGAAAGCTCTGAGGTACCAAACATTTAAAAAAAACCTCCTATTTTTGAAGTCGGTTAGAAACAATGTCAAACAAAGGGGACGTGCTAACAAAAATCTTACAATCAGAACATTTTACTTAATGTGGTATCGTCCTTAGTCGCTGGCGTCAGAAATTGAATCCACGACAGATTTTTTAAGTGTGAATCGTGAATTTCTAAGCATTAAGCCAATAACAGTTCATTAGTATGTGGGTTACAGGGTTTGTACAGATGTCTAGACGGGTCAGCACCGAAATTCCTCGAAATTCGAAATTCAAGGGCCCTGTGTAGCGCCTTTACTCACGAAAATTACAATCGAAGAGAATTCGTAAATGGCTTATTCAGCAGTGTGTCGCCAAATGGTATCCAATTGATGATTCTAAAGGGCTAACAACTGTAAGTGGTGATAAAATAACTAAATAAATAGGTTCGGAAATTTGGTATTTCGAGCCGGCTTTTCGGATTGACAATGCAGCTGCGATTGGCTCAGATGAAATTGTAATCAAAATGTACTGTGTATATCTCTATTGAGACATCTCCTTAGAAGCCGCTCTTGGCTGAGCTAAACTTTGCTGTTAGACGCTACTACATTTTAATTTCGTGTTTTGTGAATTGTGACTTTACATTCATATTCATTAATTAAGAACGCTCTTTGCTTCAATTGCTTTTTGAGTAATTTATCTCGGGAGCAGTATTTTTTAATTTTATTTACACTACCCTAATATCACTATAGCACTGATATCCCTGGTCTAGACGAGGTAAAAAATAATACGGTAGTTGTTTAGGGGTAAATCAATATTTATTTTGGGGTAAATCTTTATTTGTTTTGAGGCCGTGGTTGTTTATGATGTATCGTTTTGCACGCTGGGAAAAACATTTAGGTTATTTTTTCTTGTCAACGATACAATACATAATACATAGGTTGCAAGCCTACTGTTATTATATTTAGTAATAAAATGTCGATACAGTTGTAACTGAACTTGTACCGATCCGCAATCCGTTTAAGTCGACAAAAAGCTTTTAGTAAAAAAACCTGGGAATTGAATTTACAGTCACAGATATAAAATTCAATACTGAAATGAAAATGAAATCAAAGTGATCAATAAGGTCGAATATGGTTTTTTTTTTGGTCCACGCGGTTTTTTAGGTTTTCTTACTAAACGAAGTGAGGACGAGTAATTTTTGGATTTCATTTTCCAATAATTTGATTTTCCAATCAAAGACGATTTTTAAGGCTCTATAGAGATAAAAGGAGTTCATAATTCGAAATATCCGTCCAACTGCGTATCTGGATTGTGGGGTATTCTTACTAAGGTAATATAGTACTTATTTACTGCTATCACCACATTAAGTGATTAGTAATTGATTAAAGTGATTATTTACTAACGCGATTTCAGAAATTACAAAGGTTATTTTTACAACGATTTGACATTATTTAGCATCTCATGATCTAAGGATCGCAGAGATCTATTAATACCTAGGTCCTAGGCAGGCTTAACACGTCAACGAGTAATTAATCCTCGACGAAACAAGTGTATTTGTGTATCTGTGTGTGTGTGTGTGTGTGTGTGTGTGTGTGTGTGTGTGTGTGTATCTCTCTCTCTCTCTCTCTTTTTCTCTGTGTTTTTAGCTATGTTTAGTGTAAATAAATCTGTTGGGGGATACTTAAATGAACTTCCGACTATATTTTGATATTTTGTATCTCCATAAACCTGATTGTTAGTCCCAAACATAATCAGCACCTTTTTATTAAAGGCTATTCCTTGTTACGAAATGGAATAGGCCTTTTTATAGTTATTTTCAAAGTTCCATCTCTTTACATGAATCTGTGTAGAAGGTTCTTTGATCTATCAAAAATGTATTTAAACGTCAATATCAAAGTCATAACTGAATAAGTTGAATCCTAAAAAAATTTTTTTTTTAAACGCTTTTATTTCAATAATGTTTAGTTTATAAAATTAGCTACAAGTTGTGAAAATTTCAAGTCTCTACGTAAAATAGAACATAGAGAATTATGCGTCTAAAGTCTGAAAATCGTTTTTTTTAATTTAACAACAAATAAACAATGAAAATTAGTTTAAAATATGATTTTCGTGTATTGTCATCGGAAATACACATGTCTGCCAAATTTCATCAATTTTCATTAAAGGGAAGTCGTTCAAATTAACGTTACAAGATTTGATGCTTTGATGCTTTGATGCTTTGATGCTCCGAAGTGAAGCTAAATAAAAGCGTTTAAAAAGGTATTCTTAATTTAAATGATACAGGTCAAAAACTATGAATACCCATGAAATATTATTGTTACCTACTTGTAACATGCATGCATTTTGTCAACGGGCACGGGGCCGTTATTTATTTACTCCATGGAGGACACCGTACCAAGGGGTCCCGGGGTCGATTCACAGCGAGACGGTTTGAATAATGAGTTTGATTTTCTATTCTCGGTCTGGGTGTGTCAATCAATCAATCAAATCAAATCCATTTATTGCAATCATGTAGTAGATAAAGATGGTACAAACAGTATGCTAAACGAACTTACATGTGCCACTTATGGGCGTTGCGTGTTCATTGTGAGTTATCCATGGCATTCATGCCACGGGGCATCTTAGTGCTGAGCTAGCTGCAGCTGAGTGGAGCGTTAAACTAACAATAATTATTTACCCAATCCAAAATCTGTAAAAGAATAAAAAAGGAGGAAGTTACTAACCGCAACGTCTTCTCATAGTTACACTCATTAAAATTGAGGTGCCTAAATGAGTAAGAAGATTAAACCCAAACTTTGTGTCAAAAGAAATTTCAAACATAAATTCCGGCAAACATAAATAACTTTAAATTAGTTCCAAGTTTTAATACGGAGCTTACAAAAACACGTTTACACAACTTCGATCACGCATCCTTACTAACGGCATCGAAGCGAGCGAGCCATAGATCTTAAAAGTTGACATCTCGTCTCTGCCCACGGCTTTGCTCGCATTTACAGGGAAAATAAGTGCCTTATATATTATCTTAGATTTCATGAAAATTCGTTCAATAGTTTTTGCATCAAAGAGTAATAAACTTCCTGACGAACTTTAATCTATTATAATAATAATACCTTTAAACGAGCAATATTTGTATATAAATACATATATATATTCTCGGAATCTCGGAAACGGCTACAACGATTTTCAGGAAATTTAGTATGCAGGCGGTTTCGTGAGCGATAAATCGATCTAGCTAGGATTTATTTTTAGAAAATGTCATTTTATCCGTATTTTTAGGCAATTAAATCTTCCTGACATCTATTGGCGAGTAGGAACACTAAAGCTACTTTAGTAGATAGCGTTCGAGAAAGCTACGTCATTCGGGTACTATTTATAATATTAGTATAATAGGATTGCTTCATAACTCTACAAGACTACTAGGTAGAAGCTGTGATGATGATGCAATGAACTAAAGTGAAACTTCTATATAGACGTCGCGCAATCAATTACCATGATTCAATATCGATCAAACATTTTTCTTCAATATTTTATCATTCTGAATATTGCTGAACATTTCATATATTTCATTTCACGTTGTCTACTCCACTCCACAGAAGGAAACTTAATGCATCGAAAGCGGTATTTTTAAACACTATGTTTAGTTGAGATAATTTAATCCAACAAAAATAGAATCATCGTAATTTTGGCTCAATAAATTAAAATCGCTTATTGATATGATGACATTTGACTTATATACTAAACTATGTACTGTAAATAGTAGGATTTATATGTAACGCTTGAGTGTCAATGATAAACAGATACATTGAAATAATACGTGAGACTGAATCGAAGCAAAGGAACGATTGTGCCGAGGTGGCAAAAAGACAGCTAGCTTAGCATTGTCACATGGGGGAGTGGGAGGAGCTCATGACGCTGTTATTCTACAAGAACCTGACTTTGTGGAAGCCCCGATCATTTATAGAATAGAGTTAGCAAACGAAATAACTATAGTTGTCATAAAGTATCTTATTAACTTACTAATATTATTAAATATAATATTTTAAAGTGTGTGAAGATTTTTGTCTCTTTATCACGCGGGAGATGTGGCACAGTAGTTTATTTCAAGGCCAAAATATTGCATAGGATGATTGGAACATTTTAAGAAAAGTAGGATACCTAAATAAACGCTTACAAACTTATAACCCCGCAGTTTTTACCTGTGTCGCGGGTGGCATGGACGACACATTAACACATCACAATAACACCCATGACAGAGTACAAATATTTATCTGTCACATAAATATCTGCCCCGGCCGGGAATCGAATCCAGGACCCCTCGCTTCGCAGGCAGGGTCGCTACCTATTAGGCTATAGGGTCGTCAAAACGTTTATATATTTGTAATTTAGTTTTGTAAAATATCTCTTCAGCGGGTCAGAGGAGCCGATATAAAACAAAGTAATGGGCAATGAAAAAGATTTGTATTTTTAGCTTCTAAGTTGTCTTAGTTCCGTAACGAAGTTTGTAAATTCCTAAATCCATACGTGTAGCCGCTTGAAGTTGTTAGTAATACATAGATTTTATTTTATTTTTAATACGTACATATTAAGTAAAATATTACAATAATCTAACATTTTAACAAAAAATTAACCGACTTCAAATGAAGTACATTGTATTTTGACATGGATACCATTGTCAGATTTCGCTCAAATTTATGTGGGACTACGCGACAAGCACCAGCTTTCAATTAAAAAAAGAATAATCGAAATCGGTTGGCGCGATATTGAGTTATTCGTCCATTTATCGCGCACATACTTAATGCAAATTTAAGACTTATATTATGATTTTGACATGGATGCCATTGTCAGATCTCGTTCTTTATGTGGGACCACACGAATCATCTAAATCGGTTCACCCAGTCCAAAGTTCTGAGGTAACAAAAAAAAAAAAATACAGTCGAATTGAGAACCTCCTCCTTTTTTTGAAGTCGGTTAAAAATAATATTTAAGTATTTTTTGGAACGAAGTTCCTTATCGCGCGTTGTGAATGAGGGCTAGACGGAAAATTTCGACACTTTTTGATTTTGCGAATGACCACACCTCTTTTTGAAGTGATTCAGAAAGTTTTACAGAGATGGCTGAATAAACCCGAACCGAACCGACATTCATGTCATTAGGTCGATTACTTATATGTTTTACAAAGAATCTCAACAGCGTGATTCAGAGTACATTTTTGTAGCGACATCTATTATTATTTGTTAAAATGCATTGAAGTATAATGACATAGAACAGACATCTGGAACAAAATGTGTGTCCCGCCCGGGAGGTTCGTATTTCAAAATTGAGCCTCCGTTCTCCTTTCAAAATCGAACGAATTCATTGACGATTGAAGCCACGTGGCGCCAATGCATTAGGACATACATGGTGTTCGGGGTGTCTGTTCTATATGCTAGTAATAGTACTTCAATGTTAAAATGATATATTATGTTCTATTTACAAAGTATTCTTTATTATTTGAATTCAAATCATATTCGACATTCCAAGTTTCTACAATGGCGCTGTACAACAAAACAATACTTAAATCGAAAGGAACTTCGTTCCATCCGGGTATCCTTTGACACCTCTCATTTTTTTTATATCTGTGCCAGGTTTAATAGTGAAATACGTACTTTGAGACTGTTACAATTTATAGCCAGTCTACGCAGGTGTTCACCCGCGCTGCTTATTCTGTTTTTACGATATTGGCGGATAACCGGCGGCTGTTTCTGGCATCTTACTCGGGGCGGTTAGAGATTAGAAACATTTTCGGTTGCCTACGTTATACGTTCGTATATATTTTAAGTTGATGAAATTATTAAACCATTTATTTTTTACGATGATAGAAAAAAAACATTTTTAAGTACTTTATAATTAATTTGATTGCATCTGATTGAATTTTAATTTCAAGCTGAATAAGCAGAGCCGACCAAGAACGAAATTCTAGTTCTAGAAGAACTAGTTCGAACTCTACATACTTATAATTCTCATAGTTTTTTTACTAAATAAGCTAATGCTAACAAAACCACCTGATGGTGAAAAAGTATTAATTTTACTGACTTCGCAAAAACGGTCTTCGTGGAAACTATCCTGAGCAAACCTGTGTTATCTATATAGTGTTCTTTCAGTCTGCCAACCTGCCATTGGATAGCACCAGGTTGATAGAGGTGAGGCGTGTTGCCGTGAACACCTCACGAGGCGTCTCCCAAGCTTGCCTGAAGTTGATGAATTTATGATCAAAAGAAGGCATTACGTAAGGGACAATCGAGGTTATTTATTATATATCATAACTAGCTGTGCTTCGCGGTTTCATCTGCGTTAATTTGTGAAAAAAACTAACTACTAAAATATACGATGTCAGCCTTCCTCGATAAATGGTCTATCAAAAACAAAAATAATTTTTCAATTCGAACCAGTAGTTCTTGAGATTGGCGCGTTCAACCAAACAAACTCTTCAGCTTTATAATATTAGTATAGATTAATACATATGTGTAGTTATGGTGTGCGATCAAGTAGAAGGAGTAGGTCTCCCCTGCGTATTATTCGTGACTTCTTATCTAGTTTGCGCTGTGTAATAGAATAGAAAACTCATTAAAGCTATAACTTTTTTTAAAGTGATGAATAAAGTGATATAAAAGAACAAAACTCCAATAAAATTTGACCCTTTCTATAAGTCCAAAGGAACCGAAATGCCTTTCGAATTCTCAACTTAATGTAAATTTATGGGCCCTTCCCATTTCTAATTTAGTTTTGTCATCGAACTGAATACCGATTTCAAATATTCGATCGGAGCACAAGAACCTTCGTTTGACTAGAAAATATAAATCAGACTGGCGGATTCTGGCTGTATCAATTTCTAAACGTTCTTTTTAGTCTTGATTTACCTAACTACATGTTCGTTGCTATACTTTTTTTTTTTATAGCCTGAAGGGCAGACGAAAAAGCATACGGGCCACCTGATGGTAAGTGGTTACCGTCGCCTATGGACATGAGCAATACCAGAGGAATCGCCAATGCAACGCCGGCCCTGAAGGAGAACTCTTTTCACACCTTTTTTGAAGAACCCCATGTCATAGCGCTCCGGGAATACTTCGGAAGGAAGCCCATTCCACAGTTTGCACGTGCGTGGCAAAAAAGTTCGTGAAAATCGGACTGTAGATGTATTCCACGAGTCCAATCGGTGTGGATGGAACTTCAATCCTCGGCGAGTGGTGCGATGATGGAAAAGAGACGTAGGCATCAAGTCGAACAATTCCTCGGAGCACTCACCGTTGTAAAGTCGGTAGAACACGCAGAGAGAACTGATATCTCTTCTGAGACTCAGGTGCTCTAACCTGTGAATGACTCGTGGGTCGTTGACAACTCGGACCGCGCGCTTCTGTATGGCGTCAAATGGGTTAAGCTGGTATTGTGGGGCCCCTGCCCAGAGATGTGAGCAGTACTCCATGTGAGGCCTGACTTGAGCTTTATAAAGCATAAGCAGTTGCCTCGCAGTGAAGTACTGCTTAGCCCGGTTCAGGACACCAAGCTTCTTGGAGGCCAGCTTAGCCGCCAGCTTATACTTATTCGTACCTTACCCGTACTACATGGTCGGGGAGCGCCATTGCGCGTCGCAGCATGCATAGCACTACTGAGTTGGTATAGAAACGAGGGAAGTCTAAATCGAGTTGTTACCTGCCATGAAAAGTGGATCTTTTACGACAACCGTAAGCATTCGTCTCAGTCGGTGGACCCGGGTACAATATCTAATCAGTGCGCTAAAAAAATTACTCATAGAATGATGATAGTGGCTGTCTGATGGAACGGTGCCGGACTTGTACATTTTAGCTTCTTACCGAATGGCACAACAGTGACGTCAGATGTCTATTGCCAAGAATTGCAAACATTGATGGAAAAGCTCGCAATTCAACAACCAAGACTGGTCAATCGCTCTTTCCCATTGCTTCTTCACGACAACGCGCGAGCTTCCACTTTACGACAGACCATCACAAAGCTAATAGAGTTACAGCTAGAAACTCTCCGTCACCCACCGTACTCAACGGACCTTGCCCCAACAGATTTCTACTTTTTTCATAATTTAGAGAATTTTTTAAGTGGGAAAAAGTTCAACACCTGAGAGGCAGTACAAAAAACGATTTCGCTGACTTCATCGGCTACCGTCCAGCAGACTTCTACAGTAAAGGGATAAAAAAACCGAACCAAAGGGCTAAACAAAAGGGATAAAGACCTAATATTGATGTAATAATCTTTATGTGAAAGCTTACCAACAAAGGGGCCAGCTTCTGTCACCCTGGAATGCCGGCATGGGACTGAGGTCATTATTTCAACCCGCCCCAATTCAGTAGGTATCCATATTCTATCCATGCATTATAAAATGTGATACCCATTACTTATTCATGGATTAACTTTTACGGAGATAAAATCCGTCCCTAATTTTGGGAACACAATGGATTAATGTATTCATTAATTATACTAAGTCTAGACTAATTAAGTCTCAACTTGCTTGCGTAACACGATGATCAGCCGAGTCATCTGCCTCAGGATGGATATAGGCTTTTAGCGCACCCCTCTAGGGCATTGAATATTCCGGATTAAGGTCATTAGAGGAGGCATTTATGAAAGTCCATACATTTTATAGAGGGACTTTATGTTTTGTAAATAACCATCAAATCAGTGAAATTAGAAACAAAATAATGGCAATACAGCAGTATGTTCGAGCTGTGAGGGAAGACGAACTGGTTGTTACTGCCGGCCTCCTCAACTCTCTCGAGTCAGTCTGAAAACTTTATCTTATTATCGAGCGTCCTTCGAGTGAAATGGTGATTCCAATTTCCTAATCCTCTTTTACGTTATCTTTCGAACTAATTAACCGATTTTAATGTCTCCTTAAGTCCTTCAATAAGGTTATTTGATGTTTGTCTTGAATTTAGAATTAGAGAGTAATTTCACGTTTAATGTGCAATGTGTGTGGGTCTAAGTAACTCCTCTTGTTGTATCATCTATCTATGTATATATTTATATATATAAAAGGCAAAAGTGATTGACTGATTTATCAACGCATAGACCAAACCCTTAGGGCTAGAAACTTAAAATCATCCGCTAAGGAAGGATTTTTCAAAATTCCACCCCCAAGGGGGATGAAATAGGGGATCAATATGGTAACCATAATTTCCGCGTGCGAAGCTGCGGGCAACAGCTAGTGTTAAATAATGAAAACGGCAGTGTCTAGTCCCATGTAATTAAGGGTCATGTGTTCATTCGATGGTATTCCTGCACGACGGCATTTTTAGTTATTAGTGAAAAAGTATTGAAAAATGAACCTACTTACAATAACTAAGTATATTTTTATTTTTAAAACTTGTATGTGTCCCAAATAAAAAAAAATGTTACCCGCCTGTTTAACAGGTTAGCAGTTAGTTATGTAATTAACAAAAATTTTCTTTTTGCTTTACCGAAGATTTCATGCACACATGTAATGCATATCAAAACCAGTTAGCACTCTCAGCTTCCAGATGTAACCTGCTGTCATCTGTCAAAAAATATATTTTTTGCAACGCGCGCGGTAAACATTAACTTCATAACCGCAGCTCGCGTCTCATAACTCCTACCGCCTTGGGGCGCCGCCGCCGCGCTAGTTCACTCGCGAACAATTTTATTGTTCGTTGCAATGATGTTTAAATAAGTATAGATACGTTATGCCCTTAGAAATCAACCGAAAAATCTGTTCCGATGTCCGCAAGGCAGGCTTTATTGCTTTATCGCACGTCTTTATCGCTCTCGCGTCAAAACTACATCGCTATCTTCACCTGAATAAGAGTTCCCAATTGGGAACTTTTTGAATCACACAACGCGCGCGTTTATGACATATCTGCCTCTTTTTAATATATAATATCATTGGTTCGTTGCCTATTTTAATATTTGGCATAGACATGAGGGTGCGCAACAGTTGATAGAAAAACATAAGTAGTAACAATCATTTGACTGATGCCATTTGATATACTTTTATTTAGTATAACGATCAAATGATATAATGATTTATTGATATAATTTCATATTTCCTAATTTTACGTGGTCTAATGGACATTTTGTATAATGCACATTTGAACTAATATACATTTAGTATAATAATGAGGTACTGTATTTAATATTCAAAATCTATAAGTAACCTTTAATATAATATAGAAATCTACTTAGTTTTGTACATTTTTTGGAAAATTCCAAATAATTATTTTATCGTTTAGCCAAATGTTAACGTTAGTGACAGAAAAGAATCACTGCAAAACCGACTTCACGTAGTCTTGTCTGCCCTAACCCTAAAATCTAGGGCCTAGAGTGTAATGTAAAACCTCGTAGGCGCGGAGGAGCGAGGCGGTCCGCGAGCTGAGGAGCAGGTGGTTTTGACGCTCACGGCAAAGCCAACCAGCAAGCCGCAGCCACGGTGGTGATTATTTGTAATTTAAATTATTTTTTATGAAATTAGGTTATTTTTTTATAATATATGAAAATTATGTCATTTGAACGTTATTTCAAGTCATATTAAACTACATGTTATCATATTAAATATTACACACCCTAGAAGTGAATGATACAACATTCAGTCGGTTCCCAAAGCCCCGACTCGCAAAACTCATTCCAGTCATAGATAAAAGTGACACATATCAAATAAAAGTAGCAAAATGGCGCGCAGGTTCTATTTCTCACAGGGCACAAGCCGCACAAATGGTAGGATGATTGTATTGTTATATAAAGGTTACGTAAAAGGCTTGAAAACTTTGTCTTTTACGGTGCAATTATTTAACTAATCTATTTCAGCTGTTACAGTTTTACTATATTACTACACTGTATTATTATTACCTACTATGTAAGCTGCTTCAATATCTTCTTAACTGACTTCAAAAAAGGAGGTTAGTTAGTTCGGTTGCATAATTTTATGTTCAAATAAGCAAAAAGTATAACTAAAATAAAGGGTTGAAAACTTAATGAAATTAAGAGTAGCATTTTTGTCAATCGAACTACAAAGTGTTCATTGACAGCAACTTAACAATTACCGTACCCTTTGAAGTAGCGCCGTCGGAATATCCAAATGTAAATTAATTGTTCTAAACCAATGAACGTTTCTTTTGATGGCGAAAACAATAATTTATTTAATTTAAACATCGGAGAGAACTCAATTGACGTTTATTGTGGGGTGCCCACACGCCTCGCGCGTCAAGTGCAAGGAGTTAAGTTTGTGGTTTGATATTAATTTATCAACCACTTAATAATATTATTTAGTCAACAAACATAACTACTAGAGTAGGGTATGTTTAATAACAATTGTTATTTTTAGCAGATTTAAGCAACCGGATACAAATGTATGTACATACAAATGTATTCTCATTTTGACTACCCCGTATCCTTTTTATTTTTGTGTGGGCTAAAAAATTATAGCAACTATTGACGTACCTATGTCCAATAATGTCTATATGATGCTTCATATGAATAAATACTTAAAAATCCTAGGACAGTTATTAATAAAACTGTAAATACACTAAACATGGCTAAGAACGATCTTTATAACGTCAGCTTACCAACAAAAACCCGCATCATAATCGGTCCATTCGTTTACGAGCTACGATGCCACACACATACGATGAGACAGGTACGTCAAACATAATAACACCTCTCGTTTTGTTAAGGGTTAAAAACAATGACAGACAAAAAACGAAAATGGCCGAGACATATATAACCCGTGTACACGGGTTGCTACAAAACAATTTTCGTCACTAGCACGCTGAACCGATATTTCATTTGTAATGATCAAAAAACAGACGAAACGAACTGGGTTGGCACCGCAACGGGTACTAGCAATCTCTGGCCATCGATGAGTTATTGCGGAATTCAGACAATGTTTGAAGGCAGGGGTGTACTTTAAACTAAATATAAAGAGGAAAGTTTAGATTTTTTTGTGTTTATTTGATTGCTTGTATTGGATACACTTAAAAACTACTGGACCGATTAAAAATATTATTTTACTTATAAAAATAATAAATGACTAGCTGTGCCTCGCGGTTTCACCCGCGTTAATTTGTGGAAAAAACTAACTACTAAAATATATGACTTTATATACCCTATAGCTTTTCTTGATAAATGGACTATCAAACACAAAAATAATTTTTCAATTTGAACCAGTAGTTCCTGAGATTAGCGCGTTCAACCAAACAAACTCTTTAGCATTATAATATTAGTATAGATTATAAAAATTTCTAAGTAACAGGGGCTATAGTTTATTTAAAAAAGGTGAGAGGTGTCGAGGGACACCCGGATGGAACGAAGTTCCTTTCGATTTAAGTATTGTTTTACGCGCTCAGCAGTGTGATTCAGCAATATGAAACGAGCTCACGCTACTAGCGTGATTCAGAAAGTTGTACAGCGCCATCTCTGTAAAACTTTCTGAATCACTTCAAAAAGTGTCGTGGCAACTTTTCGTAAGAATATTTTCCGTCTAGCCCCCTTTCATAACGCGCGATAAGGAACTTCGTTCCAAAAATTAGGAATCATACGAAAACCGAAGCAAAGCGAGAGTGTTTACTAGTTTCTAAATAAAGATAATATGTTCGTGATTTCTTCGCAATAAACTATATCTTGCTCGTAGTTAAACTGGCTTTAGCACATCAGATGTAACGCTCGTGTATACGAACATTTTTGCGTTGATGCTGCTTATTTCTACTAGAGATTTCTTCCGCGAGACTTATTATGTATGCGAAAGATTTATGGGATGGAAAAACGATACACGCGGGTAACTTGCTACCAAGTAAAAGTTTCCTAAAAAGTTATATTGCATGCGGTTGGATATGGTATAAAATAAATGTTCGCTGTAAAATTTGTAAACATGTATTGACAAGCGAATTTTTCTCTCGACATGATTCTATATACATTAAACAAATAACTTATAAAAGATAACAAACAATAACAATTAAATGAAATAACAATTAATGAAAAAAGTCATTTTTATTTATTTAATTATAATAATATACAACTATCTATATTACAGTTTCTTTTCTTGCAACGACACGAATGTAACATCCGAAATTGTTAATTTGTCGTCGTCTGCTTTAAACGCATAATCCGCCAGTCTCCAATATTTTCAACACATTTGAGGGCAATTGAAACTAACAAATCCTTACCATAAATACGTAAACAAGTACTTCAACATAAAAGATAAATACTTAAACAAAATCATACTAATTTTGATAAGAGAAACACCTACGGAGATTTGTAAAAAGAGGGAGTGAGAGAGTAATAGCCTGAGCGTCTCTCGGGTATCGTCACACGATAAATCAAGTAAATAATGAGAAGTACAGTAGATGCGATGTTATTGGAAAGTCGATGATACATGTGCAGAA
This sequence comes from Thymelicus lineola, assembly GCA_963932265.1. Classification (NCBI taxonomy): domain Eukaryota; kingdom Metazoa; phylum Arthropoda; class Insecta; order Lepidoptera; family Hesperiidae; genus Thymelicus; species Thymelicus lineola. The sequence continues at coordinate 811,030 of OZ010692.1, read as the reverse complement.
AAATGTACGAGCTGAAATTACTGGCGTCAGCATTAAAAACATAAGTCTTCTAGTTATCCATATACGTAACTAGAGATGGAACTTTTGATTGGGTATATACATTCTTTTTAGAAATTTGGTGAGTCCGATAGTAATACTTAAATCATAATGATGATTTATTTTTGATGTCTGGTTGACAAATGAGTTGAAAAACCATGTGATGGTAAGTTACCACCGTCACCCATGGATATTAGTTCACCCATGGACCCAAAGGCATCATCGATGAGGAAGATAGAGAAAAAAAAAGAACCCCAAATCTGGCACAAAGTAATTTGTTTTATACAATATTCCGCTTCGATGAAAAGGGTGTTTGGCCCAAAACGTTTAATAGTTTATTTTAAGCTAGTTCTCTATTGCTAATTCCTCGTTTCCTAGTAGATATGAATTCTGGGATAGATCACATTAATCTAGATACGCGGCAGCGTGTCAAGCCAAGTTCAAGCAAAGAAACTGGCTAGCCAGCGCCGAGTGTAATATTACACAAACCACTTGATGCCACTTTTGACCCTTTTATAACTCAAAACCTCTTGAACGTAAACACATAAAACTACGTGTGTTTAATTATATCCATATGGACATGTAGAAGACCAAATTTCATGAAGCTAGCTCAAACGGTTACAAAGATATGAAGGTCAAAAAGTCGTAAATTTTAGCACTGACTGACTGACATATAGTACCTAAATCTAACCTACTTCCAGATAACCTAGAAGGATGAAATTTGGAATCCAGCTCGGTAATTGTGTGTAAGCGTAGGAAAAAATCAAAAAATTAAAAAAAGTCGAAAAATAAGTGGTGTCCCCATACAAAATTTGTATGGGACCAAAGCAGAGCCATCTAGCGGCAGTGAAAAGAAAAGCTTCGGTCCCATACAAATCTTAGCCAACTCGCATTTACATTGTGAGCCCGTTATGTCACGTAAAACTCGCACTAAGGCCTCTGTGCACGCGGGGCTCAATATGACATACTTCAGCGCATGGAGTATTGAGGTAGAACGAGGGCCATCTCATATGAAGGGAAAGTTGAAAAAGTTTCCAGCTGTTTACAAACAATAGAGGTTCCAGTAATGGCCATTTCTAAATGGCGCTAGTGTGTGACAAATAGATATATGAACATGGCTGTTGTAAACAGAGTGAAGTTTGCTGAGTTATGCCACCCTAATCAATGGCGCTAGTGTCCGCCAAATAGATATTCGAACATAGCTGTTGTAGACCGCACCGCAGCCCCACCCGTAATTTTACGCGTTTCCACCCATGAAACATCAATTTAGTCGTCAGTTTAGTAGTCTCTAAGATTTGTGAACAGGGTATATTTTTCTTTACAAAAAGTAATGATATCCCACCAAAAACATAAATGTAAAAAAGGAGAGCCAAGTTCAATACAAAAATTGTGCTTGGCTGTGGGCTTCGCCGCAAAAAGAATGGAGATCTAAATGAGTGCCAAGTTCTATGCAAAATCTAAATATGTATTTATAGGAACAAAATAACATTATGAACAAGTATTAAACTCTATTTCTTTGCTTTATTGGATACCTATAACAATTGCTGTTATTTAAAAAAGTGAGATCTTAAAGTAGGTTAGATTTGACTTGGCCAGTTTTCATTACATCAGTCATAAAAGTCAGTCTGATAAAAATTGACTTTGGCCTACTCTCTACGGCGCTTTATTTAACAATTGCATGCAAACCATACAATGAAATATAGGCAAAAGGCAATCGCGACGGTGCCGCATGCCGCTCCGTGTAGAGATGTCGTACGTCACCTGTAGAGAAAAGTAACCCATCTGTCTATTAAAACTGTTTAACAGATGGGTTACTTTTCTCTGCAGGGGACCGTACTTTACATAGATGTAAGTAAGTGACAATTGACGATAGCATGCGTATGACGTACATACATATACGTGGAAATAATGCCTTATCGACACCTTATTGTGCTGCTAATGCACATAAGTCGCTAGATTGTATACGACATTGTGGTTCACGGCAGTAATCATTTACCTTCAGGCGCAATTTCACCTTTCAAATCATTCTCAACTTCAACAACTTTCTTTTCCATAGCCCTCGAGGTCGTAGACATATAAATAGTTTTTTTGATAAATGCTCCGAGTTCAGCCCTAACTGTTGTTCACGAACCAATTATATTTTTCGCTATTTCTCGCTATGACTGATGGAGCTCGGAACTGCTGAGTCACTGATGTTCGGAATGAGATTTTTGATGAAGCTACATTAATCTAAAGATTGAAGGAATTGGAAGAAATGCTTTGGATAGCTACGAGATGGATGCATTTTTATAAATGAGATTTAAGATTATTTGAAATTGCATTTGTAGAATTCTGACGGTGTGAAAAAAGAGAGATAGATTTATTGCAAATTAGTACTTTTGTAATGATTTACTTAAATTAAAACAAGTAATGAACTGTATATTAGAGATGTACGATTAATGCAAACATGCAATGATTTTTCTACGTAAGTTTTAAAATAATTTCTTTTAATTTTGATGTTTTTTTTATAAAATGCTATTTCTTTTCATAGTCTTACTCCTGAAATAAATTTAAAAACTACTTGAACCATAACGGTTACAATATTCCAAGAGCACGCGACAACCAGACCTTACTTATTTAAAAAACCTGAAACTTTCTTTAAGAATACTTAAGAAATAAGAACGCTCCGAGAAAATGAAGTTTGAATGATGGTTAGGTTGCAAAGGTGTATAAAATTGGACCTAACTTTCGTTAGGATTAAGAAAATGGTTTTTGTAAACCATATTCTTAGGAAAAATATAATCTTAATCCTAAGAAAATGGTTTTTCTTATCAATATTTAAGTTTAGCGGGTTGAAACCGTGCTAATTGTTTGGAAAATGGATATTAACGTCATTCAAATATTATTCCGAAGAAAATAATTATAAAAAACTGAGCCTTTGAAAGAAAAAACTGAGCGTGTGAAAATATAAAAAAAACTGAGCATGTAAAAGATCCTCCAAATCATCCCATGGGAACGTATAAATAGGATGAAATCTATCCTGTTTTGTAAGTCTGGTCATGGTTTGTCTATGCGTCAAGTGTCATGTTTTAATCCATACAAGCGCGTGATGGAAACCGTTGGGGTTCCATCTAAACATACAAACATGTTCAGAAACTTTCACATTAATGATATTAGTAGGCTTACGTTTTTGTTAAAAGTTAGCCAATAACTGGATGTCTGGATTTTCAAATCCTTGTGGGTATTTGAAACAAATTTTTTATTTATTTGGTTTGGGTTCCTGAGATCTAATTGTTTAATTAAATACGAATCCTTTTTAAACCGAATTTACAAATCTAATAAAATGTTATTTAATTATCAAACATCGCTAGCTAAATATGTTATGTAAATTTTGTTTACGGCGATTCGATGTTCACAGATAAATGAGATCCTTTTAATTTCGTTACTGAAAAATTTGAGTTCAATTCTTTTCCAGCTAAGTTTTTTTTATCGTTTTAAACTTCTTCAATAAAAGGTGGAGCTTCACAATTCGAATGCATTTTTAGTCTCCGACGAAAAAGAGGGGTGCTATAAGTTTGAAGTGTCTGTGTATGTGTGTGTCTATATATCTGTCTATCTGTATTGTCACTCTGGCTGAACGCAAAACGAGCAGTCATCTTGTGGCAACCATCAACTGGACCACGAGAGAACCGATGGACGCCTAGACAAGAACGTAGTTACTTAAAGACGGAACGCGACGTGTGAATTGTATTGTGAGATCAGATTGACGAGTAACAGGATCAGACGATTATGCGAGGCATTGGGGTGGCTGTAAGGGGTGATGGGAGGCCACTGGGCCGTCGTGCCCTATTATTTGTTGGCTGTTACTCGGATAATTGAAGACAATCAGTTCTAATGGCGTGTTTAATTATAACCAGTGTAAAACCTGTGTTAAATGAGTTTCTGACTAAAGTGATGTAAACGCCCACTGTTGTTATTATTTCCCGAACCACCGCCCAACCAGGCATAATCTCCGTTATCAGAAGTGGCATGTAGCTCAAGCCCCAAGAAAAGGCTATCTGACAATACCTACTGCAATACCTACGGACCGGCAAACGAGACCCTGACGTTGGTTTGCAAAACATTACGAAAAGTTTTACGAAGAAGTACATCAGCGAGTGTAACATCGATAAGTGAGTTTTATTATTGAAAACACGACGAAACAATTCGAGAAAACTAATGTAGGTATTTGAGAATGGACACGAATGAAACTTGACGAGAATAATTGCACGATGGAATACCTACAGTAGCCCCAGTAAGAAAGAACTTCAGCGAGTTCCGTGACCAAGACAAAGTTATTCACCGGTTCTCAAATCTCGTAAGGAATCTGAATATCTGCTGTGTGTAAGTGTACACAAGTGTTGTAATAAGTTCATACAAGCTTGCATTATTGTACCCGGGAAGCAGATATAAGTCCACTGAGGGACTTGACGAGCGCTGACTGTGCCACCACTACTGAAAATCAGGTGAACTGTATTGTTTTATGTTGGATGAATGTCTTGAAATATTAAGGACACAATACTTTGTGTATCCATGTACCTAATATGTTTTGGTTACTTACAATATGATTTAAAGAAAGTCTATAGTATGGTACTGTTTTGAGATCATATTTAAGATTGACACATACAACAAATAATAAAAGCTAAGATAAAAGATTGAGACCAAATTAGGAATTTAATAGAAATAGTGAATTGATTATTTAGTTAGTTATTATCCTTAAAAGTTTACTATAGACAGCTGACAGGCTATGCTATTTTATGTTACCTTAACTTGGGTTATGGTGCCAGGATAACTAAAGGAAACTTGTAGTAACAAGAACAGTAGTCTTGTGATATAGTTACAGTTCTGTGGTTTTAAAATCTTCCCAAAGAAACGGTACAGAATGGAAATATAGACTAACTAGCTTAACTACTTGCTATCTGCATAGTTAATAGTCATGACTATTACAAGCGATTATGCTGGGCAATACATTATGATGTTATGAGCTATTTTATAAAGTAAAAATTAAGTGCTTCATTTGTGAAACCAATGAGGCAGGTACCTTTTTGTGATGAAGATGGTATACTTGGTATTACAGTGTGTTCTTTTGTGTTTCTTTTGCATACTTGGTTTATTGTCACACTAATGTGACTAGGGTAAAAGCACTCATTTGTTACCTGTAGGGTAAGACAGTAACTTGCTACCTGTAGGGTAAAGACACTTGTTTACGACCAGTAGGGTAAAAGCACCAAATTGCGATCATTGAATAAAATGAATTTAATTATTTTGTTTTCTTTAGACAAATGATAAACAATGCAGCATAGTTCTGATTTCATAAAGAATCTAACGTTTTGAGAGATTTAATGAATTTTAGTAAACTTACCGAACTAAGGTTATTAAGAACCAGTATGAGTGTATTGTTTTTTTTTTGGGCACTGGAAACGTTTTATAAATCAAGAACATTAAATCATTTTGTTGTTCTTTGCTTTGCTGTTACTCTCGGTGCAGAAAAGTGAAGTTAAGGAATGGCGTGTTTGTTGTCGTTTGTTTTGTGTTTCAGTGGCAATAACGGCTGACGGTGGAACGGAGTGCGTTACTATTTGAACATAGAACACGAGGACGTGTTCAGTTTGTCAGAGATGGCCGAGGGAGTAATAGCATCCAAGACACCAAACCAACACAAGACAACAAACCAAATAAACCAAAAAAAAAAAAAAAATCATAAGACGTGTCTTTGAGGGAAAAGTACTATCTTTTCATTCGGATTGCAAGAATCCGCATTTCAGGTTTTTCAGATATCATGTTACAAACGGTGACGAGAAATTACATCAATGCGAGATAAGTAGGACTGGCGTCAACTACGTGTCTTTAATTTCGTTGATACTGACGGGAGCGCATCGCGGCTCCTTGTACCGTGGCTTACGATGAGCATCATTGGTGATTGTATGGCGACATGATATAACAGGTGATCTGTATTGATACTTTTGTAGCTAATTTTGATTACTGCTCACTGACAGTAATTGTTCCTTGTTGAGTTTGTGCTGATATTACGTAATGTCAACATATGACATTTGATGGTTGCTTGAGTTTGTGTACTTGACGATTTTTGGTAATGAAGGCCACAGAGAGAATTTGGTGAGCGAAATGAGCGAATTGAATACCTATTTGCCATTTAAAAGTGTCATGCAAAGATAGTAATTCCTTCACTGATTTGTTGAATTGTTTTTGAGAATCTTTAAGACAGACGGGATAACACACTAAGAATTTCTTAAAATCTTCACGGTAAGTGAACCGATTGTCGATTGTTGTTGATGAGTAGTAAGTAGTATGCAAGTCGCTCAGATAGCATGCAGCTCCAGGTCATTTGTAGGCGTAGGCGTAAGATCGGGCACTAGATTTCCCGCCGCAGTGCGGCCACGACTGTGAGTGGCGTGCGAATGGCTTGGAGCTGTAGGCAGTCGCTGATCAAATGATGCCGCTGGTTAAGTGATGCCACTGGTTAAGTGATGCCGCTGGTTAAGCGATGCCGCTGGTTAAGTGATGCCACTGGTTAAGTGATGCCGCTGGTTAAGCGATGCCGCTGGTTAAGTGATGCCGCTGGTTAAGCGATGCCGCTGGTTAAGTGATGCCGCTGGTTAAGCGATGCCGCTGGTTAAGTGATGCCGCTGGTTAAGCGATGCCGCTGGTTAAGCGATGCCGCTGGTTAAGTGATGCCGCTGGTTAAGCGATGCCGCTGGTTAAGTGATGCCGCTAATTAAGCGATGCCGCTGGTTAGGTGATGCCACTGGATAAGTGACGCCGTTGGTTAAGCCATGCTGTTAGATAAACGATGCCGCCGAGTAGGCGATGATGGAGATAAAATTAATTACCTTCGTGATTCAAATTGTGTCTTATCGAGTTAATGGCAAAGTTGATTTTATTAAAAGTAACTGTAATCTAACTTATCTTTGAGTGCCATGAAGCCTTTCTTTTTAAAGCTAGATCGAGTTATCAAATTGTAGTTCTTGGTAATTTTATCCCGTTCTGGCTGCTACATGTGTTTTCATTATGAAGCCTTCGGGCTTGAGGTCAGGGAGGCCGAGTGGGAAACTTTTACTTTGCGAAGGTTATGTCTTTTCCAGATGATCCCCTGCTGCCTCACCGAGGACGGTGAGATCGTCACGATGGCCGTGTCGGAGATCATAAAATGTGTATTCGAATTGTGAAGATGGCAACACTATGCGAATTAACTACTGTCATCGTTGAAGTAAGATTATAAGAGTGAAACGTCATTGTCACTCTGGCTGAACGTAAAACGAGCAGTCATCTTGTGGCAACCATCAACTGGACCACGAGAGAACCGATGGACGCCTAGACAAGAACGTAGTTACTTAAAGACGGAACGCGACGTGTGAATTGTATTGTGAGATCAGATTGACGAGTAACAGGATCAGACGATTATGCGAGGCATTGGGGTGGCTGTAAGGGGTGATGGGAGGCCACTGGGCCGTCGTGCCCTATTATTTGTTGGCTGTTACTCGGATAATTGAAGACAATCAGTTCTAATGGCGTGTTTAATTATAACCAGTGTAAAACCTGTGTTAAATGAGTTTCTGACTAAAGTGATGTAAACGCCCACTGTTGTTATTATTTCCCGAACCACCGCCCCACCAGTAATAATCTCCGTTATATCTATATGTCAGTATGTCTGACGCCACAGCGTCGTAGCTCCTACTGAAAGATGACTTAATCGAGAGTGTTTTTAGCTATGTTTGGTGTGAATATAACTGTCGGGGTTTTTTAAATTTTAATTTAAGATTATTTTTATGTTTTACATCATAACTTTTTAAAACGCAAAAAATATAACCCTTCTTGGCAGTCGGGTAAAAACTAAATATGAAACGCCGCGATACAAATTTCAAACAGAACATGTTGCCATCGAAACTTGATACTACTTCGCAAACTTTAAATAAAAATCTTACAATATATTCCATCTAGAAATTGATACCGCTGCAAGTATTGTGCAGAATATGTATTACATATTTTTAAACTTTATCTATTGTAAAATGGTACATTGGGCGGACCATCAAGTCCAATACCATGGGCATTAGCATAGGGTAATATCTACCAGTTTTACGTTGGTTGGACAGCAAGAAGTTGCTGTGTAAAAAACATTTGATAAAGATTTAAAAAATGCGAATTAATTAACACTTACATTTATTGATTATATTATAATAATTATAATTAATTTATTACTTATTATTATAATTAATTAATTACATCCCCCTTGTACGGACGACGCGCTTCGCTTTGTCATTTATTATGCGTACAGCGAAGGATTGGGATAAATTGCCCGCGTCGGTATTTCCGCTCGATTATAATGTGAGTGTCTTCAAGGCAAGAGTGAATAGGCTTTTACTAAGTTAATGAGCTTTACCACCAATGACTACATCGCCACTTACCATCAGGTGGGATTGTAGTCCAGCATTAATTTATAAGATATAAAAAATATTACATTATTATGATACGGTCACAGCAAATGTAAAATTTAATAATAAATAATTATTAAACATAATTTGTCGTCAAGGAAATGCTTCTTGACAAAATACAAAGCTAAGGTGAACGAAGTGATCAAGTTTTCTTGAACGTATTATAAATTCTTTTAATAAGAATCTGATATATTCAAGGCTTGAGCCAGTCGGTTCGTCCGTACAATTATGTGTTTATTAAATCTAGACACGCGGCAGCGTGTCAAGCCAAGTTCAAGCAAAGGAACTGGCTAGCCAGCGCCGAGTGTAATATTACACGAACCACTTGTTGCCACTTTTGACCCTTTTATAACTCAAAACCTCTTTAACGTAAACACATAAAACTACGTGTGTTTAATTATATCCATAAGGACATCTAGAAGACCAAATTTCATGAAGCTAGCTCAAACGGTTATAAAGATATGAAGGTCAAAAAGCCGTAAATTTTAGCACTGACTGACTGACATATAGTACCTAAATCTAACATACTTCCAGATAACCTAGAAGGATGAAATTTGGAATCCAGCTCGGTAATTGTGTGTAAGCTTAGGAAAAAATCAAAAAATTAAAAAAAGTCGAAAAATAAGTGGTGTCCCCATACAAAATTTGTATGGTACCGAAGCAGAGCCATCTAGCGGCAGTGAAAAAAAATGCTTCGGTCCCATACAAATATTCGCCAACTCGCATTTACATTGTGAGCCCGTTATGTCACGTAAAACTCGAACTAAGGCCTCTGTGCACGCGGGGCTCAATATGGCATACTTCAGCGCATGGAGTATTGAGGTAGAACGAGGGCCATATCATATGAAGGGAAAGTTGAAAAAGTTTCCAGCTGTTTACAAAAAATAGAGGTTCCAATAATGGCCATTTTTAAATGGCGCTAGTGTGTGACAAATAGATATTATGAACATGGCTGTTGTAAACAGAGTGAAGTTTGCTGAGTTATGCCACCCTAATCAATGGCGCTAGTGTCCGCCAAATAGATATTCGAACATAGCTGTCATAGACCGCACCGCAGCCCCACCCGTAATTTTACGCGTTTTACGGGCACTTTTCCCTTTGCTGTCCCTTGCGGAAAGTCGTTGTAATGTACAACACATTCAACGCAACAAACCATGCGTGTTTTCCATAGAAGCTGATATACTTTGGTACACCATTAAAACAATGCGCGGTGAGGCAGATCTACGCTGTGTGGCGGGGCGTGGAGCAGTGTGAGAATCGCCTGTTTGTTATATTTATCTAGATATTTAGTACTCGGCTAAATAGTATAAAATTAGCTATATACCGAATATAACCATAACCAAATATTCGTTCTTGTAAGCAGAATAACTTTTGAATTCAGTTAATCAGGGTAAATATACTATGAATATAATTATGTATGATAATATGGTTGCTTAAACTTATTTTTATACCAGTTTTAGGGACTCTTCAATAATCTTACAAATATTCGACTCACCTTAAAAGCTAATGTTTTTCCGATTTACTTTCCGGTTTATGGTCGTCACTATTTAATTTACACCCGAAACTGGTCACCCATGGAACGTCAATTTAGTCTCTAAGATTTGTGAACAGGGTATATTTTTCTTTACAAAAAGTAATGATATCCCACCAAAAACATAAATGTAAAAAAGGAGAGCCAAGTTCAATACAAAAATTATGCTTGGCTGTGGGTTTCGCCGCAAAAAGAATGGAGATCTAAATGAGTGCCAAGTTCTATGCAAAATCTGAATATGTATTTATAGGAACAAAATAACATTATGAACAAGTATTTAACTCTATTTCTTTGCTTTATTGGATACCTATAACAATTGCTGTTATTTAAAAAAGTGAGATCTTAAAATAGGCTAGATTTGACTTGGCCAGTTTTCATTACATCAGTCATTTTATAAAGTTATTCAACATTTTAATTCTGATAAAAACTGGCGAAGTCAAATCTAGCCTACTTTAAGATCTCACTTTTTTAAATAACAGCAATTGTTATAGGTATCCAATAAAGCAAAGAAATAGAGTTTAATACTTGTTCATAATGTTATTTTCTTCCTATAAATACATATTCAGATTTTGCATAGAACTTGGCACTCATTTAGATCTCCATTCTTTTTGCGGCGAAACCCACAGCCAAGCATAATTTTTGTATTGAACTTGGCTCTCCTTTTTTACATTTATGTTTTTGGTGGGATTCTATTATTAACCCGTACAAATCCTATGCGTCCCACATGTCCCGTGGACACCATTATTCATGTATTATTCCCTAAGAAAATGTTATTTAATTACGTGGAGTTAGGATTACGCAAATTCCACCACGCTACCGAAAATGTAGGTTAAAACCTTTTGTACTATAAACCTCCTTATAACATCTTTGTCAATCAAATGTAATATTTTGTTTTAGGCGCCGGCCACACAGAAAAGACGTAAGACGAAGACGGAGCTCGGACCCGTCGCAGACAGGGCGCCGTTAAAACATATTGAAAAGACAAGGAACGGGCGTGACGGTCGGTGCACACTGGGCTTTTCCCGGCCACAGAGTACTTAATCACTATAATAATTAGAACCTGCTCTCCGCGTCCTTTCCGCTCCCCCGCTGGCGCCTACGCACGCCCGCGTCCTGTCCTTTCTGTATGTTTTGCAATAGGGCGCCGACGAGTCGGCGTTCGTGTCGGCGTCCCGTCTTTTCTGTATGTTTTACGTCGCGACGGCTGCATACATTTTGTATGAAAGTAGATTAAACGGGCGCCGCGACTGCGACGGGTCCGTGTCTTGCGTCTTTTCTGTGTGGCCCGCGCCTTATAGCGACGGTAAGGCGATGAAAGATTTTCTTGCTATTACATTATTCCTTTTTTTGCAGGTCAAATGTCGAATTTGGCATAGCTATATTTTTTTTATTGAAAAGTAGTGAAGTGCCTAGCTGTAAGTAAAAAAGCCACAAATAGTTAATACGACATACAATGACAGACATATAGATATTTATCCTACTTCATACTTCCTACTGTATTCTGAAAAGCGCTGATATAATATGAGGTCGTCTCTCATTGGACTGTTTTAACAACTATTTCTAAACTGTTACTTTAAAATGATCCAAGAACATATTCCTTTTGGATTGGATTAAATACTCTTGAATGAAGAAAACTCTCGCTATTTGTATAGCAAAATGCTTTGTTACAAAATTGGGTTACTAGCTTTTAAAACACATTTCTTTCTACCTGGCTAAATGGTCATGAAAAGAAGGTCACCACCATGAAATGACCAGTTTTCAGGTCGTTAATTGCTCTTAAGAACTCAAAGAAAACTCCACTATCATTAAAAGGTCTTTCAAAGGTATGAAGCTCAATAAATTCTGCGAAACTTTCACGAACTATGAGCGATTTGTAGCACATAATTATGTTGATAATGATAATAATAAATACCGAATGATTTACCGATTATTTTTTTCTAGTCAGTTTAATCTGTTTCGTTCACTAATTAATTTTAGTAGTGTATTCCATAGACTATAGTAACACACTTGGACCATACGCATTTTCATGGAGGATAGAGTAAAAGGAGGGCCATCTCTGTGTATGAAAAGTGTCCCTAAAACGCGGTGAATTACGGGTTGCATTGCGGTGCGGTCTACAAGAGCTATGTTTGAATATCAATTTATTTATACTAGTAAAGCAGTACTAGTAAACAGTGATAGCCTAGCGGTTAGAACATTGGTCTCCCGAAACAAGGGGCCCGAGTTCAAATCCTGACACGCACCTCTAATTTTCAAATATTATGTGCGTATTACAAGTTAATTATCACTTGCTTCGGTGAAGAAAAACATCGTGAGGAAACCTGCACACTGGAGAGTTCTCCATAAAGTTCTCAAAGGTGTGTGAAGTCTACCAATCCGCACTTGGCCAGCGTGGTAGACTATGTGGCCTATACCCCTCACATTGTGAGAGGAGACCCCGAGCCCAGCAGTGGGACAATTATGGGTTGTTGCTTTGCTTTTTGCTTTTTATACTAGTAATATTTATTTACACTAGTGCCATTCATTACGGGTGGCATAACTTAGCAAACTTCACTCCGTCTACAACAGCTGTTCATACCGCTCTATTTGTCAGACACTAGCGCCATTCGAATGGCTATTATTGGAACTATTTTCAGTAAACAGTTCCTCTCATATGAGATGGCTCTCCTATCTCTATACTCCATGCACATTTAAAAAAGTCTTATCGATTGTATCAGAAAACAAAATAACAGAGTCGCAACATCGGTCTGTAGACAATTGAATTGGCTCACTAAAAGCAATAAACAGAACTTATACTCTGTTTTGTTCTTATTAGCCACTTTCGTACAACATTTTATTGCTAAAGTGTCTATACAAAGTCCTCCTGGCTTTCAAATCTTTTTTTCTCTTGTAGCAAAGTGTACTAAGTATTTGGGTTGAGGACAAAATCGCTTTCAACAATAAAATGGCGAATGTGTTTCTGTCTTTTATGTCTTGGTAATCTTAAAATAAAACCATTTGTATTGAACATTAAGACAGTTCAAGGTTTGTAAGTAGAAATTGTAAGTAGAAGAAAGAATATACGAATGTAATGTGAACGTTGTACTATGAAAGGGTTCTCAAGATCATAAAACTTTACTTCATGTAAAAACCCAATAATCATTTGATAATATCAACAAGTAATATAATGAGAACATCATCAACGTAGTCGAAGTGAATGAAATACGCATTATTAGGGATAACTCAAAAAATACTCGTTAGATATAGCTCAAATTTAAATGGAATCATCAAAATCGGTAAAAAGTTATGAGGTAACTAACTTAACACATAAAAATCATACAGTCGAATTAAGAAGCTCCTCTTTTGTGAAGTCGGTTAAAAAACGAGCAGACTAGCAATTTTAGGGTAAGTGGTGATCATGATCCTTGGACATAAACAACACCAATTGCACCACCAACGCAACGGAGGTCTGTTACCTGTATGGAGGTCACTAATATGACGGTGTACGGACTCAGATGTACCTGATACCTATGGTTATGGTGTTAAGTTTTGTGAGTATGCAGGGCACACAATTGTAATTGCGTTATTTGTAAAATACTTTTTCGTTTCAGATATATAAGTGAATTCGAGTAAATTCGACTACAAGCTAAAGTAACTTCGATAAGAATCAACAAAAAAATCTGTTAAAACTACTCTAACATACTGTTAGCATAGCGATGCATTCTACTTTGTAAGTAGATTCAGGAAGGTTGAACTACGCAGTTAACGGCGAACCTCGAAGTAGTTAAAAGTTCCTTAGCTGAAATTATAACAGGGGAAGATAAAACTGTTGCTACTTAGCTTTTTGTAGCTAATGGCAAGTTAAGGACTACAGTGTACAGTGTATCGTTGCTTGCCATGCGAGAACGGATAAAGGAACTTTTAAACTCCAACAACGTGATTTTAATCCATAGTTACTGGTATTCATTAGAGAGACTGAACACTTTAGGTAAAGTCAGTTTAAGGAACTACAGTAAAGAAGTTGTTGTAGTTTAAGAGGGAACGTCTCAATGAATTGAAAAACATAATAACAGTAAGTTACATTATTAAAGAATACCTAATGGAACTACCTAATACATTTAAACAACTTTTCTACTTGTTATCCGATATTTTTGCAGCAATTAAAAGTTTATTGGTACCAAATATATGACTTAAATTTTTATAAGCATCAGAAGTTTTTTCGTCAAAATAATGTGACAAAGATACGAGAATATTTCTATTTCTTTTCTCCTTATTCTTTACAAGTTACAAAGACTATGAAAATCGTTAGGCTCAGTAAAGACACTTTTAGTTTGGACTTTATCAGTCTTTTGTATTTCTCTATCCATAAGATTGTATGTCTTAAGCTTGTGTTCTATATTCTTTGTTGATATCTTTACTTCCAGTTTTGGTTTGTACTTATCCAAGAATATAAATCAGTTGGTAAATCTAGCGCTTACACAAGTTTTATTCTTTTCACTAGACGCGTTTTGTATTGTATGTATAAAACCACCTAATAGTTTTACTTTGAAGCACATGAGCAAAAATTGACTGAAAGAATTTTTCCAGATATGAGATAGATCGATGCTTCGTCTCCTTAAACCTCTGTATTGCAAATTTCATCAAAATCGAGCCGTTAGATAACGTGATTACAAATACATAATATGTGTAATGAAAAATGTGTAGTGTGCTTTAGTTTTGTCGAGTAGTAAACCTAATAATTTATTACGAAACCACTCAAGACTAACGCAATCTTGAGTCCATAAGCAAAGTAAAAGCTAAGGTAATATTAACGGTACTTATAGTTTTATATTCGTTTTTGTAAAGTGTATTGTTAACAAATATGAGTCGACTGTAATATGATTGTTTATTTTTTTTGGTAATATATTGTGTCACCAACGTCAAAGAAGCTTTACTTCAATCGCACGTAAAGATTACACACTTTTATTTTTTTCTTTCTTGTTTTTCTCCTCTTTACTGGCTTGCAATGCATCGGTGATGTCTATGGTAGCCATGGGCGACAGTGACAACTAAGGTTGCTTGTCTACTAGTTCCATAAAAACATACGGGCAGACACTTTTGTCTTCAAGCACAAAGGAAAATTATTATGAGTCCAATGAGAAAGTATGTCGTAGTTTTTCCTTACCCAGCTTAGCTGATGATTTTTGCTAACCATTAAACTCCCTTCTTAATAATCTTCAATGTGAACGCATAACAAGTTTTAACGATTATTAAAAATATCCGAAAAGGTCCTTGCTGCGTATTTATATTCACTCCGCGTTCAAAAACTGAACAACTTCAAGTAATATCTGAAGTTTGGAGGGCGTTATAATATCTTGGAGAATTTGTTAATAAATTTATGAAAGCAAAGTTTTCCCCTAATCGAGTACCGAGGAGTTTCCTTAGGTACTTCGTACCAATTCTTGTTTATGCCATTTGCGAGTATGCATGTGTGTACTGATTTTGTACAACTGGTAACTCACCCACGGTTGATATTGGTATAAAACAGTTAGTAATAAATTTTTATTAGGTTGCGAATTTCACATTGACCTATTATTACGACTTATTATAAAATTACGTACCCCGCCGCGTCTGTTTTCGTATCTTTAATGATTACTTTTGAAAGTATTTTCTTACAGTTTTCGGATGTTGTCGGTAAACATCATAACCTACTGGGAGCTTCTACGGCGTGCACTGGAGTTAGTACTTAGTTCAAGATACACGAAAATAATATAGCACGATTGTTCCTGGTGTAAAGTTACATTCCAGATAACATACCTAATAATTTCTTATTATAAATTGAAATTAATTTGTAATTTGACTCTTATGAAACCCTATATTTTTTGGAAGTACCAAGGAAAATAAAAATGAAAACATATTACTTTAGTAGTACTTGAATTAACTTCATAACAAAGTTAAATAATACGTATACACTTTCTGTTTCAGAAAATGATCGGCATACGTTATTATAATAAACGGTAACAGTATTATTGTACCGGTATTCGTATTTTGTTACCCCGTAACACTTATTTAATCTATAGACTTGTCACAGATACAATGTAATCTTAATATAATTATCTGTCTGTACTATAATTTTGTTTATGGTTTTGTTTTCATTTGACATCCAACAAACTATAGACTATAAAGCCTTATTTCTTTAGTTTATTATTAGTTCGAATACTTCCGTCTGAAAAATAATCTGAGTTACTCGCAAGTCGCGCATAACGAAGTTTTACTTCAAAAAAACATGTTTCAGTTTTCCTATAGGGTTTTGGATAATTTCTGCTTAGACGGCAACACATAATAATGTATAATGTTCAATAGAACTCTATTAGTGTTACAGATGTGACTGAGCGGTAGTGACCACTAGCTCCGAAGGCCATGAGCTGTAACGATCTTCGCAATCCAGTCTGCGCTGCAAACGTTAGCGTCCAGCGTTAAAAACATGTACCCATTATGAGCTTTACCATATAAGACCACGAAAGCACGTTGGAATTTGTGTGCATATTTCAAATGACGCTTAAAGAATCAATACCAAAATAGAAGGCGTATATTTCGTGGGATTCGTATTATAACAAGAGACAAGTGACCTATTACATTATAGACTAGCAACTGCCCGCACTTCGTTTAGGTTTTTATATAATATGTTTTAGTAAAATATAGCCCATGTTACTCAGAAGTAATTGATTATCTTCTTGGTGAAATATTTCAGTAAAGGAATCAGTTCAGTAGTTTTTGAAACAAAGAAACAAAAAATCAAAATATTCCTTTTTATAATATTATACCTACTTCTACTGTAGCAAACAATTTTCACACAAAATTCTTCTGAGGATTTATAGAACGGTCTGTTTCCACGATACTATGCGTTCACTGGCGGTGTCTAATTGAGTTTCCGCGGAAGGACGGCCGGAGGGCGTGTCATTATCGCGGAGAGAGTGGACTTTTAACCGGTTTCGACCGGTTTTTGTGAAGGGAGCGAAAATAGAGTAATTAAGAACTCGTTAATTTTATTGAAAGTATTAGCTGCGGGGTTTCATTGCGAAAGTGTCTTCTGAAAGGGCGTAGGGTTTTTATTCATTTATACAAACAATAAAAGTTCGCACAAATTATAATTAGGTGACGTTGGTTGAAGCTTATGATGTGGCTTTTTTTCTGAAGGCAATGTCTTGTATCAGTAGTATGTGAATTGTACCGTATTAAGTAATCTCAGGCTTAGACGGTAGGTAAATTGCCAACACAAAAGCAAACAAGCCATCTGATAGTAGGGCAACACTGCCTTCTATGGACACTAAAGTCAGTATTCAGCTAAACAGGTAAAGAAATAATCTATCACTTCACACACACACACACGCTTCACACTCATAGCCCCACACTAGGATTCCCTGTGTCGTGGGTGCCATGGGCAACACAAAAGACAAGGACATTCACACCCAGACCGAGAACAGAAATTCAAACTTATCATTCAAATATCATCATCACTATGTTCAAGTTCATCACTATGAACAAATACCGTCGAGATTAAATCAGAAGGTATAGCATATAGGAGATGTGACTCTTATCCTGTAGAGGGCCATTAATGGGCTGACGCCTTGGAATAGTGGATGCTACAAAATATTTTAAACACGTCTATTTTTAAAGCTTATTATGTTCATCTGGAATTGACTGTCCAGACCAGATTAATATCTGGTTGGATACTAATCCTTCCTCCAATCCGCACCGTAGCTTAGTAGTTACCACTCTTGGTCTTCTATATTACGAAGATACCGAGTGTTACTAAGGGCTTGATGCCAAGAAATGGCGTCCAAATATGATAATTATTTATTCAGACACCATTTAGTAGTTCTTCATATACATATTTATGGCTTCAACTCATTAATGGCCCACTACTGGGCACGAGTCTCTCCTCTTGAGGAGGCCTAGAGCTTACTCCACCATGCTGCTCCAGTGCGGATTGGTGGAGGGGTTAGTGGCCAACCGAGTGTCGGAAGTTTTCAAAAGGCCCGAAGGCCTCCAACATGGCTTGACGACTGTTATCTTATGATAACAACTGGGACCGACGGCTTTAGGTGCCGTGCTCAAGAGTTTTTTGCCACTATCTGACTACCGACTGCGCCCGCTGTTGCTTAACTTTGTCGATCACTTAAATCGACGCAAGCCGCAGGCAGGGCTATGAGCGCTTCAACATACATATTTATAGAAAATAAACAAGTCTGATTTCTCGCTCTGACATCTATTTGTGTCTCATTTCATTCGTATTGACTTGCCGGTCGTTTAACAGAATTTCAACGTCCACCGATGTTTTAATAACAAGTTTCGATTGACAGGTACATTAAGGAGTGAACTTCTATTAGGAACTTGACGTCTGTCAGAGGGCGCGGGAATGATTGCTGGAAGCGTCGATTCTCGTATCGGATTCCATTTCTAATCATGTTTAATGATTGTTTATTCGCATGAACTAATTTATTGTGATAGCAAAAGATAGTCTGTGCTGCTTATTGCCATAAAGAAGTCTTATTGAATGGTTTTTGAATATCTATTTAAATTCAAATTTATTGAAATAATACATAATACTACATGGTCTATAATAATATCGTTGTAGGTAAATGTTACAACATAATGTATTTCTATAATATTAACAATAATATTGTACGTACATTTTGTAGAATATTGAAGGATCACTTACTCCCTTAGGGAACAAGTTATTACTTTCGTCTCAACGTTAGTAAGCAAGCATATTACCAAAACGTAATTTTGATAGCTGCTAAGTATTTTATTCTTATTTACAAAGGCTTATGAAAAGAAGTAAGAAGGTTGTGTATACGAAATTATCTTCAATAGACAGCTTTTTTTCAGCTTAAATGTTTCAAATTTTGTTTTTGATATCTATCCGTAGTTATTTTTTTAATGCTCACAATGTTTATTATTATTAAAAATTACCACCTGTACCAAAAACTATGGAGTTTATCCTTCTATCCTTTAATGTACTCTACCCTTTTTGTCCTAGGAATGGTGGGTATAACGAATTGAAGGTACGCCTGGAATTTGCGCTATCCCAGTATATTTTTAAGCTACTGCGTGGTAAAAGCTATAACCCGGGAGTGCTGTGCTGCCTAGATCTCTGTGTCCCGGAGCGCTACGTGTGGAGGCGCAGGCGCCCGCCGCTGCTAGTGATGCCGAGATTTCGGATAAATCTTCTCGCTAAATCGCCTCTCATAAGACCCATGCTTAAGCATGCCCCCCGAAGGTAGGAAGAAGGAAGAGAGCTGAAGTCAACAGTTAAAAAAATACGACGTAATTTATTAGATTTTGCTATGTCTGCTAAACTACCACCTCAGTCGCAGAGGGTTACTAAAAACATGTTTAGTGAAAGTAGAATGAACAAAATTCAAAGAAATATTCACATATTTCGGAGAGTATAATACTAATAATATGACGACGTATTCAGTTACTTAGTAAGAGGCTTGAAAGAGAGGGCTGCAACCGGCAGCGCTCGTAAACCATGCGTTGAGGGGTGTATCATTTTATACCCAACTGCGTACCTCGTATCGCGTGGTACGAATACAACCTTTGATGTTTTGTGAATCTATCTATAAGACATGATATTCAAAGGTTTTAATCCCTATCATTATAACGGATTCACTTTTTAGTTCAATATGATAATATTGTTGTCTGCACGTGTAAACATTATAATTATGTTTTATTTGTTGAAGACAAATATAAAAGTAAATAAACATCTAATTTTTAATTACATTAAATCTAAATCAAATCATTATCATTATCTAAATTACACCATTTTGGGAACAATACACTGAATTACATGACAATAGTACACACACATTATAAATGAATAAATAAAACATTCCGACACTCGGGTTGGCCACTAATCCCTCCACCAATCCGCACTGAAGCAGCGTAGTGAAGTATGCTCAAGGCCTCCTCAAGAGGAGAGACCCGTGCCCAGTAGTGGGCCATTAATGGGTTGAAGTCAAATAAAACATAAAGGTAATAAAAAGAAGCATCCAATTTACATGCTTTTTAAAATTCCCAGTTACAAATTGACGTTGCAACGTACGTGGATATAAAAATGGGTATTTCGGCCTAAATTTCCGAACATCTAAGCGATTTGAGAGCAAGCGTTCCACGCAAATTGGTAGCTCGTTAAGATGCAACACGTGCTTCTAGATTTGTAAAATTTGAAAATCGCTACTGAAAATTTTCTAGTGGGAATCCGCTACTTTTAAAATTGCGGATTTTGCAAATAGACTGCGTTTCACGGAATTTAGTTTGAGACCAAAATTGTTGTGTGTGAATCGTTCTTGTGGGAATTTTTTGATGGGGAATTATTATAAAATGGTTTCACTGAGTTTTTCATTTGGGTATAATAAACTGGTCTGCAGACTTATAACATGATTATACTTGAAATCTTCTTAAACAAATCAAATCCGAAACGGACTTGCCTGAGATAGCTGCGGCAAATAGACCTGCAAATAGAATGAAGTGCTGATATACATAGATAATTTCATTACATTTTCTTAAATAATTAACTAAATGACCTTATCGCTATATGTGGCATATGATGAAGTACGAATAAGTCAATAGTGTTTTTAAGCATTTTCCCGCATCAGACATTCATGGCTAGAATAACAACTATGAAATCAAGCAGAGTACCGTCCGCTCGTATACAATTTACCTCCACAACCCAGAATTGAGACTGTAATTGCCGACTGCAAACAAATTGAACTTCGGAATTGAAATGGAACGCCTCAACAAAACGCAATACGTATCACTAGAACGTATTAAACAGAGTCTTGCTGAACACGATTGGCTTCAACCTAATAATGGCCAGACAAGGCGCTCTAAAGTGGATTGGTAGGGGCGATTGGTAGGTTAGTGGCCAATTTAAGTGTTGCCTCTAAAATGGTTTCACAACTGAAATCTAATGGTAACCGCTAGAAATAGAATCCCTCCGAATCACAGTAGCGAGGACAACGACCTAGGACTTCTTGGAATGAAGTCCCTAACGCAACTTGCGACAGGAGTGGAATGGGGGAAATCGTCAACTCTCTATGATGGCATAAGTGTGAAATAAGAGATGTAAAGGTAAAAAGAGAGGTAAAGGTAAAAGGTGTGAATGGTAGGATTTTTGAAGTTAAACTTCTTTAGAATCGTTAGTGATTTCAAACCGGATGCAACGACAGGTAAGATAATATAACCGCTAATTTCGACTTTCAATTTAACTCCTCCGTAGCTCAATGGTCAGGACGTAGATACACAATACCTAAGGCGCAGGTTCGCGTCTCTCAGTATTTTTTTTTAGTATTTTTTTTTAGTTTTATTTTTATACTGTTTTTAAATACTTTCAAATGCTCTTTTAAATATTTTCAAAGAATTTATCAACAAAAAATAAGAATTTCATTCTTTCATTCTGTCAATCGACCGACCGATTATACAGACAGTAAAAATGCTAAGTTGTATTTGTAGATGGCGCGAACATTCGTTTTATTGCTAGATAGATTTTTAAAAAGTGCTAAGTTGTATTCATAGATGGCGCTTCGATTTATTGCTTTTTCATCTCATTATCTTGAAACCAAAATTTTGGAAAGTTTCACTTCTACCACGTGTGAATTGCACACATTTTCTTTTTTTTATAAACAAAAAAACTTATTACCATTTCTTTATTGAAGCGGTTAACAGAAAATCAATACTAATAAGAATATTTTTGCATATAATTTAACAAACGTTGTACTAGGAGAACTAGATCCTCAAGAATGTTAAGGGTCGAGGAGGTTTGCCTGAAGAGTAATATAATACTATTTTATATGTACTATTATTTATTTTGTGGCCATAATAAAGTGTCAACGTCATAGATTATAATTATTAAGAGTTCAAATTTAAATATAAGGATGGCGTGGCGTTTACTCTAAAAATCGTATAAAAATGTCCCAACGTGGTGACCCATTTGACACCTTCGAAAGAGAACTTTTTTCAAACAATACAATTCATATTGAAACAAATTTTATATTTATAATATAAAACGTGCACATATTGTATTCTATTATTTTTGTTTTTGAAGCATTACTGCAATTAAATGTACCATAGTCTGATGGTCATATTTATATTATAGAGCTGACGATGAATGGAATACATAATACTGGGAATAGGATATACCCACCTAGCAAAGTAAAATAGTACCGACGTTATCTAAGTAACCACGTAGCCACGTAGCCGCGTAGCAGCTTTTGACTTCATACTTTTTTTACCCGTACATTGATATGAAATCGATGCTTAGTGTTCATGTTTTTCTACGGTTTCTGACAAAAAAGACTGACTTACTTTAGTCACAAATCAATTTATTCGTAACTGACCCATCATTCCCAAAGATGTGCCACTTTTATAACTCGCATGCATTTAAAATTCAATCAATCAAGCAAGAAAAATAATATGGATCAATAATTATGTAAAAATTAAAACTCTCTCATTAACATCACTAGTATCAGAAATCATTCATATTTATTTATCAATTTGAAATACGAAGCCCTAACTCAATTCTGTTTTGACATTTGACAGCAAAACGGATACAGATTCTGGTACCAAAATGTTACCAACGATGGATTGTCGGCTGCCAGTACGCATGAACACGAATACTATCTGAATGGATCTGTCAAGAAGAGACGGGGGCGGAAATATCAACAACTTTGACGGGAATTGTTTCTATGAAAGTAAAAGTTACAGTAACTGGCATTGTTATTGATATTCTACTAGATATTACCCGTGGCTTCGCATGTTCAAAGGGATCAATGAGTTGTTTAACATGCATGACACATACTTGGTGCAAGAATAAATAAGTAACAATTCCAAAATTTAAAAGATATTATGAGGAACCAACTGTAAAACCTATGACCCTCTTCAACCTTCCAACTATGAATATAAAAAGTAGCCTATGTTACTCTCCAGCCTTTTAACTATTTCCACTCACAAAAATCATACCACTCTGTGAATCATATCATAACATGGCTCCGTTACGACATGAAAGAGGGACTAACAAACACACACACTTTCGCATTTATAATATTATAAGTATAAGTATGAATGTAAACATATAAAATAAAGAACTGACTGAGTGATCGATCAGCGTACAGCCGAAACTGGTTTAGAAGTACGAAATTTTCCACAAAGATTACATATATATGACAATTTTTTGACTTATATGAATTTTGGTATTACAAATAGAAAATACAACTGAATTGAGAACTTGTTTCTTTTTTTGAAGTAGTCTTTTTTAAAGAAGAAGGAGCACCTTACACAAGTAAGAATAAAAACAAACGTTACTAAAAATATCATGTTACCATTCTCTGCCGAACAGTTTGTCACAAAGCGGCAGCCACAACTTCGTTACAATAATCCATCCCAGATGTAAAACTGAAGATAAACGGAATATTCCTTACAATTTTTCGAGTATCGAGTTATATTTGAATACGAAAAAGAATATTTTTTGCGATCAAGCGTGATGCGTGAGAAATATGAAATAGGAAGATTAAGATATTAAGTTACCTTTCACATACCGTGTGTAGACTAGTGAAATAAAGTTGGAGAAAAATGGTAGTATTGGGTGCCAATTACGAATTATTTAATTCTAGTGGTTTCAAAGTCGATTTTGTCACCGGGACGTCTCTATACACATTAAATTATTCGATGTTTTTATACATAATATATGAATTTCATACTCTAGTGAAGAATAGTCGAAGTTGTAAAATACGAAGTGTACTTTCATAACATGATTTGCTGCTTGTTGCTGCCGTATTTTATGTTGATATGCAATAATACCATTTTTGTACAAAATAGTCATTGTATATTGTAACTGACAAACGAGTATCTGGTAACAAAACCACTGATACTCGCATTGATTGATTTTTAAAAATAAAATATTGGCTAATCTTGAGACCAAATCTCCTGCACCATGCATGAGTGCTATTGGTTTAAGCTTTATTATCATAGCCAAGCGACTCAACGGAACGGATTTGCTGCTATATGTCGTCCATTTGTTGAGCACGTTAAGTTTGCTTGAAATCAAAGGTGGATGGAGCCCTTTATATTGCAGTACTATTTCCGGAAAGACGTTTTCAACAATACCACACACTATAGGGTACGCGACGAATAAAAAATTCATCCTCACGTTACTGGAGTTTTAATAAATACAAAAATAAATAACTAATAGTTTTAATAAATATAATCCATGCCAAACAGCTTTCTAGCACTAAAGGTCTCGGTGCTTTGCTTCGTACAGACGGACGGACGGACATGACGAAACTATAAAGGTTCCGATTTTATTTCGGAATCCTAAAAATGGTACCGTACAAGTTACGTAGTGGCGTTTAATTGTTCATTTTTATTGTTTTTCGCATGTAAATACAAGGCACGTTAAATAGACGTACACAACGTCACGTAATTTTTTTATTTTGGACGTAAACTATAGAATTTCTATATTTTATACCATTTTCTTTTGTTATTTTTCCCTTCATCGAGTCTACCTCTCGAATTGAGATTCTAGTCGAGTGCGGGCTGGCAGCTTTCACACAACTTCACGAACAATATAGAGGACTCTTATGTACGCAGATTTCTTTGGATGATTTCATTCACTGAAAATAAGTGATTTCATTTTTTGTCTATTGTTGAGCTATTTGTGTATGTTATTTGAAAGTTTTAATATTCGCTAATGGGAAACGTTTAAATATAAGTAATTTTTTCTTGCCACTAATAGTTGTGCATGGAATCCATGATACAATAATAAAATAAACTTACAGTTCTTGACAGTAAAAACAAAAGAAGAACAAAATATAATCTTGTCGTAAATCAACTAACACTAACAAAGCTTCTTTCAGATAACTATTGAGCTGTATTAAAAATTAGGATAAATAAATTATACTATAGGACATTATTATTATATTATAGGACAAATACATTTATTTATCCTAATTTTTAATACAGCGCAATAGTTATCTGAAAGAAGCTTTGTTAGTGTTAGCTGATTAGCGACAAGATGTGTTTTATGTCCAAATAAATTAAAACTCGATTTTGAAGTAGAGAGCCACCAATACAAAGAAGCCATATTTTATCTTCTACAAAAATAACGTGAGGAAGCTTTCAGCTTCTCCACAGTTATCTATGATCTTATTTTCCACTTCCTTGAAGTTGCAGCCACTAAATAATGTATGAGCTGCATCTAGGAGGTTTCGCGACACTACCACTAAGATAGTCATCTTGTTTATGTTCCATAATTCTATAGTAGCTTAATAAATTTCGAAAAAGATTGGAAATTATTATTTCTTGAGGGTCAGTTCGTTTTACTTTTGGTTACTTTGGCGCCCAAGTAGGTACAATGTGGCGCCCAACGAGGGCCTACCCAGTTACCAACTAAAACAGTAACTGTTTAGCAATAAAAGCTAACAAAACGTTATGATTAAAGATTTTGACAACAGAGCCACGTGATATAGATTTATATCTATAAAAGGAAAACCCCTAACATACAAAGACTCAAATTAAACTGAGTGATACAGCGACTAATAATAATGGGAATAGTAGGAGCAAGCGCCATTGATCTATTCATTGCTCAAAAGGTTGCATTAAAAACAGAGAAGATTGATTTGAATTCAAGCTCAATGCCCGCGATACCCAAAAGTTTGATTGAAATATACTACAAACATAACTACTAGAATATTTATCAAGATCATAATATTCCCAAATAGACAGTGTTTATACACATCACAATAATATTTATATTTGTTTGTCATGTTGATGACGACGCAAGCTGTTTGCCTAAGACTTGGTACCAAATCGATTTCCATATTTGTGTTAGACAAATTGTGTCAGTAAATTCTCGTATAAAGTTAGCATTATACCATACGAGTACTATAGGTACCAGACATTTTAATCGGATTATTTCAAGTGAGAAATACCTAATATACGAAAATGTTTACTCCTCTGAAAAAGTGTACGTGTTATTTTCGAGATAAAATTTACTCATGTCGTTTCGCGACAAAACTTTTAACATTTTCTATTTCATAATTTTTACGTTCCAACTAATTTTCAAACATAAAAACAGAGGCATCAACTTACTAAAATATTATATTATAAAAGTCAAATCTACGAATATAAAAGCATTTTGTTTTGTACTGTAGTACTGAAGTCTAAAAACAGGAGTTGAACTTGAAGATCGAAGCATTCATATATCTCAAGCAATGAATTGCTGATTCATGCATACTCAAAAGCTTTTCAACTGACTTGTTACGGCAATATTCACCGACTGTAAACATCACAGAACACAGAAAAAGCCTGAAGTGTGCAATCACAGCCGGCTCTCGGATTCCCGGTTTCCGTTTCACCGACGCCAAGTTTTTAACGTCACTATTTTAGAATTTTTCACAATTTTCACATGCTCACTACTTAGTAATTTCCCTTCTACCTTTGCTTTACTCTTATTTCATGTTAAGGAGATTGGAGAAACTAGTATGGTTACGGAATGAAATCAATATTTGTTTTTATTTTATTTGTACTGCATTGAAATATCATTATATGAAATTTATTAGAAGTGGATTTTTAGAAACACTTTTGCCATGACACAATAATTTCAATGTTTGACACAATAATTATGATGTAATGTAATAAGTACTAATAATACATCGTTGAAGACTTCTATTAAATTAATGAAATCTACAATGACTTGCATTTGTATATCCGACGCGTTCGAATAACAGAGGCTTACTATTAATGCCACAATAAAATTGTAGGTAAAATTCCTGCGAATAAATTGAATTGATTTGGAAGGTCAGTCACGCGCAACCTAGAATTGTTTATACCGTATTAATTTTATGAAATAAATTCAGTTTTTAGCCGACTTCAGAATACAAGGAATTTCACCATTCGGTTATGTTTTTTAAATGTTTGTTACCTCAGAACTTATGTAACAACCGATTTGGAAAATTCATTTTATATTTGGAACTACGGGATATCCAGCGACTCCAGCGTGTTCAACTACGCTAAATATTTTTCTGATGACAATCAAAAGCGTAGTGTTAGAACTATGTGATGACAATAACAGATCAGTGTTGACAGTCTGTATTATGCTCCATCTTCCCATATTATTTTGAAGATTTTATGTAGGAAAAGTGGAAAATTTACTTTATCAGTGGTTGTTTTAGTAGCCTCAAACTACCTTTGGGTTATTGTCTCACAAATGAAACCATTTTGAGGCATATAGTTTGGATGGTTTCAGAATCTATAAAGGACATCCGTACAAACATTTTTTTGTTTTATATATTCAGATATATTTGCAAATCGGTCTAATTATCAAAATTCATTTCCGATGATGGGATCCACGAAGAATTGAGGGAACTCGTCAAATATTACACGTAAACTGAATATAGATGTACTAGAATCTGATGGCAAAATGGGGTAATTAAAATTGGAGACGCAACACTTCCCAGCGTTCTTCGATTCTGGTACACCTATGCCAATTTTGATAATTACCAATGTTTCTCGAATGATTTCTTTAAAGTCAGTTTTAATTTGACTAAAATTTAGGCAATTATAATATTTTATACAAACAAAACTTTCAAAATTATTATAGCAATTCAGATACTATTAAAAATATGTAAGCTATTGGCCCGCATGTGCCGCGCCAAATGAGAAGTTTCACTCACCATCTGCAATGCAATTGAGTGGAGTGGAGCGAGATTGTGTTCCAGATTGCTGCGGGGGTTCCAGTCCCTCAGCAATTCATGTTTACATTTTAGACATCTCTTACATAGAAGGCTATAGACAAAAGACAAAAGGCTATAGACAATCAATCGTTGTGGAGGACTAAAAAAATCAAGATTTTTTTTCTACCACTGCCAAACGGCCATGGCTCATCTGGGGTCTACTATCGTTAGGGGTCTATAAGCTGAACCACGGATGGATGGACGGTAATGATAACAAATGATGAATGAACATTACCGATGTGTTGCCGGCTTAAAAGATATCAGTATTATATTCTTTATATACGTAAAAATATAAAACTTTTATCACTTATTATAATACTAAGTCTCCCGCCGCGTTTGTTTTCATTTCTGTAACGCAACCTCTCAAAAACTGCAAAATGGATTTTCATACATTTATCATCAATATATAGTGATTCATAAAGAAGGTTTATGTGTATTATATGTAAAGGTAGGGTATTTTATCATTCAGGTTTTGAATAAATTGCCTGAAATATAAGATTCCTTAACCAAGTGCTATAGGTAATATTGATAGAAAATATTCTTTTGAGGAATAATAACCACAAAACAAAAGGGATAAAATAACACTTGGTAAATTTATCACATTAGTAAATTGGTTATCACATTTGTGAATCCTATATCTACCTATCCCATTGCTAGTGTAAAAGCGATAGCAATAATAAAATATTATTTCCATTTTACACCTGCTGTCTATGTTACTCTGAAAATTCTCAAGACGAACAATTCCCCATTACAACGTAGATTTAACTCTAAACACTCTCAAGGGAATTAAGTGTAAGCCACACTCAGCCGCGCCGCGCCGGCTTAAGATGGTTTGAATACTGTTGCCATGCCACTCGTAGCTCGAATTGTTTTTATTTTAACAATAACAGGTGCTCTGTTTTCCGCTTGGCGTTTTTATTTGTTGTTTAATAATTAAAAGATTACATGAATAAACGAACCGGCTAATACGACGAATCTACTTGTTCATTTATTGTGTGAATAGATTCTTATTTTAATTTATTCGTATAGCAGTGATAGCCTAGTGGTTAGAACGTTGGTCTCTCGAACGCGGGGGCCCGAGTTCAAATCCTGGCACGCACCTCTAATTTTCTAATATTATGTGCGTATTACAAGTTAATTATCACTTGCTTCGGTGAAGGAAAACATCGTGAGGAAACCTGCACACCTGAGAGTTCTCCAGAATGTTCTCAAAGGTGTGTGAAGTCTACCAATCCGCACTTGGCCAGCGTGGTAGACTCTGGCCTATACCCCTCACATTGTGAGAGGAGACCCCGAGCCCAGCAGTGGGACAATTACGGGTTGTTGCTTTGCTTTTTTTTATTCGTATACTAAAGAGATTAAGTTACTATTTTGCTTTACACACAAAGCTACTTGGTACTGAAGAGTAGTGGTACCCATACTATTATTATACGTGATGTTACGGACCAATTTAGCAATAAATACAACGCTACAAACGAAAGCAAGAAAGACGAGATGAATAAAATACATCCACGTTTACCTGATCATTTCAAAACAGACCAGAAATTATTCTAAACACAAAAATACGTGACACGAAATAATATTTTGCATCTGACGCCTCTGAATTCTGAAAGCATCTCATTTAAGAAAATAAATTTATCCCGACAAAGTAAAAATACCCTTATTACATCCAGCGTTGGTATTCCAGCGCGTATTTAATATCAAAACATTATGATAAAATTTTATAATTTTCGGCCTTTTCACAGGTCTGCCAATTAGGTTATTAGAAATAGAAAAACTAAATGAAAATTCTCATTAATCTGGCAAAAAACATGTTAAATTTATACCATTATAATATTTTATAATAATTAACGAATCAAACTTTCAAAGCTTATCCCACTTCAGTCATAGCAAGCAGTACATGTTCCGTTTTTGGGAAAGCGAACTTTGAGCAAAACTAATAATTCTGGTGACTCAAAAAATATCATACGTAGCGAATAAATAAATTTGCAACCATAGATGTCATGCTGTTTCAAATTTTAAAATATATAATACAAGAAGTTTTTACACATGAATGTAACATGTATTTTAAATATGAAATTATCATTCATCACACAAATAGTGACAGTTTGGTACCCTGGCGAATACTACTGTTTGGTAGTCTACCAATCCAATGGCCAACGTGGTAGACTATGTCCTGTACCCCTCATATTGTGAGAGGAGACCCCGAGCCCAGCGTGGGACAATTATGGGTTGTTGCTTGCTTTGCTTGCTTGATATACAAATAGTTAACGTTGGTTTTGTTTTTCACCCTATTTTTAACCGACTTCAAAAAAAGGAGGAGGTTCTCAATTCGACTGTATTTTTTTTTTATGTTTGTTACCTCAGAACTTTGGACTGGGAGAACCGATTTGGATGATTTTTATTTTAATCGAAAGCTGGTGCTTGTTGTGTGGTCCCACATTTTGAACGAGATCTGACAATGGCATCCATGTCAAAATCATATAAGTTTTAAATTTGCATTAAGTATGTGCGCGATAAATGGACGAATAACTCAATATCACGGCAACCAATTTCGATGATTCTTTTTTAATTGAAGGCTGGTGCTTGTCATGTAGCCTCACATAAATTTGAGCGAGATCTGACAATGGTATCCATGTCAAAAGTACAATGTACTTCATTTGAAGTCGGTTATTTTTTTATTAAAATGTTAGATTATAGTATTTAGTTAAATAGTTGTGTGTATATTCAAATGTAAAATTTAGAATACCGTTCATTTCAGTGCAAGTTGTATGATGGTCGATGTAAGGAATAGGATGTAAGTAGGGTACCCAGGTGAATCAAAGTTTCCCTGTAGCTGAGACCAACAACACCTCGGGATAGATCGCGCAATCTATCCGACGACTGGAAGTTTCCGCTCTCGGAATTAGCTCAGCTACTACGTAATTGAGTTAATATCATTGTCGTCGTGTGACAATTCTAACAATATAATGGTTTATGTAAACAGAACATCATAACATCTTTCGCTTTCATATCCTTATATGCCAAAGATCACCAAATATGAAGAACTAGATGAACGAATATGACCCACATACTTTTTTTTAATTACCCCTGCAGTAGGTTTTCACCTGTGTCGCGGTTGGCATGTAAAACACATATAACACATCACAATAAATAACTCGCCTGCCGCTATTGAAGTATAATGTCACAGAACACACATCTCGAACAAATTGTGTCCCGCCCGGGAGGTTCCATTTTCAAAATTGAGCCCCGGTTCTCCTTTCAAAATCGAACGAATCCATTGAAGATTGAAGCCACGTGGCGCCAATGTATTGGGACATACATGATGTTCGCGGTGTCGGTTCTATACGCTAGAAATAATACTTCAATGCCCGAGTACAAATATTTATCTTTTTTTTTTTTTACACAAATAAGTTAATGCTTGACCACAATTGTAAAGTAGGCATAGACTACTGAATACTTATAGTGCTCTGTGGTAGGCTATGTACGCACGGCTCTCTACTACTCTGTGTCAATACTCCATTACTATCAAGCGTGTCAAATATAATACCGTTCACGAAAAACACGTTTATAATTCGAACCACCATAATTACCTAAAATACCAATGTTACATGGTGTCAGAAAGTGGTAACGTGTCAAGCAAAAAGTGTGAAAAAGTTGTAAAATAAAATGACGAACGAAGGAGTGTCCGGGATTAAGCCGCCGGATAACCTACAAATCGATTCCGACAAATCATCAACGTGTTGGAAAAAATGGATTCAACAATTTGAGTGGTATGCCACTGCTGTCCAACTAAATAAAAAACCAGCCGAGGTTCAAGCGGCAACATTTATGGCTGTGATAGGCGCAGATGCCATCGAAATATACAATAGTTTCAACCTCAGCGATGTCGACAAAAATAACCTACAAAAAATAAAAGACAAGTTCAAGGATTATTTCGCACCGAAAACAAACACATCTTTCGAGAGATACATATTTTTCAAGATTGAACAAAACGAAGACAAACATTTCAACGAGTTTTTGACCCGGATCAAAACTCAAGCAAGCAAGTGTGAGTTCGATACCTTACTTGAAGAAATGTTATTTATTTTTATTTATTTATTTATTTATTTACTTCCAAAATTACATCCAACATTACAGTTTCTTAACTAATGCGTTAGAGTAATTATACATACATACATTGAAATTAAATTAACAACAATTATATAAATCAAAATTAAAATTATTATAAATAAAAATTCTTATAAATTACAATTTGATCAATGAAATATTAATAATTGTCTTTATAAAATAATATAAATTCATTAACAATGTCAAGAAACAATTTCATAATAAAATAAATTATAAACATTAACAATTCCTATGTATAATAATAAATGGTAAAACTGGTCAATAAATTCAAATAAAATAACACTACATTAAAATTAAAATAAGTCTTGCGATTCTACAATATTACACACGGCCTTCCCGAACTCATTCAGTGTGCAACTGAACAGGTCAATACGTTTCGCCGCCGCGTTGAGATTGCGCAACGCTCGGGTGAGTGGCGCATCGCGCAGCAAGTTGGTGCGCGCGCGTGGCAACGCCAGCAAGGGCGGCAGCCGTCGTCGCTCTACGCTGTTGGACGGAGCGCACAATCTCAGCTCTTCTAAAATGGCTGGGTTGTCTCGTTCACCCCGCAGCACCATCAGTAGGTACTTGGCAAATGCGACTTCCCACCTGACCTCCAGTTTACTGTATCCCACCATGCCAAGAACGAACAAAGTGGGATACAGCAACGGATACCCCGGATATACCCCATACATTTTCATGTAGAGGTATCGAGCAAATTTATTTTGGATACGCTCCACCATTTGCTTGTATTTAATCTCCCTCGGAGCCCATATAGCCGAATTGTGTTCCAAATTACTCTTTACCAAGGCTTCATATAGGGCTCGCAAAGCCTTCAGGTTAGTGAAGCCTTCCGACTGCCTCAATATGAAACCAAGACTTTGGTACGCTTTTTTGCACACTTCGACTACATGGGCCCGAAAACTGAGATCAGCGGTGAAATGTACCCCAAGGTCCCTTACTTCCACAACGCGCCGCAGGGGCTCGCCCTCGACGTGATACAGGTGGTGCTGTGGGGCGCGCGCGCGGCTGAACGACAGTACCGAGCACTTCGCCACATTAAACAGCAATTTGTTGTCGTGGCTCCATTTCACGACTCTGTTTATGTCCTCCTGTAGCCTTGCATGGTCCGAGATGTCGCCTATCTCGCGCACTAGTTTCAGGTCGTCAGCAAATAAGAGGCATGTGGAATTTAGAACCACCTCCGGAAGATCATTTATCATAACAACAAAATGGAGGGGCCCTAAATTACTGCCTTGGCTGACACCTGATCTTGTCCAGTACGGGTCCGAACGATGTCCACCACAGTCGACATACTGGCGCCTATCCCGCAGGTAGCTGGCAAAAAAAGTCAACGTATGCGGCGTGCAGCCCACGCCGGCCAGCTTCGTCAGCAGGACGTCATTGTCGACCGTGTCGAACGCCTTCCGGAAGTCGAAATAGGCGACATCTACCTGCCCCCCGGCATCCACTACGGGCACCACTCGTGTCATCATATGAAGCAGGTTCCCCATTGTCCCCCGCCCAGGACGAAAACCGTGCTGTGCGTCGGACAACCGGGCTCTCATCTGTGCATACATCGACTGGTGAACGGCCGCCTCAAACACTTTCGCCGGCGCACAGAGAAGCGCCACCGGCCTGTAGTCGCTCGGTTCCGGACCTCCCCGTCCCTTCGGCACCGGCACCACTCGGGTGAGTTTCCACCGATCGGGAAAGGTCGCGGTTGCGAGACAGACGTTAAACACATGCAACAGTGGCTCCTCCAGTACGCGGCGACAGTCCTTAAGAACGAATGGTGGGATGCCGTCCGGCCCGACCGAGCGCTTCGCAGGCAGCCGTGTGAGTGCGCGACACACCTCCGCCGGCGCCAGGCGCGCCAGGTGCACGTGCCCGCTGCCTCCCACCTCCGCGCTAACCGATGCAACATCTAGTCGCGCTGGCTCCGGGTTATAGACGGAGTGGAAGAATCGTGCGAATTCTTTCGCGCATTCCTGTTCCGAGAGTGACAGTCCGTTTTGCACTAAGTTATATTGCTTAAAGTTGCCTTTTTTCGATCTTATATAATTCCAAAACGTTCTCGGATCCGATGCGAGGTGGTTCTGAACGCGGTCTCTGTACCGGTCGTGAGCGAGTGCAGTCTCCGCCTTAACCTCCGCCCTGCACCGAGAGAACGCTTCGTAATCGCCTGGGGACTTACTGATTTTGTATTTTTTATGTAACTCGGATTTTTCCTGGATTTTCTTAATGATTTCAGATGTGTACCATGCTGGGTAAGTGTACCTTGAATTTACCGACCTTTGAATTTTCAGGGGTACACAGTTATCGAAGACTTCATTAATTTTATTATAAAAACAGCTTAAAACCAAATTGGGGTCATTTAATAAATATAATTCGCTCCAGTCAATACTTCCGATTAAACCGTATAACTTATGAAAGTTAGCCTTATTGAAATTCCAAAGCTTAAACGTCTCATCAGGCGTGCCCTGTGGGCGGTAGTTACTGTAGGCTCCCGCGGCGGCGGTGACGGGAACAGCGACGGCGAGCGGCGGGTGGTATGCGTCCACCGGCCACAGCGCTTCATCCGCCTCCACTACCGACAGGCCGTCGCGTGCGCTCAGAACCAGGTCGAGCTGCCTACTGCTACAGTTTGGGACTGTGTTCCACTGAGTGAGTTCACAAAAGGCCACGAAATATTCATAACAATCGTTAGCAACATTATTGCTAGAAAATAAATTAAAATCGCCTAAAATTATAACATTATTTTTATACCTTAAACATATTTTTTCCAACAAGTCAAACATTACTTCGTATTGGTCTGCTTCGGTCTGCGGCGGGACGTATACTACACAACATGTGAATAAAAATCTGTTTTGTTTAAAAACAGAAGCACAAACTAACTCGAAATTGTACCTGTCTATATCGACGTCTTCGGAAATCCGTATTTGCCGCAACGTGAAGCGCGGCGCGGCCGCCAGCAGCACGCCGCCCTGCTTGCGGCCGTCCGCGCGGTCGCAACGCACCACGGAGTAGTTAGGTAACATGATCTCTGAATTCTGGATAGATTCATTGCACCCGGTTTCAGTTATGGCGAACAGATCTGCACCCGCTGATTCAAGCAGTAGGAGGAATGCTGCTGTTTTTGTCCGGAGACCTCTTACGTTCTGGTACAGAATATCAACCGTTCTAGTGCTTGACCTGGTCCCGTGGGTGTTCTGTATGTTTACGAAAAAACACCCATTCGCTATACTCTGTATCCTTAGGCCATATATCAGGATCGCACAATTTTGCAAAATTTCTCTCTGATACGCATATTCTAAAAGAAGAATATGCCTTTTCTGTTTTATGTATAATTTTCACTACTTGTAGATTGGTGTCCTCGCCTAGAATTTCCCGAACGTACTCTAATATATTGTCTTCTGTAGTATCCTTTAGGAGACGCCAGATATGGAGATATCTCTTTCGTTCTACGGCTTTAATCCGAAGATCCGACGTATTGGACCCCTTATTAATGGGTTTTATCCATCCGGACTTCGCTTTGTTGCCGCTATCTTTTTTGTTGACATTTGATGTTTTCTCCAGCATCGGGTCTTCCACCGTTACATCAGTTATATTTTCCTGAGCGGTCGCCCTACGGCGGCGCGATCGCCTCGGTTGCACGTTCACCCACTCTTCTTCATCTCGCTGCGCGTTCGCCGTCGAAGCGGAGTTCTCACTTACGGATTGATGCGCGCGAAGCGTCGTCGTTGCAATGTTTAAACATTCTCGTTGCGACGTATTCGGCGAAGCTGGCGGGCTCGTGTTCGAAGTTGACGCTCGGGCCGGCTCGGCTGCCCCGAGTCTTTCACTCGGCCGAACAGACACGGGAACCACCGACTTTGACCGATCGCTGGCATTAATTATCCGTGTTGGAGTCAGACTACCCTCTAGTGTTTGGATATTTGTAGCAGTGGCCGGCGCACAATTATGTTCACAAACACTAACTAGTTTCTTGATTATATTGTTTTGATCACGTATTGTCTTCTCCATTGATAAAACTTTGTTTTGAAGATCGATCACAGTTTGAGTGAGTTTGTGAATCGCACTTTCGATGGATTTACTACTCATTTTAATAATTTTCCGATTTATCAAACGCGGAGTATTTAGGAAACGACCTCCGCTCACGGTGGGCGGCGGGGCGAATTTGATTTGTTGAAAGAATTGAATTTGTTGAAAGATAAGATAGTATTCGGAATAAAATCGAATCAGGTGAGAGAAAAACTATTAACAGAAGTTAATTAACCCTTACGAAGGCTATAACTATTTGCAAAACTAGCGAACAAGCGTCCAAACAACTCGATGAGTTTGAAGGTAAAAATAAAATTGAAAAAATCTCAATAGTGAAAAATAATTTATTTTATTTTATTTATTTATTTTAATTAATTAGAACGGTTAGCACCAATAACACTAATTAATACACAAGAAAAACAAAAATAAAAAGGAAAAATAAAAACATAAAACTTAATATTACAATAAAATAATAATAGGAATAACAATTCAATAAAATCTAAGTTTAATTTAATAAAATAAAATAAAGAATAGAAAAAGTCAATCAATTCATGCATACATCACTCATTCGTTCACAATACTGCAAGCATTCTGTCAAAATCATCTTCCATTCATCCGCAAACAGGTCAAAATTAGGGGAAGCGTCCAGGAGAGCATTGAGTGTGTTTAGAGACCGTGGTATG
This sequence comes from Thymelicus lineola, assembly GCA_963932265.1. Taxonomy (NCBI): domain Eukaryota; kingdom Metazoa; phylum Arthropoda; class Insecta; order Lepidoptera; family Hesperiidae; genus Thymelicus; species Thymelicus lineola. The sequence goes on along the minus strand of OZ010692.1, from coordinate 774,408 downwards.
GGAGATTTTAAATGTGCTACCGTGCGACACTGCGGGACTGCAAGGAGATCGTGCTTTCTGGCCCGACGGTAGTTGTCAGGTACATATAATCTACACAGCTGGGCGTGTAGATCTGGTGCATCAACCATACCTCTAAGTATTTTGCACATTATTAATAATTGGTCTCTATTTCTTCTCACTTCCAGAGAATTATAGCCGAGGTGACCTAAAAGAAATTTTGTGGGGTACATTAGCGGGTAATAACCATTCATGCGCTTGAAAAGATATCGCAGGAAAGCCTTTTGAACCTTTTCCAGGAGTAGCATATACGTGCTTTCGTGTGGATTCCAGATGCATGCACTCGCTTCCAGCTTGCTTCGAACAAGGGCACCAAAGATAAGTTTTATCACTCCGATATTGGTAAAATCTTTGGAGTTTCGTAGTACGAAGCCAAGGCGTCGGAAGGAATCTTGTGCCACTGTAGTTATATGCTCATGAAATGTTAGCTTTCGGTCAAATGTAACACCCAGATCTTTGGTGTTAACTAATCTGGATATAACTGTATTGTCTAATTTATAGTCATAGATAACTGGATGTCGCATTCGCCCGAAAGTCATTATGGAGCATTTCAGTGGGTTAAATTCCATCTTGTTATCCGAACTCCATTGGACCACCGCGTCAATGTCACGCTGAAGCAAAATACAGTCCTTTTCTGTCGTGATCTCCCTAAAAAGCTTCAAGTCATCAGCGTAAAGAAGACACTTTGAGTGTTTAATGACGGTTGGAAGGTCATTGATCATTAAAATGAACAAAAGGGGACCTAGTATTGATCCCTGACTAACTCCAGAACGCGTGTGATAGGGCTGTGACTCGTAAAGCCCGAGGCGAACATACTGTTGACGATCTCGCAGATAGTTAGCGATAAACTTGAGCAGGCCTGGAGTTAAACCTAAAGCGCTCAGTTTCTCCAACAGTGTGTCATTGTTAACCCTATCAAACGCCTTCCGAAAGTCAAAATATAGGACATCTACTTGCCCTCCATGGTCAAGTCTGGAAGAGACAAAATTAGCGATTGTAAGAAGGTTAGTGTTGACTGATCTTTTTTGTCTAAATCCATGTTGCTCATTACACAAGTATGGTTCTATTTGTTTGTAAATCTTAGTGTGAAGAATACGTTCAAAAATTTTCGCTAAGGTGGAGAGTATGGCTATTGGGCGATATTCTTCAACACTAGATTTCTTGGAGCTTTTTGGAATAGGAGTGACTCTAGACAGCTTCCACTGAGCGGGGTAGTGTCCCGTCCTCAGCGCTACATTGAATATATGGCAAAGTGGCTTAATTATATAATCCTTACACTCTTTGATAAGCCAAGGAGGAATGGCATCAGGTCCGATTGAAGAGCTTATTTTAAGATTCCGGATTCCCTCTGCAACGTCCCTAACTGAAATTTCGTTGATCTCAACATATCTATTTAAGTAAATTGAGCTCTGATGCGTTATATTTGAGGCATCGAGTCTAGGCAATTCTGGCAGAAACACACTGGAGAAAAAGTTTGCAAAAGCTTGAGCAGCTTTAACTCCACTCACAGTGTTACCTTTGTACTCTATATTAGACTCAAAGCCACCCTTGGATCTTAGGCTTGAGATGTACTGCCAGAACTGAAGAGGGTTGGATTTAATGTTCCGTTGAATATCGGCCATGTGAGAAGTGAATGCTTGTGCGATCCGTACCTTTAACTCTGCCCTAAAATTAGAAAAAGCATGATAATCATCTTCTAACTTTGATATCTTCCAGTCCCGGTGTAATTTTAATTTAGTAACTGTGTCTCTAATTATATCCCGCGTAAACCAAACTGGATATTTACTACATGTAGTATTTTGACGCCTTTTTTTAGGTACACAAACATCGAATGCTCTATAAATTGAGTTATAGAAATATGTTGCACATAAATGAGAATCTTCCAATCTATATAAGTCAGACCATGACATTTCCGAGAGGATTTCATACAATGCTTTACGATCCGCTTTTTCAAATTTCCAATCTCGACTACTTTGTATATTTGTGGGTTCTAACCGATCTGAATGGCGCAATGTATTAGTGGTAATGCTTATGTCGAGGGGAGGATGGTAGTCATCAGACGGTACTATTCCCTCTGTTGCTATAACACTCATCTCCCACGCATCAGTGCTCTCCCGTACCAGAACTACATCTAAGATTCCGCCACGCAAATTTGTCACATGATTATATTCTATTAAATTACAAAATGTTAAAAAGCAACCATAATAATTATTCGTAGCCAATGAAGCACTATTCAAATTTAAATCGCCTACAATTACAACAGTTCCTTTCAAACTATTAATACAACTTTCCACTTTATTGAACCATGTCATATAGTCGTCGTCGTTAGCACTGGGCTTTATGTACACAACACACACATTAAAAGTACGACTGCGCCATACGAAACTTGCCCACAAATCTTCTCCATAGTCAGTCTCAAGATCCTGCCGCCGGCGCAGCGCAATTGGGGCACGTGCGGTTAAAAGGACACCTCCGCAAGGCGTAATCCTATCCCGTCGCAGCACGTTCCAGTCTCCACACACGACTTCAGAGTCTTCAACAGAGGCATCGAGAAACGTCTCTGTTGCACCAACAAGTTCATGTTCTAATGACGCCAGGGCATTACGCCATACGGGCAACTTGGTTTTTAGCCCGCGCACATTTTGGTAGAGAACTTGCATATGACTTGATTTATGGCGCACCTTCTGAAGCACGAAAGGGCTGCTGGCTCGAGGCCTTAGTTAGCGTGGCTGTGGTAATTGCAGGTTTTCTATAATTAATCCATGCTTTAATCCTTGCGTTGATAGGCCAGATGTCAACTGAAATACATTTCTCATAATAATTGAGTGGAACACCAATTTTAAAGGACTTATAGTCGCCCTTGGGCTTAAGCTCTTCTACGGAACAGGATCCCGTGGGACATAACTGATTCAAATACTGCAGAACATCGTCACTGCCGGAGGCCATGTTCCAGAGGTGAATATATTTGACAGGTTCTACAGCTTTGAGAGCGGTCACAGCTGGCCCAGCCGCGCCGCACATTGAAACCGGTCCGCGACCCTTACGCTTCTTAACTTGGGTCCATTGCTCGTCGTCATGGATAACCTCATTTTGGTGTTCCTCGACCCGAGTGTCGCTCTTATGGGTCGTGATTGTAGTACAGTCGGTTACGGTGCCAATAGCTTCCGGTGTTTCATTTCGTGATGTTTTGTCTAGCCGGGGCTTATGCTTATGAACTGGTTTTTGTGTACTATCATGCCTTTTTTGTATGGTGGGTATGGTTTGTGAATATAACGAATGTGGTTGAGTGTCCTTGGTCTGATATTCTTCAAGCTTGGCATTGATTTCTACAAATTGCGCGGCGTAACTGTCTATTTTCGTTTCATAGTGGCTAATAAGGTTAACTGCTTTGACTAGTTGGTCCCGTATGACAGACATTTCTGATCTTAGGCTACGTATCTCCAACGCGAGCTCACCAGGTTCATCCGTTTTGGTGCATTCAGCTTTGCCAGTTTTTTTCCGAAAAGTGACGTTTGGGTCCTGGATTTTCTTACACAAACCGACAGGGGTATGACTGTTGTCTCCTCCTTTTTTACTAGCACAACAACATTCCGGACAAACCCACGAGAATATGTCAACATTTTTATTTATAACACCGGAGCATAATAAATGATATGTTCCTTGGCAGCTTTCTACCGTGCAGCGTATGTAATCATCCTGATCAATTAAATCGCTTCGGCATGCAAAACAATTCATGTCGAACAGATATTATTTGTTCGAAAAAAGCAGAGTTAAAATAAACAAAGTAAAGCGGCGCAACACCTTGTATTATTTTCGCTAAGCAGCGTGCGACCATAAATATACTTAGTGAGCGGCGAGGGTGACTCACTGACCGCGGTCCGAGCCAAGCAAAGCGATAAGCAGTAGCGGCCAGCGGGCGATCTGCGGGTTGTCGTAGGTCAGTTCCAAAACCGTTGACACAAATATTTTGAAATGTTTTTGCTTGTATTTACCAAGCCACTGAACCGATTTTCACCAAACAAATATCACTAGACGCGGCTTTACACTGGTCACTCAGATATATAAGTCGCAATTAGGATAGTGCGAAAAAATCACATAACTTTTAAAAACAAACACGGAGCAATCAAACGCAGTGTTGCTTCTAAGACAAACGAACGAGCAGCGACTATCTATGTCTTTGTGTTACTGACATAAAAGTGTCAAAAACAAGCCAATGAACAACTTCGACTGCAGAAGATGAGGTACAAACCATAAACGCAGAGAATGTCCAGCTTTCAACAAACCGTGTGCGAAGTGCAACAAAAATGGTCATTTCGCTAAAATGTGCCGCACTAAGAAGAATTATGATACTAACAAGAAAAATAGAGTAAATACATTAGAAGAAAGCTCAAATTCTGAAGATGATGTATACATATCTGCTATCAGTGTCGGAGAAAAGAAGAACTGGACAGAAACAATTGAAATTGGCAACTTGAAGTTTAACGTCAAACTAGATACAGGAGCAGAATGCAATGTGTTACCGAAACATCTGATGGATAAAACTAAGGCAATTTTGAAAGCAAGCCGAACCAGAAATTTAATAAGTTATACAGAGAATAAAATGGCAGTTCTAGGCGAAACAGAGCTACCGTGTAAAATAAAAAATGAAGAAACATACATTACATTCAAAGTAGTTCAAGAAAGAGTTACGCCAATACTAGGACTTGATACCTGTGAAAAATTAGGACTCATCGCAAGAGTCAAAACATTGAAAGAAAGCCAATGTACAGATGATATATTCGAAGGTTTAGGCTGTTATAAAAATTATGAGTATGATATTGACCTGATTGAGAATCCAAAACTCGAGATCAAACCGTCAAGGAGAATTCCACATTCCATAAGAGATGAGGTGAAGCAAGAACTTGACAGAATGGTGAAGTTAGATGTCATAAAACCTGAAACCGAGCCTACACCAGCTGTGAGTCCTATGGTAATCGTCAGACAAAAAGGTAAAATAAGAATCTGCATAGACCCTTCAGATGTTAACAAAAACATTCTCAGACGTCATTTTCCACTTACCACTATAGAAGAAATTTCAGCTGACATTAAAGGTTCTAAATTCTTTGCATTGTTAGATTGCACGAAAGGATTCTGGCAAATTAAATTATCAGAAAGAACACAAAAAATATTAACATTTGCTACCCCATGGGGCAGGTATTCATTCAAGAGACTTCCTTTTGGTGTATCGTCAGCGCCTGAAATATTTCAAGAAATTTTGACAAACCTGTTACGTCAATTTAAAAATGTCAAAGTGTCCATTGATGACATATTTATTCATGCTAAAAGCAAAGAGGAATTACACAAAACTGTCGGTGAAGTAATAGAAGTATTGAAAAGATCAGGTTTCAAACTTAATAAAAACAAGTGTACCTTCGAAGCCAAACGAATCAAATTCCTAGGACACATCGTGTCAGCTAACGGGCTAGAGGCAGACCCAGACAAGGTTGAGGCGATACAGGCCATGAAGGCACCAACAAATAAAACGGAACTACAAAGACTACTAGGAATGATCACATATCTCAACAAATTTATTCCCAATATGTCAGATCTAACATATCCATTGAGAGAGCTATTGCATAAAAATACTAATTTCATCTGGGAAAGTTATCATCAAGAAGCCCCTAACAAAATAAAACAAGTACTACAGAGTCCTCCAGTGCTGAGGCTATATGATGTTAACAAACCTGTAACGTTGACAGTCGATGCTAGCTCAAAAAATCTCGGAGCTGCACTTCTCCAAGAGGGCCAACCAGTGGCATATGGAGCGAGGGCATTAAATAAATCAGAACAAAATTACCCTCAAATAGAAAAGGAAGCACTCGCCATTTGGTTTGGTTGTAAGAAGTTTCATGAATATGTGTATGGCAAACAGCTAACAGTCGAATCAGACCACAAACCGCTGGAAACTATCTTCAAGAAAAACATTCAATCTGCACCAGCAAGGCTGCAACGAATTATGTTCAATCTTGCACCTTACGCACCTAAAGTTATATTTAAAAAGGGCAATGAAATACCCTTAGCAGACTTTCTTAGCCGAGACTGTGATGCATCTAAACTGAAATATGAACAAGAAGAAGATTTGAAGGTGGCAGTCATCCTGCCCATGTCACTAGATTGCAAGGAGGAACTGATTACAGCAACCAAACAGGATCCACACTTGCAGTTGCTCACTGAGACAATTAAGCGAGGATTCCCAGAAAAAGTCAATGAACTTCCTACAGAACTAAGACATTATTTTAACTTCAAAGAGGAACTAACCTATCTCAAAGGAATAATTTTCAAAGGTGACAAAATTGTAGTGCCAAAATCACAAATTCCTAAGATGTTAAAGAATATTCATCAAGGACATCTAGGTATACAAAGCTGTCTAAGAAGAGCTCGACAATTCTTGTACTGGAAAGGACAATATGATGATATCACAAAATTAGTCAGAGACTGCCCTGTTTGTGAACAAACACAAAGAGATAATATTAAGGATACAGTACTAGTTAAAAAGATTCCTACACTTCCATGGTAAATAGTTGCATCAGATTTATTCGAATTAAAAGGAAAAACTTACCTAGTAATCTGCGACAGTTACTCTGGTTACCTAGATTTTCAACAGCTAAAAAGTCAGTCATCATATGAAGTAATCGAACAACTTAAAAAATGGTTTTCTGTACATGGAACACCCGAAGAGCTACAAACAGACAATGGAACACAATATAATATGTCTAGAGAATTCAAGACCTTTCAAAGAGAGTGGAGATTTAATCACGTTACGTCCAGTCCACATCACCACCAAGGTAACGGGCTCGCTGAAAAAGCAGTTCAAACAGCAAAGAACCTAATAAGAAAATGTAGCATTGACAAGTCAGATGTCCAACTTGCTTTATTAAATTGGAGAAATACACCACGGAATGACCGTTTAGGCTCACCAAACCAACGTCTTTTCAGCAGTATTACTAGATCTCCAATACCTACAAGTGATATTAAATTAAAACCAAAAGTAATTCGAGGAGTCCCAGCAGAACTTCAGCGATTAAGAGAGAAACAAGCTAACTACAGCAATAAACATACTACAAAACCGGCCCATCTGGAAATTGATGATAAAATCAGACACAAAGTTGCTCATCGACATTGGGAAGGGGCAAGAGTGATAGAAAAACCCGAAGGTCTACCAAGATCCGTAATAATTCAAACAGACCAGGGGCAAATATTAAGAAGAAACTCCAGTCATCTGCACAAGACACAAGCAGACATAAACAGAAACAGAATTGTAGTGCCTAAAACTAACTACACAGATGAACCAGTAACACAACAGGTTCCAGCTCAATCACCAACTGTTCCAGAGTCACTCCCAGCATCAACACATCCATCACCAAGCACTTCCAATCACACGCAGAAGTCGACCCCGACACAACCAGCAATGGTACCTAGAACTTCAAGGTATGGCAGAATAATTAAACCAGTAAAGAGATTTGATCTTCAATAACACTTAAATTGTTATCACTATTTAACTTTCATTACAGTTTAAATCTTACTTTGAAATTGCATTCTGTAATGTAACTTAATTCATGATTATGATCATACTTACCATATTCTGTTTGTTTGTAAAAGATGTAAAAAAAATACTACAAATTTCATTATAGTTAAGATATTATAATAGGTAGAGTCTATTGGAGAGAGCTTAGATACCAGATCATTTAGATTTTAGATACTGTAATGCCTATGTTAACTTTAATTATGATAGGATGTCAGATATATCAGGTTACTTTGTATAATAACTAGATCTTTTGTATTCTTTTAATGTACCTACAAATATTACATTAGGTTTAGGTATGTTTTGATTTTTTAGAGTTTTGAGTCAGAATGTAAGTTGATTTAAATTAAATTAGCAAACTAATGTTTTCAGTTCATTCCAAAGAAAGGGAGATGTAAAGTAGGCATAGACTACTGAATACTTATAGTGCTCTGTGGTAGGCTATGTACGCACGGCTCTCTACTACTCTGTGTCAATACTCCATTACTATCAAGCTTGTCAAATATAATACCGTTCACGAAAAACACGTTTATAATTCGAACCACCATAATTACCTAAAATACCAATGTTACAACAATCCCACCTGATGGTAAGTGGAGATGTGGTCCAAGGTGGTGAGCACATTAACTTAGTAAAAGCCTATTCACTCTTTTCTTGAAGACATCTACATCATAGGCAGGCGGGAACGCCGACGCAGGCAAGTTATTCCAGTCCTTGGCGGTGCGTATAACGAATGACGAGCCAAACCGCCTCGTCCTTACCGGCGGGATATTCACAACATGTCTGTCATGCATGTCGGATATTCACAATCTGTCTTTTCTTCTCCTCCATGACAAAATCTGGTAGATTAAAAAAATGATGACGCGCATAAGTGTATCAGTGATACCTACATGAATAAAATATTTTGACTTTGACTTTGACACATAAATATCTGCTCCGACCGGGAATTGCACCCGGAACCCCTCGCTTCGCAGGCAGGGTCGCTACCAACTAGACTTCACGGTCTTCATTATAGTAATAATTTTACAACGCTACATACTTATAGCCCCACTCTAGGAATCCCTGTGTCGAGAACACACCCAGACCCAAAACATAAATTGAAACTCATTATGTATTCACTTCTGCCTTGCTGGGAATCGAACCCAATACCCGGTCGGCAATCGACCAGATGGACCGACGAACTGAAGAAGACAGAGGGCATCCGCTGGATTCAGAAGGCTCAAGACCGCTCAGAGTGGCGCAAGTTAGGGGAGGCCTGTGTCCAGCACTGGACCTCCAAGTGCTGATGGATGGATGGATGACACTCGGCAAGGCAGTCCGGCATAGTAACCATTACGCCATACGAGTTGCTTAATGATTATATAGATGAATAATAATATTATAGATAATTATTATAGATATTAAGTTAACAAAAAATATATGGTTCGTGGAACTGTGGAAATCTGACAATAAAACCGACTTCTTACAATAAAAATTATACATTATTTTGGGTATTGTATTATCAAACGAAATGTGCGGTACAAATTTATTTGTTGTGATAAAGTTCAAATTGCGGCGCACTGGTTTCCGTAAATCGTTTGTTATGATTCATGTCCCAACTCCAGCCATTACACATTTATAGCGGTTTCATTACTTTTGTTACATAAAACGAAATCAATATACGATAATATTGCACAACATTATATTCTGCTTTTTTGTTTCCTAAGTTAATATCTTCTGACAGCAACTTTACCAGAGTTGACTTCAGAATTACAGAAATGAAAAGATTGTGATTAACAAAAAATAATGAGATTAATATTTCAAAACAGTACTTGTTTTTACATACATAAGAGAAGCCAATCATTATTCGTCGTGAGTGTGCGTTTGGCGACGGACGCACCTCACTACGCGTACGAATATCTATTTATTCGCGATTTGCGCGGCGGTTGCCGCTGCACGCTACAATGGCTACGGGCTCCGAACAGCTCATAGCCAATGAAGTATTGGCGTTCATACAACACGCCATTGATACAATGGACGAGATGAGCATCATCCAGATCTGTAAGACCAACTTCACACGTGAAGAGATCGTTGATGCGAAGACGCTCCTGTACCAGTCGCTCGGGAAGATCGACCGGATGCCATCCCGCAGACAGGATGAGAAGGGCGAGAAGAGTCTCCAGGATGTTATCAACCTCCTTAAGGAGACTGATCCTGATGACGTGCCGTCGTTCGTGGCAAGGAACCTCAACAAGTTGCCGCCCGTCACGTTCGATCACGTCGACGTCACCAGGCTACTTAAGGATATAAGCATCCTGAAGACAAGTCTGGCGGAAGTGGTGCTGAAGTTGAAGGCCTCCCAAAACACCATCAGTGATTTACGCGCTGAAGTGGCGACATTGCGCAACGCTTTAGCGGCTAGTAGGTCACCAGAGGCCGATAACATCAACACGCGTCGCGGGGCACATGTAGCCTCGTCAGCGAGTTTCGAGTCAGCGAAACTTGACTCATCGCCAGCCACTGTCCCCGCACGAGTAAGCAGTGACGTGCGCGTTACCCGTCCCACACCTCCACCCCAGAAGGTGTCGCCTTGCATGGTTACGTCTACGCCTCAATGTAACTATGCCGCAGCTGTAACCTGTCAGCAACCCGAAATTCGGGTACAGAAGAGGGCAGAGAGGGATAGCGGAGTCTCCCGCAACGAACCCCCTCGTAGTACGGTGCCCACTGGCCAGCCGGACAAAGATGGCTTCATCAAAGTGGAGAAGAAGAAGAAGAGGAAGCCTCTTTGTCGTAACCAATGCGGTACTGCACCGACAGGACACAATCATCTCCTGCGTTCCGCCGTTCCAGTGACCTACATTTACGTCTCCCGTCTCCATTACACCACAAAGGTCTCCGATGTCGTGGAGTATTTGGAGAAGAAGACAAAGTGCCGGGCGCTGGTTGAGAAGTTGGAATCGCGCAACGCAGTCAACTTTAACTCGTTTGTTGTGCGTGTTCCAACCGAACTCTTGTCGGATTTCCTGAAGGAGGAGCTGTGGCCAAAGGGGGTTGTCTTCCGAAAGTTTCGTGGACGACGACGACCACCGGGAGTCACCGAAAGCGCGTCTCACTTCGCGAATAAGTGAATTAGTTTTTAAGTCTATATTTTTGTATGTATGTTAGTCTGTAAGGTATTTATGTTATGGGCCTCGATGCCTGAAATAAAGATTTATTATTATTTATTTATTTATTATTATTATTTTTATTTAACGACATAATCTGCACATAATTTACCTATTATACCGCAGAAACAGATTTATTTATCTGAATTAAACTTTCATAAAATTTCCTTAAATAATTCTATTCAGGATTGTGCCATTAGCATTACTACTATTGTGTGAAATGTTATCCAAAATCGTTCCGCCATTTTTTTGTGATTGAGTCACAAACGTTCTATTTACTAAACATACAAACGCTCTCATTTATTTTACAAATGTTGAAACGTTTTGTAGAAGAAATTTGACAATGGTCTCTTAGCATTTCTCGCGTTTCCTGACCATGGCTCTTCCGAGATTATTTGTTAGGTCCGATTTTTACTTCAACTTCGTTTAGTGGATGGAAATTTCCTTCGAGCCCTGAAAGCCAATGAGGCTAGAGCGTTATTTTTCACTTTCCTTTCCTCCTTATTCCGCAATAGGCAAATCACTACGTGATATCATCGGAATTTGATTAAATTTTATTTTAATTCATTATGTTTTTATGATAACTCATGAGTTTTTTTTATGAAAATTCTTCATGTAGTTAAAACAAAGCTTGTTCAATTACTTTTCATAAAAACATAAAACTTATTTTAGAGTAATTATTTTAGAGTCATTTTAATAAGCCCAACTACGCATAAAAATGTATGAACGTAAGTATCTTAGCTAAACCTGAAACTAAATTACTTTCTGAACCTTAGTATCTTTTGAAGTATAAAGGTCTATATCCAAATATATTTCACCAGCTCGCGACACATGTAGGACCACCAAGGGTAGATTAACAAAACAGTTACCTATTTGAGCACAGTATGAAGAATTCTTAGGCACGTTTTTTGCAATACATACCACCAATAAATAATGTCAGAGCATAATTAATAAATAAATACCATAATATGGACACAATACTGTAATTTTTTTACGTGCATGCTTGTCTCTTAATCAACCATAATAATGTGGGGTACTTTTGCAAAAAGTGGATACTACAAAACAATCGTAATTTGTTATACAGTAACTACTTTTGTTTATAAATATTATTCAAATCAAGTTCAAATTCACTTTAATAATAATCAAACAGATCCACAATACGCTGCCTCAAATTAACTAGAATAGTCCCGACCAATATATTTCAGATCTTCCAAATTAAAGTGGAAATACTTCAAAATAAAGACAAAAGGGACAATTACGAAGATCCCGGCTCAAGAGTTGCTCGGGAGAAAAAATGACATCGTCAAATAAATGATAGCCAAACTTCAGTCGACTTAATGCTACGAAATTAGTTCGCCGGTTGTCTCCGAAGGGACGGAGGACATTTGTTACCTTGTTGGAATTTCTTGAACAAGAACAAGAAGCGCCCAAAGTTTAAGTTTTTAAAGCAAATTGACTGTTTCTGAAAACGAAACGAGGGTAAGGGAATCAATTATGTCCGTTTGAAATAATTTATACATTATATTGCATAAAACGCCCAAACATAAAGTTTATACCAAAACCAAATAGTGAAATAAATCAATTAGTTACACCCAAGCTTTGCACTAAGTTAAAGAAGCATAAATCTTGCAAGAGTTCTTCGAATTTCAGCTTCTCTGTAATATTTTATATACATAAATATTTCATTTCAATGTTTGTGATAATGTGGCTTAATTTTAAAAGAACACAAGAGCTTCGATCGATCTTTATACTAACTTACATCTCTCGTGTTGGTTATTTGTCTTGTAAGGTATCTTTATATAGGTATTTTCCGCATAAAAGATTTATTTCAAAAAATTCTGTGTAATAAATTAAATAGTAAGTTCATAGCTTCTCAATAACTTTATGCACGGTACTTTCTCGTGGTGGACTTGTCACGACCACTCGAGTTGGTTACTTTCATAAGACAGATGATTTAGTGTACCCTGGTCCCTGGTCGAGCGACGGTGGCTAGAGATAAGAGATTACGGAGGAAACTTTCTGGATTTACGTTTATTTTTTATTTTAAACTGGGAACGTAAGCTTCACGCCTTGAGATTTTGTAGCGTGGTAAAAATGGACCTATTTATACTCTGTTTAATCAGAGTCTATGGTAAACAGTCTTGGCACTCCTTTTTAATAAAATATTAAATTCGATTGGTGTAAAGAAATAATAAATAGTAAACAAAAATTCTTTTTGGCATAAAATTATTCCGATGATGTATTTTTTAAATTATTTTCATTTTAAGTGAGTTTTATTTTTAAATTACAAATTAAGATGAAGATATTGAGTATTGAGTATAAAAATATAGTGTAAGATTTTTTACCAAATACTTAAGACTCATCTAAAAAAACCGGGCAAGTGCGTGTCAGGCCACGCGCAATGTAAGCTTCCGAAGTAGTAAGTTTATCGACTATTACTCATTAACTACTTATGCTAACATAGCCGTGATAGTTTTCATAGTAATCACAGTAATCATATAACCCATTTTTGTATTTTTTTTCACAAATACAACTCCTACCGTTTAGCCGGCAGGGGGGAACACTTGCCTCTAACCAAAATTAGCATTTTAAAGCCAAATATTTCGCAAACGGACCCCTAAATCCAAAAATGGTCTTAGAAGACCCATAATATTCTCTCTTTCTCTAGAAATTCCATTTCAATGCTACCACACACTGGGGTACGCGGCGAAAAAAAGTTACGTTACCAGGAAAAAAAAAAATTTTTTCAATATTTTATTCAACGATTTTTGAGTTTCAATTAATATTTATATCCATGCCAAATTACAGCTTTCTAGCATTAAGGGTCTCGGTGCTATGCTGCGGATGGACGGACGGACGGACGGACGGACGGACGGACGGACATGACGAAACTATAAGGCTTTTGATTTTACTTCAGAACCCTAAAAATTGAGTCCAGGTGTTTTGTAAATGACAGAGGTTGGAAATATTTCGAATTAAGCGTGTCTCTGAATATTTAAAATTTATTGTAACGAATAAATTCAATTATTCAAGGCAGCTTTGCCTTTTCCTTCTGACGATGAGTTTGTGTTGAGAATAAGACATGACGTGATATAATTTTGTTTGCTTAGCGATACGAACGTTCTTTGTGAAAATTTTGTTACATTATATTTTTAACTTCGTTTTGCACCAATATTTTGTATTTAATACTTATTGTGTATACACGTAGATATATCATGTAGATGCAATCTATAACTAGCAAGCAACAAAAATTGTGATGTAAACGCATGCAAAAAAGCGCTCTTAAAATAAAAGATAAGCAACTAATTATATTTTGTTGTTATTTATAAAAAAATACTATTCAAATTAGGAGGTGTTTTTAACGACTTCAAAAAGGAGGAGGTTCTCAATTCGACTGTATTTTTTTTTATGTTTGTTACCTAAGAACTTTGGACTGGGTGAACCGATTTGGTTGATTCTTTTTTTAATAGAAAGCTTGGAATGAAGAATGGTGCTTGTCGTGTAGCACCACATAAATTTGAACGAGATCTGACAATGGCATCCATGTCAAAATCAGATAAGTCTTAAATTTGTATTAATTATGTGCGCGATAAATGGACGAATAACTCAATATCGCGCCTACCGATTTCGATGATTCTTTTTTTAATTGAAAGCTGGTGCTTGTCGCGTAGTCCCACATAAATTTGAGCGAGATTTGACAATGGTATCCATGTCAAAAGTACAATGTACTTCATTTGAAGTCGGTTAATTTTTTGTTAAAATGTTAGATTATAATTTTTAAACCGCAACTATCCAGACTACTTTAATGTTAAAACGAAATATGAGTCTCATTTATACTTTTTAGGAAAACGAAAATCCTAAATTTTTAAAATCACACGAGAAACATAAAATATTCATGAACAAAATTTTAATGGCTGAATACAAATTAAAAATGGAATCCACTTCACTCGAGTTTAACGCACTTTTTATGATATGTACGTAGAAATGGAAAATGAAAATTGAATGTCATTACTCATTATTTAAACGATTACCATACATTTACGATTACGAGGGTAACGGCTTTAATATATTTTACTTGTATCTATAGATTATACAAATATTTTATTGGTAAATTAATTCTTACCAAAGATGTATCTGATGCCATTTGTCCCATTGACGGACTTTGAGTCACTTCTCACAAGGTGACTACATAGTCCACCACAATTTTATCAATCACATTTTGAATATGTATCGTTATAACAAAGTTGCGTAATTATACTTAATAGCAGGCTGAGTTAGTTGAATCGGAAAGCTTGAATGTTCGACATACAGTTGTAATTCTGTTAAAGTCAACAAGTTTTTAAACACTTTAAAGAGGGAAAATAATTGATACACCTTTATTTTCTCTTATTTTGTAACACAAATAATAAATAAATAAACACGGAAGTAAAAAGGAAAGTATGAATAATTATATTTAAATATCTCCCATGACAGTAGATAGGAAAATCTAATGTCAGGTAAGGTCAATAATGACCGGACTTTATATTCTAGCCTAGATTTTATATTCACAGATCTATAAGTAAACGAATAAATAAAATACGAATTCGCGTCCCATTTATAGATTTCTAACAGAACTCTTATAACGGTCTTTCGTAAGCTGACTGTTATGTCAGTAATAAGTAATATTTGGTGTCCAAAAGCCCGCGTTATCGCAAAATGTCCTCCCTCCAGTATATTGGAAATTACGCAGTGACGCGTGGGCTCGATAGGTACTTGTATTTACAGCCTTAGTAACTAGCTATGAACTCGTCGCTACTCGCAGATTTACTATATATCTGCAGATATATGGTAAATTTATTTATTTATTTTATTTATTTAACAATTTTTGTACACAAATACAGTATGTGAGACTTAATAATAGAAAATTTGTACAAAGGTACTGCTTATTTCTATCAGAAATCTCTTCCAGCAGACCTAGGAATGGAGAGGTGATGTAGAACTTGATTTACTGCAACAATACATATTTAAGGTGACCATACGTTCCGTTTTGGGCGGGATTGTTCTGCTTTGAGATTGCTGTCCCGCTGTCCCCCACGAGATCAATAAAGTCCCGCTTTGTACCCAAATGTCCCGCTTTGTCCCGCTTTGGTATATATTTACTTACTTGTGAACATCAAATTCATTTAAAGTACGGGATTACGCCCGATGACCTTTTTTTAGCTATAAATTTATACTAATTCTCGTAGACAAATAGATGACCTTTTTTTGACACGAAAAAAAATTGTCAGTTTATACATACTACATAATAATAAAACTGTTACTGAATGATGTCTGTACGTGGAAGTTATTTGTGAAAAACTTTTGCTGGGGCTATTTATTATATTAACACATTAGATCCCATATAAATGGTTTTCAAAATTTTTGTTTGTTTCTCTGTGCGTTTGTTCCGACTAATCTCAGGAATAGTTGATGATAGATGCGGTTTTCACTAATGTAATGTAGTGAGTTGGCTTAAACCTTACTTAATTTAAAAAAAGTTTCACATCGTACATTTGTATACAAGCACGCACATAACATATTGTTTTCAGATCATCTTTGGAACAAAAAAATTATACATCGTATGTAGATCGTATACCCCATGTACATAATACGCGGATATGTCAAAAGCAACGCGCGTATGCTAACGACGGAACCCTCGCTGTCATTGAAGCGGGCGGCGACATTATTGAAATGTAATTTTGGAATCGTTCCAACCTAAAGGGAAGAAATCAATCTTCTTCCTCAATATAGTGTTAAAGGGAAAATGATTCTCAATTCTTATATACTTACTGTCTATCGGAGGTATCGGATGATCCGAGGTAAGTTAAAAAGTCATTTAGATAAAATTGTTAAATTAATTGCGCTTGCATTTTTGCTTGCTGATAGAAAGATAATTCGATTCTCAATTAGTAAAACATACTACTTACCTATTTAATTTTATTCTCGAGTTTAATAAGACTCGATCGCAAAACATGAAAGGGGATATTCTTGTTCGGAATACGAAAGTGATCATGTTTTTACTTCCAACATAACTTTGGATGTCTTCGGGAAACATAATACTTGTTTAGGATTATCCTACTAATATTATAAATGTGAAAGTTTGGATGTTTGGATGTTTGGATGTTTGTGACTCAATCACGCAAAAACGGCTAAACGGATATGAATAAAATTTGGTACAGGGATAGTTTTCAACCTAACTTACCAGATAGGCTACTTTTTATCCCGGGAAATATACCCATTCCTGAGGGATAAGAGCTACAATTTATAATCAACGGATTTTTTTTTGTCGCTTTTCGTCACAGTGACACTACATCTTACAGATGTCCGAAATAAAACATGGCCGAACTTCAAACAGCTGATTGAGTGATTTAGTTGTAATAATGGTTAATTGTTTTAATAACAAACATGTACCAATTTGGCGGTGATGCATATTGTGATAATTTTTATCATAAAATGCGAGGTTTAATTGCTATCGATCTTGTATAAAATCAAATATAACTACAAAACAATTTTTTTGCGGAAAATTAAGGCTATTTTCACACTAGCTTTTGTAAAGCGCTACTCGAACCCAATGAGCAATCAATGAGCTACAAAAATTAATAATTTTACGTTAAAGAAAATTACTCGTAGTATCATTGTTGTAATTTAAGGCTATCATTGAAGTATAATGTACAAAAGTACCAAAACACACATCGCGAACAAATTTTGTGTGGAGCATCCGTTCTCCTTTCAAAATCGAACAATTCCATTGAAAATTGAAGCCCATTGCAGCCAATTCATTGGGCCAAACATGGTGTTTGCAGTGTCCGTTCTATACGCAAGTAATAATACTTCAATGTAGCTTATCAAGTTTTTTTCCTACCTATCAATAAGAGGTGCTATAGAAGTATTATAAAATATCGCATCAGGTTTAATTAATTGCATAAGATCATCAAATCTGGTTATTAACATTCGTAAATATCTTTTTGTTTTTATATTTACTTTATAGTAAGAAATATTAACTTTCCTTAACCGATTGAGCAAGTCATTATTGAAATGTCGGATGAACGCGTACGTCTTTAAAATCCTAGTGCGTTGTTGGCCTAAAGTCAAATTGCTTTATTTTTCTACAGCTGTGAGTGCGTATATGCCAGTTTATATGCCAGTGTTTTTGGCCGGACACTACAAACCTCATTTTTTATAGAATACAGTATCATCGATTTTTTTTTGTATAATATGGGGTATATTGTCAAGTAATTCCTACTTAAATTCACTGAGGATCTGATGATGGGTTCTGGAGATGAAGAGTGGAACTCCATAATGGTAGGGAAAATGGAACCGTGTTTAAATATATTTTATTTTTAGTATCGTTGACATTCTAAAACCAGCTCTTCATTGACAAACTAAAAGTCTCATGGCGTGTCTCGGAGAAAAATAAGTAAAAGAAAGAGAAAGTAAGAGAAAAATAAAGTAAAATAATAAGCACTCCTGAACGGGTGCGAATTACTGAACAGGAATAAAAAAATATTTGTTTTTATTTATCTTGACATTGTAAAAGCAGTATAATAATGACCAACTTAAGGCCTGATGGTGTATCTTGGAAGCAAAATATATAAATCCCGAACGGATGGGTATTATAGGTGTCTAGGATTAAAAAAATATTTTTTGGTAGTTACGTTGACATTGCAAAACCAGTACGTATGGGTGGTAAAGCTCACTAGCTTCGTAAAAGCCTATTCCCTATTGACTTGAAGACACCCATATTATAATCGAACGGGAACACCGACGCGGGTAATTTAATCACGGTACGCATAATAAAAGACGAAGAGAAGAATACCCGGCGGGCGTCGAGTTGTTCAGATTGTTTAGTAGTGGAAGTGGAAGGGGTTATTATGTCATGTAATGCTGGTAACTCTGCGTGTGTGCTCTAACCCTTGAAGATTAGTCTTAATCAGCTTAGGTTCACCAATAAGCACTTAAGCACACCTCTCCATTGAAATCAATGATGATAGATGGCATTTAGCTGCACTAGCTCAAATGTGACAGCAGTACTCCACACATGGCCAACTCTGAATTTTGAACAAGGTTAAGAGCTGTTTTGTTGTTAACAGACGCCTAACTTCCTAGCAGCAGCCTAAGCTTTGGATTCAATGAACCTCCCAAAGTTAATGTTTGAGGATATTTCAATTCTTAAAAAAAATTATGCCTTCAGCAGGGATACAAGTAGACGGGTTACCTGATGTTAAGTGATCACCTCCGCCCATGGACTTTAGTAACACCGAGGCGTAACCAATGCATTGCCAGCCTCGAGAAAATAATAGACCCAATTCTTGAAGGACCCCATGTCATAGTTTGGAAGGAATACCGATGCAGGAAGTTCGTTCCAACTTACACGTGCGGGCAGAAAACATACGTGCGGGGAGCGCCATTGTACTTGAATAACTGTAGGCCATAGATGTAGTACCTATAGATTCAGCCACGGCGTAACCGTACATGGGAAAGAAAATTTACATTTCTTTGATTAGTTGAGTTATTTTTAAAGAAATGTAACAAAATTTAATAAGCAGCCTAAAATACTGCTACCCACCATCGTACTTAAACTAATATACTTACTTGAACTAAACGATTTTCTGCTGAAAATACATATTGAAACTATCTTATTAAAATCTCCAATAGGCAAATTAATCACAACTCGCACTCGTAACAAACAATGAAATCCGGCCTCGGTGACGGGGACAAAAAATAATATTTTTTGTCTGGCGATCTCGCTCTGTCAAATGTATGGGCGAATCTACTGGTTCTAAATATGCTCTAGGGTGTATTCCAAGGATCTTATTCCAAGATTCTGAAAAGTAGGAGTCAAGATGAAGAAGGCTCCTTTTGCTGGTGAATTGACATGCTTGAGTTTTTATGGCGTTCGAGATGTCAAGGGAAACTGCTAGCTCTTCTCCATTTTTCTCAAAGATCTCGGCCCAGATATGAGTGGCATACACTAGGAGATCTTCCGTCGACCGGTTTCGGTGGAACCCGTACTGCCGGTCGCTAAGGACATCATTGTATTTTAGGTATACCATGACGCACGTGCTCAATATACGCTCCATAATAAATCCTGAATTTTTGTTTGTTGTTATTGGTAATATTTACATTATATTTGTTGTTGTTTTTAAACCATTTTAAAATGAAATTAAGTGGATGTTTATTATACACTCACGCTTAAACTGCTAAACGGGCTTAGTTTGGCTCACAGTTATTTAATATCCCGTAATAAAGGATATAATAGATTCTTTCTAAATCCAGAATATACCTGTTCCCATAAGATGAGTGGCATAATTAAATATGAAAATTTTGTTTACAGGTTTAGATGTGTTACTAGCGAAGAATTTTCGTATCATTTTTTTATTTTTATTAATCACAGTCTTCATTCCTGTTCTGTGACTTTGGTGGTCTCTCCAGTCCTGTACCTATTATAGCACTCGACGGAATGTCCTTACCAGTCTGCTCTGATTTTCGGTACTTGGGCTCAATCATTCGGAAGAATGGTGACATTGACCTGGATGTGACACATTGGATCAATGCAGGTCGGGTGAAATGGCGGCAGGTCACAGGTCAGGTCACTATTTGTGACCCACGGATGCCCCTTAAATTGAAGGGTAAAATCTATAAATCCGTCATAAGACCTGTCGTAATGTATGGATCAGAATGTTGGGCTACAAAGAAGACGGATGAGAGACAATTGCATGTTACAGAGATGAGAATGTTGAGGTGGATGTGTGGAGTGACGAGAATGGATAAAGTAAGGAATGAGTATATTAGAAGAAGTGTGAAAGTAGCAAAAATGACAGAAAAGTTGAAAGGAAACCGAATTTTATGGTATGGGCATGTGATGATGCGTGAGGAAACGCATGTGACGAAAAGAGTGATGGATATAAATGTGATAGACGAAGGGGACGAGGAAGACCTAAGAAAAGATGGATGGATTGTGTTTCAGAGGATATGAAAGATAAGAGAGTTAGTGTAAAGATGACGGCTGATAAAGAAGTGTGGTAGAGGAAAACATATTGCGCCGACCCCAAATAAAATTGGGAAATGGGAAGGATAATGATGACTATTTATTCCTCTAAGTACCCAATTCTAAAGTCCACGCAGACGAAGTCGCGGGTAGAAGCTAGTACATAATATGTTAACCTACGCGTGAGTTATAAACACTTTCTAAAGTCACGTATCAAACAAAAAGACTATAATATCTGTTCATTCGTTTACTTGCCACGATAACATGGATAAAATATGTATATGAAACATGTACATGCATGCACATGTTAAAATTAAAATCAATTATTGCGTTATGGGTTAGAAATGGTTCACTCTCGCGTAAAAAGTATAATCACCCAAATTTTCTCATTATTTTAATATTGCGGAATCACATTTTTTTTTTCATATTTTTATGTGTATTTTACTATAGCTTTGGGTCTCATTTCGCAATGAGAAAGAAAGAAACTTTATCTACATCGTTACCATCTTAAGTATATCAATCATTCGGAGAGTAAGTATCTCCATATCCTGGACTCGAGACATTATTGAGTACCGGATTTCTGGGAACTTTTGCATAATTCGTCGCTGCGATGGTTCCAGTGACTGACGAGAGCGATTTTTCACATCGTACTTACACGCACACAAGCACAAATCAAGGGGTGCAAAGTAATAAAGTTATCTGCAACTATGCGATTTTCTTAATTATTAAGGTAACATACTTAAAATTATATCATATTCCACAACATGGCAAAAAAATACAGATATCGACTTATTTTTTGCATTTTTTTACGTATAGTTAAAGCAGATAACTATTCCTACTTGCACGATGTAGATGCGTATATCTACCTCTGTCAGTGCGTGCGCGGGACGCGCAAGTTGTGCGCGGACAGGTGTCGTAATGTGTTATCAGTCAGATGACACGTTATTCGCCGGCCGTAATCTTATTCGTTTGGTTTGAACTATTTTTATCATAATCTGTTATATTAAATTTCCATGTAGATACAGTTAAGTGGTAGTTAAGACAATTGCCACATTTAAGAGTACAATGTATATACAAACAACTGTAATATGTCGTAAAGTAAAAATAATTCAATTATTCTATTGAGGCGCTCGAGGCACACAATTTACCTTTATAACCATACACTACACCATCGGGGTAAAAAAATTAAAAAAATAAAATGACATTTTACTTTTTTTTTATATAACGTAAACGCGCCCAATAACGCCACCCCAAAATCTGTATCCAATACCGACAGTTTTTTTAATCACTTTTTTAAGGCATACTATACATTTCATGAAAGTTGTAGCCTAAAAACATTTTAGGTATGTATACTGAGAAACAAAAATAATAAAGTTTGTGTGCGTAAATAATCAGCAAACAGAATAATTGGATATTAACTGCGACGCGTCCGCAACGGACACCCGTCTCATAGTGTTGCGCTCCCGGCTACGTAAGTAAACATAATTATTACTTAAGAGAAATTAACTTAAATAAAATGTGTATACCTGCATGCAAATGTGTAAATATAATAAATAATATCTTGGTTTTCTAGATTCACATCTAATATTACCGTTCTGCCTATTTTTTGGGGTTTATTTCGAATTTTACCTTAAAGCGGTAATAAAAACATAATTTTCATAAGTTGCTTCTAATACCGCCACATGGCGTTGTTAGATGTTTTACAATAGTTAGTATTTTAGATTTTATTTCTTTTAATACGTAATTTTCGATGTTTCTTTTAACTTGTTTGATTCTTAAGAGTATATTACATAATTTGATCAATTAACGCCATACATTTTGTCTCATAGATTTTCTTTTAAACAAGATTCGACGTAAGCAATAATTTTAAGGAATGTATGGCAATGTATTTTACATAATATCTCATATTAAAATTAAGAAACTTTTTGATACCAAAAAATAATCATAGCAATGACATCCATCAAAACACGTTTGCATTAAAGCAGAAATTTTAGCCAGTTATTGTTTATTTTTGCTGTCGCTAATAGAATAAAGTAATCTTCATACTTAATTCTATTACCGACCCATACGGTCTTATTTATAAAAATCTCTTATTGTAATCGGTCCTTCGCACTATGTGGCCAGCCCATTTCCACTTCAGCCGGCTAATTCTTTGAGCTATGTCGGTTACCCTTATTCGTCTACGGATCTCCTCATTTCTGATGCGATCACGTAGAGAAATACCGAGCATAGCCCTCTCCATAGCCCGCTGCGCTACTTTGAGCTTGTGGATTAGGCCAATAGTAAAGCACCACGTCTCGGATCCGTATGTCATCACTGGCAACACACAATGCTCGAATACCTTCGACTTCAGGCACTGAGGTAGTGTTTTGGGCGACAAGATATGACGCAGTTTCCCGAACGCAGCCCATCCGAGTTGGATTCTACGAGTGACTTCTTTCTCAAAGTTGGACTTACCCATCTGGATCACTTGTCCCAGGTAATTTTATTCGTCTACAACTTCGAGAGCAGCGCCATCAACAACAACCGGTACGGGTGTGACATTGACATTCGACATGATTTTCGTCTTGTCCATGTTCATCCTAAGACCCACCCGTTGTGAGGCGCTGTTCAAGTCCCCAAGCATTGTACCAAGTTCTTCCAGGGAACCCGCTAGGATGACTATATCGTCGGCATATCGCAGGTGTGTGATGTATTCACCGTTGCCACGTCGTTTCCACTCCATCAGCTTGAACACGTCTTCCAACGCAGCGGTGAATAGTTTTGGAGATATGACATCCCCTTGTCTGACACCTCTCTGCAATTGGATGGGGCTCGTTGCTGTGTCGTGTACTCTGACGGACATGGTGGCAGATGAGTACAAACATTTCAACACCTCGATATACCGGTAGTCGATCCGGCACCGCTGGAGAGAATTTAGTACCGCCCAGGTCTCAATAGAATGAAAGGCTTTCTCATAGTTCACATAGGCAACACATAACGGCAAATTATACTCCTCGGTCTTTTGTATAATCTGCCGCAGTGTGTGTATATGGTCTATGGTGCCTTTTCGGAATCCTGCTTGTTCGGGTGGCTGGAAGTCGTCAAGCCTGCGTGCAATATGATTTGTGAGGACCCTCGAAAACTACTTATAAACGTGGCTCAGAAGTGCAATGGGCCTGTAGTTCTTCAAAATGGCATTATCGCCCTTCTTGAAGAACACACTTCTGCTCCACGCTTCCGGGGTAGTTCCGGTTGATGACGGAATCGAACAGTTTTTTGAGCGCCACTAGAAAGGGTTTCCCTCCAGCTCTCAGAAGCTCGGTTGTGATTCCGTCATCTCCCGGTGCCTTGTTGTTTTTAAGCTGTTTGAGAGCCTCTCTAATCTCATACAGGCTGACGTCCGGGATATCTTCGGTTTAGGTCGCTTGTCGCTCTCCTCGCGAGGAGGTGGAGCTTGAGAGGAGGCATACAACCGTCCGTAGTATCTCTCAGTCTCCCTCAGAACTTCGGGTTTCGACGAAACCATGGTGCCGGACTCGGTCTTCAACCTCGTAAGCTGACTTTGCCCAATAGACAGATCCCTGGCGAACATTTTTGAGCCCTGGTTTCGCTCAATAGTGCTTTTTACACGATTTGCGTTGTGTTTTCGCAAATCACGTCGCCTGCACTTGGATATCTGTTCATTGAGCCGTCAGTATTCCCTCATAGAGGTTGGAGACTGCACACATAGTTCTCGTCGATCCCTCATAAGACCGAGAGTTTGTTCTGAGAGAACCTGAGATCTACCACTAGGGTGGGTCTTGAAATACTTCGACCCTACCTCGTGGACAGTTGTTACCATCCTGGTGTTATACTCGTCCACTGACGTGCACGATTCTAGGTACGCAAAACGGTTTTGCAGCTCAAGTTGAAAGTTTTCGGATCCCTGGATTTGGATAGGTGTTGGGCGATGCGTAGACGTCATCAGGCGTGACCGTTCCAGCTTCAGGTCGATATTTAATGTGCCTCTTACAATTCGGTGATCGCTTCCGGTTTTAAACCTGCTGATCACAGAGACATCATTAAATATGTGCCGTTTGTCTGCCAGAATGAAGTCCATCTCGCTTTTCGTGGAACCATCAGGACTTATCCAAGTCCACTTGCGTTGCGGCTTCTTTCTGAAGAAGGAATTCATCATGAAGAGACCTTCCTTCTCCAAAAAGTTAGCCAGTAAGTGTCCTCGGTGGTTCCGTCGTCCAATGTGTAGGGACCCACTTTCATCTCGGTGCCGCTTTGCATGCCCAGTCTCGCGTTGAAGCCCCCCATCACAACTTGAAATGAACTTTAGAGGTATGTATGGCTCTGCTTATGTCCTCATACATAACCTCAACCTCATTGTCAGGATGTGTCGAAGTCGGCGCATATACCTGTACAACCTTCAACGAATACCGTTTGGATATTCTGAGTGTAAGGTACGCTACCCTGGACGACACGCTCCCAACTTGCACAATGTTGTTGACGAGGGACTTGTGAACGAGAAACCCGACACCACCTTGGGACAAATGTTCGCCCTCCCAGTGATAGAACAAGTTTCCGGATTTGAGTATTATCGTGTCCTCCCCCACTCTTCGGACTTCAGATAAACCCACAATACTCCAGTTTAACTTGTCTATCTCTTCTTCCGGCTCTTTCACCTTGTCGTCGGTCCTCAGTGTCCTGGTGTTATATGTTGCCAGGTGCAGAAGTCGTTTTTGAGATTGGCTGCCCGATCTCTGCCGGCGATTCTTAGCACCCCCTGCCCCGCCGTTACCATAGCCGCTACCGTAACTAGGAATAGCGGGGCTGCCGGGGACTGGGGGCCGAGGCTTAGTTTAGGCTATTACAAGGGAGTTGTAGCCGGTAGTCACCACGCTTGGCCAGTGCGTGTTGGTGACCGCAGTAGATGTTCTTAGTCCGTAGGGAGACGCTGCTGCCCGTCTTCTGGAATATCCTATTAGTCGCCTTTTACGACATCCCAGGAATGCAATCATACCTATTTACAATGATTAAATTGGGGTTTATTTACAATGATTGAAGTTATACGTATTGATTTTATTATTTACACAAGCCTTAACAGATGTCCAAAATGCTCACCTCCTCGAGTGATGCAGATTTCAGCACGTTTGCACAAATTGTCCTTTACGCGGTTTAGCACAAGAACATTTCACTTCGAACTTTATCAAAAGCAGTCACTATTCTTAATTTTAATTCGTCTCTGTTCGAATACTTCGTAGCATACACAACACTTTTAACCACCCCCCACAAATAGAAATCCATCGGTGTGAGGTCCGGGGAGCGCGCCGGCCATGGCACAGGTCCTCCTCGCCCTATCCACCGATCACCGAAGTGATCATCTAAGTATATTATGTATGTCTGTAATATTCTTTATTACCTCGTATCTTCCAAACGGTGGTCGGTAATAGAAACATAAAAAACGGTATTAGAAACAAACATCATCCATGCGTCGGTAATAGAAGCAATCGCTATTTTAGATTCAATTATTATTTATTAAATATTGTGTGATTTAATACTGAATTTACGTACTGAATATCATAGGATATTTAATCATGTTAAAGAATAAATTAAAACACCTTTTCTAGCATATCAACATATATCTAATTTTCTGAAGTTCATCCAAAGTCGGCTTAAACTGGCGGTAATAGGCGCGTTTACCTTACTAAGTAAACTTAACTTGAAGATACAAAAGGTTTTGTTCTATTCTTATGAACTATTTCAGGTTTGCCATTTACTAAAATTACAACATTTGGTTCTTCTACTCTGATTACTTTGTAGGGACTGTTATATACACAATCCAATTTACTGCGATTTTCATTTTTAACTAGTAACAAGTCATCATTCTTATATGTCACAGAATTTACATGTTTATCGTATTTATTTTTTCTACACAATTTTGATTTTATTAAATTTTCTTGGGCATCTCTATGGGCTACTTGCAACCTATACCTTAATTCTAAACAATAGTCATCAGGATTATATAATGGATCTACTCTAGAACTTATCCTACAAGGCAATTCAGATTGTTTACCAAAAACAAGCTCAAACGGTGTATATTTTGTCGATGAATGAACAGTATTATTGTATGTGAAGCACCAAAAAGGTAACCATTGACTCCAAGTGTCTGGATGATGATCACATTGGATTCTTAAAAATGAACCCAGGTGTTTGTGTGCATTTTCTAAAGAACCTATTGTTTGGTGATGATATGCTGTAGAGTGTAATTTATCAATATGTAGTAGATTACATACCTCAGTCATAGTTGTTGCGGTGAACTCCGTACCTCGATCCGTCACGATTGTCTTCGGTATGCCAAACCTTAATATAAAATTATTAACTAAAGCCTTAGCTACACTAACAGATTCCTTATTTTTTAGAGGATACGCTTCTACGAATTTACTTAGCTCACACTGTAGAGTGAGGATATATTTATTATCATCTATGTCGCGGTCTAAAGGACCTACTAAATCTAAAAATATCTTTTCAAAAGCTGACGTAGCCGTAGTCGTAATAACTAATGGTTCTACGATATTACGCGAATGTTTCATTAGTTGGCATTTTCCGCAATTACTAACAAAATTTTTAACATCTCTTTCTATTCCTGGCCAGTAGTATCGTCTTTTTATATTATTAACCATTCTTCGTATGCCCGAGTGGCCACTAGTCGGTAGAAGATGGTAATCGTTAATAATGAATCGTTTTTCATTGTCACAATATATTCTTTTAACACCTCGTAAAATACATACACGCGGACCGGTCCATACTTCTCTTTCTTTAATCTCTTTGATAATTTCTTTGATGAACAACTCGTTGTCATCGTTTTTTATAACACATATTTCATCAATATAATTTTTTTTACAAAATTCACTCAATTTAGTCACAAATTCGACTCGCGTAAATTGCAATCTAAAATTGGTGTTAATGTAAATTATTTTATTACTTTTATCATAGTTAAAACATTCTGACTCTATTTCTATCATTTTCCTTTTATGCATTTCATTCACTTTATCTCCATTCACTAATACCATTTCCACAGCATTACTCGGTATTCTTAATATTTCCACAACTCGGGGTTGCGCAGGCCCCTTGTCAGTGGCAATACTAGGAACAACGCTACTTTCAGAACTTCTTTCATTCTTCTCCTTTTCTCTCCTTCTTTGAGCTCTAGTCATAACTGCCATAATTTTATTATTCATTTCTTTCAACTCTTCTGACGTCACTGTTAATCTAGATAATGCATCTGCTACAACATTATCTTTACCTTTCACATATATAATTTTATAATCATACTCTTCTAACGTCAGTCTAAATTTTAATAATCTACTGCTAGGGTCTTTCAAACTAAATAAGTACATCAATGGTTTGTGATCAGTCATAATTGTGAATTTTTTTCCAAATAAATAAGGTCGAAAGTATTTTATTCCCCAAACAACTGCTAGTAACTCTTTTTGAATAGTTGGGTAATTTTTTTCTGCAGAATTTAAAGGTCGGCTGGCGTAAGCTACAGGTCGCAAATCTTTATTACAAAGAACTGCTCCGATAGCCAAGCTGGATGCATCCGTTTGCAGTACAAACTCATTTTTCATTGAAAAATCAGGATACTGAAGAACGGGCGGTGACATTAGTGCTTTCTTTAATGATTGAAATGACTGTTCACACTCCATTGACCACTCGAATGGTATATTTTTCCGACAAAGTTTGTTCAAAGGTAAAGTTAAAATTGCAAAATTATGTATGAATTTCCTATAATAATTACAAAAGGCAACAAATCGTCGCACTTCGTCTGAATTTTTTGGTGTTGGATAATTTTTCACAACTGTAATTTTATCAGGATCTGGTAAAATACCATCCCTAGTCACTAAATGACCTAAATATAAAATTTCTGTTTTTAAAAATTGACATTTACTTGGATTTAACTTTAAATTTACACTCCTTAATCTTTCAAAAACGTCTAAAAGATTTTTATTATGGATTTCTAAATTTCTACCGAATATGACTAAATCGTCTAAGTAAACAAAACATTTGTCGTATGTTAAACCCGACATTGCTACTGTCATTATACGAGAAAATGCACTAGGACTCAGTTTCAAACCCATTGGCAATCGTCGCATTTGGTACTGACCACAATCAGTCGTAAATGCAGTCACCTTACGACTTTCTGGACTAAGCTGTACTTGGTAATATGATTGACTCAAATCTAAATGTGTGAAATAAATTGCTCCCGATAAAGAATCCAAAATTTCGTTGATGTTAGGTAGTGGGAACTTATCGTCTTGTATGATGTTATTTAATTTACGATAGTCCACTACTAATCTCCAGCTTTTACTAGCAGGGTTATGTGAAAGTAAAGGCTCGCATTTTTTGGGTACTAACAGAATGGGACTAGACCATTCGCTACGTGTCTCTTCAATTATTTCGTCACTCAACATTTTATTAATTTGTTTTTTCACTTCTGGCTTTAAACTATTAGGAATACGATATGGTTTTGTATAAACAGGTTTTGCATTCTCTTTTAAAATTATAGATTGCTCATATAAATTAGTAGTTGTAAGCTTATCACCCGGTAATTGAAAAATATCAGAATACTTAGAACAAATGGACTCTATTGTTTGTCTTTCACTGGAATGCAAGTGATCTAATTTCAGTAGCGGTAACAAAGCCTTAGTACGTTCCGAACTCGATGCACATCTATCAAATGAACAAATGTTATAATTATCCAAGAAATCTATGTCTGGTTGAAAGATAGGCAATGTTATAGTTTTATCACTCAAATTAAGTATTTTAATTGGTATTATGTTGTTTTTCGGTGTCGCTATTGAACTAGCTAAAAATATATTATCCTGTATTTGTTTTGAAAAAATTACACAATCTTTAGATATATTTTTATTTAATTGTATATAGTGAATAGATTCGCTACGAGGAGGGATATTTAAAAATTCTTTGCTAACCTCCGGTTGCTTATATAATTTTAATACGTGTTCTTGTTCACTACTTTTAAGTATGAGAATAGAATTTTTGAAATTAAATGTAACAGAAACAAACTTATTAAAAAAATCTTGGCCTAAAATACCATCAGAATTGCAGGGTAATCCGTCAAATAAATAAAATTTATGTTCAAAACTTTCTCCATTTTGATTTCTAAGTGTTAAATAAACATAACCTTTCGAAAAAATCTTGCCACCAATTCCGTTTATAATAATTTTATCTTTATATACTGGAATGTGCCTCGGTACCGCCTGAGTACTTACCGCCGATATTGATGCGCCGGTGTCAAGTAACCATGAGCACCTAGCATTGTTCACATATAAAGATGTATAATTCGCGTTGTTTAAATCACAAGTTAAAATATAATATTTATTAGGAACGAAAAAACTTATTATTTGAATGATTTTCAGGTGTATCAGAATTTTCAGAAAAATTCTCAGCTTGTACATGTGCAAAGTTCATATTTTGCCTGTGAAGTCCCCTACGATTTGCTCGTGGAGCTCGAACTCGACTCGATTGCATATGATAACCTCGATTCGGTTTACTATGCGTACCGTAGTTATTATCTATGAAGGATTTATTATTCCAATAAGAATTCCTCCCATTTTGATTCGAAGAACTCCGAAAATTTCCTTTTCGTCGTGGAAAAGATCTACTGCCTCGAGTCGCATTAACGCCATTATTAATCGAACGAGAATACGACTTACCTCGAATACTCATTATCGAGTCTGAAGACGAAGGTTGGGACAACTCCTCGTCCTGGGCCGCACGTACTGCGTCCTTGAGCTCGGCATAGTCGCGGGCTGAAATTATAGTGCTTAGTCTTCTATTTCTTAAGCCATCTGCAAATTTTTTTATAGCTAACTTCTCATTAATCGGTCTCAGAATTTCATAAGCCTGTTCATTTGAGTCAGCTTGTGAAATTGTGAGATCAACAAACAACTCCTCAATTTTATTAGCGTATTCTGAAATAGATAAATCGCGTTGGGAAATGTTATTTAGGTGTTGTAACAAAGAATTTGCAGATTTCTTAGTGAGTAAACGAATTTTCATGTCCTTGATTAGGTCATCACAAGAAGTGTAATTTGTCTTTAATTTAAGCTTAGCTGATTTACTGAGTCTTGTCTTTAGTACAAATGTAATTAATAGTTTTTTACATTCACTACTCTTTAAACAATTTTGATACATTTCAATACCGTCTATAATTTTTTCAACAGATAATTCACTATTATCCATTACCGGTATGAGGCTTGCAGCCGTTCTTAAATCAAAAGTATCCATGGCTGAATAGCACTCAGAGCTTTCACTACTAGAACTAGAACTAGAACTAATACATGTACTCGTATATGATAATATTTTTTTATAAAGATTTTCTATATTATCGACTAAATTATCAAATATAATTTCTGAATATTTAATATCTTTTATTTTAGGGATATTAGTAATTAAATTCTTAAATAACCCGTATAACTCGCTTGCTTCAGTAATTTTATTTATTACAGATTGCGGTTTATCATATCTACGCTTACCTAATTTTCTAAGATATATTTGAATATCTTTTAATTTATCATGAATAGAGTGAAGCTCATTCATTGAGAAAAAAAAAATTAAACAAAAAAAATATTTTTAAGAGGATTAAAATGTATCAATTATTACTACTTACTACACTTACTTCCGGATACCCATAGTAATATAATTAAACTTAATTTACGAATATGTCCATTTTCCGTCGGCACTTTTTATTTCTGTTACACGCACACACACATTATTTATTTTTATTTTTCACAACACTACACGACGCGACGTATGGACGATGGGATGTAGGCCGGGGTCTAGGCTTCTAGGCCGGGGATGGGTCGCGCTCCCTGGTAGAATCTCGTCCCGATAGCCGCATCCGGATCCTCCGAAACGCGTCTTCTCTTAATTCATTTCTGACTAATTCCAGATGACACCTCTTGTAATTCTTGTATACCAGGATTAAAATGGCAATTCCGCAAACAGCTATTATTACAGAAATTAATATATTGTTCGTTTGAAAATGCGTACTTATATCACTTTGGTTTGAAGGATTGTCGCCGTGCTGGTTCACTATCACCTCCTTATTCTGGCACTCACATTTTGAGCATGACTTTCCCATTTTTTCTGTATGATGATGCCGTGCCGTTGCCGTAAAGTAGAGCGATGACGGGAAGACGGGAATTTTCCATTGCTGTTGGAGTTGCAATTTGCTGACACTATATCCGTTTTGTTGCGGCGCGGCGGCATCGCGGCTTCGCGTTTGTAATTCTACGCGCTGCTTAGCGCTCATGCCGCAAAGGCATGGCCAGCAGGGTCGCCATGAGGCGCTCGAGGCGCGGGGGGTAAGGCTTGAAATGATAGACAACCTTTCTTCCTGGTATCCGGTTTATTACTAACTTAATCATTACACAATTTACCTTTATAACCATACACTACACTATTATCTGCTAATAATATAATAATATTACTTTGATATTTACACTATATAAAATAAAAATAAATACTTTAAAGCAAAAGTAAAATTAATTAAAATAAATGTATATAACTAGGCCCCTGCGATGCAGTACCTATGATGCTGGCAGCATTCCCTCGCTGTTTGGCGATACTATCACGCTGAGCAAGAAAACTGCCAGCTCTAGGGTCACTCGTCTTGTCTTTTAATTTTTTACTTATTTCTTTAAAAAGATACATAATTAGTTAAAATGATTTATTAAAATAGTTTGTCTGTAGCCAATTAAATCAAAAAAATACGACTATTCTATGTTTATTTGATTTAAATATAATTGTATGGCGCATGGTCTTGATATACGCCTTGTCATAACTTTGCTATATACGTTTAGAAAATTGATATTGAGCTCCGTGTAGTAAAATCACTCCAGGAATGTCGACAGAAGTGAAAACTTGAACAATTATGTGTATCGTGAATTGTCAGGAAAACTTTTAATCTGCAGGAATTAATTTCAAATGAAGTGTTCTTTATTCATTAAATTTTTAGTGAGTACATTCCGCTGAGTACGCACTTTTGAATGAGCTGTCTGGAATGTTTAGAAATACCTCATTACTCATGAAAATATACAGAGGGGTCGAGGTTGTCGGTAACGGTTTCAGTAACTCGCGACGAGATGAATGGTTTTTTCCCATCTCAAAAATGCCCAACGAACCTAGAGAAGTTTTCACTTCAAAAATGTAAAAACTATAGATCTTTCAAACTATAGATCTTTAAAAATAAAAACTATACATCTTTACCATGCAAGATTCTTAAAAATAAGCCTTCCGAATTTACAAAAGTTGTAATTTCATTGGTGCTATCGTAAAATCTAGTAAAAAAAAATCATGATGAAAGCCTTTCATTAAACGTTCCCACTAATAAAATTTTGCTACAGAATCCCTGAGGAATTTCAGACTATTTAAATCAGCTCAAAACTAATTAGCTGTCGCCGCAGACAGCGTTGCACAAAGGGTTGCACTATTCCGTTACATCAGCAGCAACATGAAACGATGCAAAATATTTTGTCATCAGTCTTTTATGAGAAATAAAGTACGTACATAATTTGTGATTCAATACTGTTTCAAGTAACAATGGAATTAATTTAATTACCTGACAAAGATTTCAGAATAAAACTTAATTGTTTGACATTATAAGCAGTATTAGATTTTAGGTCGTCTCTGGGTGATAGAAGATTATCTGTGTATTAGAAATTAATTATTTGAAAACACGCAACAAACAACATCACATGAAAACTCGAATAAAAGTTAACAATGTTTTTAATGTTATCCAATACCCATAGTTTAATTTAAAACGCATATAGCATAACGGCATTTGTATCTACTCGTATCTCAACTTATTTATTGTGACCACAGGCGACAGAATTTCTTGAGCGTTTCCGCGTCGCATGAGACGTCAGGTGGCATTAAACCAGTGACACTCCTCTTGGCCACTAATTCCTCTACAACTTGCACTAGAGCAGTGTGGTGGAGTACCCTCAATCTTGAATAGACCCTTGCCCTAAAGTAGACGTTAACGGATTAAAGTTTAGTCTCAAGTTTCCAATCCACTTGGGCACCGTGGCAGCGATTACCAAATAGCAGTCTTACTATCAGACAGCGAGCATCCACTGGACTCAGAAGGCTCAGGACCGGTCAGAGTGGCGCAAGTTAGGGGAGGTCTATGTCCAGCAGTGGACCTCCAAGGGCTGATGGATGGATGGATGGAATCTTACTATGAGAGGAATATGTGGGCAAAGTGTTCAATTAACTAAGGTACTTAAGTAAATTATAAACAAAGCAGGGAATTTTTCCGGCTAGTTTCATAACCAAAGCGATAACCATAAATCAAATAAAAACATTTATCAAAGGTAATTATGCAAAAGGATCGGCAAATTGGGCAACGTCAGCCATTTTACAACACCTTTTATGCTGAGAACGGTAGGGTTCCTGTACTTTTAATTAATATTGAATGACGGTGACGGGTAGAACTACCCGGATTAAACAGTATATACGTGGGAAAGCGTTGCGATGGCCGATATAACAGGGAAAGTAAGTTAATTACTAAATTATTTTAGAAAATAATAGTAAAATGATGAGCATAAGGAATTTTTGTAAATTGTTTACATATAAAGTATGTGCACATTGTGCATACTTAAAATTCGCATTGTAATCAACATAGAGGAGTGTATATTGTAGTATCATTACTTAATAAGAAATAAATTTAAAGTTCATTTTAATTATTTGTAAGTAGTCGTATTATTTTCAGTAAACTCGCAACAGTATTTGGTCGACACAAACAATATAAGATTTTGGGTTTTTGAACTAAATACATACCTAGAGTAGTTCATATCTTAAAAATATACAACTTTTTAAGAACTACGAAAATTTGCGTTATTGGATCTAAAATAACTTTGTATTGTATTACAAAATACGTTACTGTACAACAAAAACATACCAGAAAATAATAAATTGAACAATGCGGTCTTATCACTAAGAAGAAACATGTTTGTGAACGGTTAAAGCAAGCAAGCAAGCAACAACCCATAATTGTCCCACTGCTGGGCTCGGGGTCTCCTCTCACAATGTGAGGGGTACAGGCCATAGTCTACCACGCTGGCCAAGTGCGGATTGGTAGACTTCACACACCTTTGAGAACATTATGGAGATCTCTCAGGTGTGCAGGTTTCCTCACGATGTTTTCCTTCACCGAAGCAAGTGATAATTAACTTGTAATACGCACATAATATTTGAAAATTAGAGGTGCGTGCCAGGATTTGAACCCGGGCCCCCGCGTTCGGGAGACCAACGTTCTAACCACTAGGCTATCACTGCTTAAAGGTTGTAGTTAAACGGTTAAAGGTTGTACTTAATTTATGAATAATTATTGTGCAGGAATAAAGAAGGGATATAAATCGAAGCACGTTAGATCATAATAATGACTGAAAAATTGAGTTAAAATTAAAGAGACAGCTAAGGACAGATGAAAAGAAAATAAAATTTAAATTTTAATTTTATAGCTCACTCCGCTTTAATGTGACAGGTCACGAAAATCAGCCGCGTCCACCGCGAAAAATAATTAAACTTGAAGCTGACGAAATCGGAAATGGTTTTTGGGATTTTATTAAACATTTTTATAACGTTCAAGACGGCGGTCGACGCTTTGATGTGAATGATAACATAATTTAAGATTCTTTATTCTCTAGAGCCTTTGTAGAATAATAGGATTTGATGGACGACCCTTTACGTCGATTGAAATGATGCCGTCTGTTAAAATAAATGTTTTGATTCAGATTTAGGATTTTGTAACGTTTCAATATAAGCATTGTGCAGGGGTATACACATAGGGTACCGAAAATAGACATAGACTGGAAACTTTTAAATTCGTTTACCTTGAAGCTTTCATTTAAAATTAAAAAAAACCTCGACTTAAAAAAACTAAAAACTCCAACTCGGTGTCTCTGCTGTTAGTTGTTGAGAAGTATCCTGCTGATTATATTACAGATGATACGGCATATCAGGTCCAAACTAATAAGTTATTATAACATAATTTTATTCAATTATGTATATGTAACCCTCTCGTTCAAGTCACACATTGATAACATAAAGCTACATAGGCACAGTCTCACGTTGAACTTTTAAAAATACGCGAGGTTGAAAGTAGACGATGTAAGCGACGTGTAAAATAACAACTTCAAAAATTTACTTAGGTGCTACATATCCATGGAGATCAGAATATAGTGGTGTAGATTCCCAAGCGAAGGCCTCCCATTTGCTATTCTTATTACCGCTAAATAATAAAGTAATAGTTTCATACGTAAGCATTCGAGTGTACGCCCACAGAGCTCTGAGGACGTTTCGTCGTGAATTTTAAAACGGTTCGTGAGCCTCGTAACTGAGTGTTTACGACAGCCTAGTTCAAAGATACGTCAATTTTGTTTACACTCGGTACATATTTAAAAGTCACTTTGCTCCACCTAAATTTTACACAGAATTTTATTTATATTCAAATTCAGAATAATTTTATCATGTGAGTATTTTTTTATTGGAACGAAGTTCCTTATCGCGCGTTATGAAAGGGGGCTAGAAGGAAAATTTTCTTACGAAATGTTGGCAAGATACTTTTTGAAGTGATTCAGAGAGTTTTACAGGGATGGCGCTGTACAACTTTCTGAATCACGCTTACTTTCTGAATCACTTCAAAAAACAATACTTAAATCGAAAGGAACTTCGTTCCATCCGGGTGTCCCTTGACACCTCTCATTTTTGCTTTAAGAACTCGCCTAAAGAAGAACCTAACGCCATTGTCTTATCCGTTCTGCAGGGAACACGAGACGATTAGGTTACTATGTTCATTAGTAAAGGTTGTGATCTCAAAGGCAACTGCGACTAAGTTTGACGTAATCCATTTATATCTATTGAGGAGGAAAATTTGGCTGGGGTTCAAGATGAAGGAGCTTCTACCAGAAATTTATGCCGTATTCGTGATTACAAATGGTGTGAAACAGAGGCTCAGTATATCGTATAAACGTAACATTAATAACGATAATGTAAGCCATTTGTTTATGAACTCCACTTTAAATTTCGCAAAACATTGAACAACTTTCTTTAACCCGCTGAGTTTGTTAACATTATCCTCTCGCAATTTTGCGGTGGAACCGTACAAAAAACTCCCCTGAGTGATTGTTAATGTTCAGTCTAACTTTACTACAACGAGATGGGAGGTAACATTAATCTAAATTATACGTTCGCGTGTCCTCTCACTTTGTCCACTATATTTTCCGCACAAAAATCTAAACACTGCAGCACTGAAATAAAAGTTTGAACACGGCCATTACCTTTAATATTTAATACCACAACACAATAATACTGAACGTTGCATTTTGTTTGTATTTTACAGACAAGTTCAAGCGCTTGTTCCGGTGGACTAGAATCTAGTTCATACTTTAAATTGTATCCAACCCTGTACTTTTATGTGTAACAGACGAATGAGTAGATACCCACTGAAAGGTAAAATTGTGCCAGTCATACACATAGACAGCATCTGTAATGTCTAAGGCTCATTCTTTTAACTGCCCGACGTCGTGTTAACCATCAGAAGTAGATCGAGTTGCATCTTGATGTGAAGTCTTATGCTGGCCATACACGATCAAGTATATTTGTCAAGTTTGCAGTGGACTTGACGCGGCATCCAGTAATCTTGACGGTATGGCTATCTAGCCATATAGCTATCTCATGCAAACTGGTTCAGGTCAAACTGCAAACTTGACAAGTACACTTACGCCGTAATATTATATCGTTTTATCGGTCTTAATTAATTTACTGCTACTAGTGTCCCTACGCAACATAAATGGGTTAACAAAAAAAAACGTTTCAGTTGACATTTTTGATTAGTATTATTCGTCTATTTGTAAACACTTTATAAAATTATATATTATTCGTACTTGGCTGGTATTTTCTTTCTTTTAAAACAAAAGCTTTATCACAAAAGGGTTTAAAGCAATACAAAGATTTTACTAAAACGAAAAAAGGGATATTCTTACATTTACTGAAGCCGAGCATAAGTTTAAATGCACTCAGTGTGGACCGTTTCCGAAACATTTTTGGCAACCATCCACATAGCGTTGTGCACCTCTTCAACGGCTTTTTGCCAAATGTACCGCTGAACCGAAGGTGCTCAAAGTTTCGGGCGCAACATATTTTAAACGACGCATCCTATCACAGTAACGCCAAATGTTTTATTTAATCCACTCATTTGCATGCACTTTGTTTCGTACTGGATATTTAAAGTTGAGAGTGGTTAGCGGTTTAAACATCAAGACACTCATACTTTTGTACTTGGATTTCAGTGTGACAGGACTGCAACCTTGCATTGGACATTTATATTTTTAACGCCCGATGCAAAAAGACTGGTGTTATTGGTTTGATGTGTTGTCGGTGTTGGGTCTGACTATGGCATCGTTGCTCCTAAACAAATGGACCGATTATGATTCGTTTTTTTGTTTGAAAGTTGATGTTTTTGTGACAAAAATTTGTCAGTATTTTTATGAATTTTATTGTACAATGTATAGTTATTTATGTAAATAGCCTACAAAGAGATAGCCAAGTGGATAGCTTTGCCCAGGTAACAAAAAAGTATAATCTGTTTTTTATAGTGGTAACAAGGGTAAAATAATTATGTTTGATCTATTAAGGTAAAATTATTTAATAATAATGCTTACTTTACATAATTATAATAATCTCGCCGCGAAATCAGCGTGTTTGATTAAATTATAGAGTTACCGCGGAGTAAATATTAGATTTAATTGTTTTTACTAATCACGTAATCTGTACTACTGATATCTAGGCCATGTCTCTGTATTGTATTTAATTACAGACATAGTTAAGGTATTTACTAAGTTATCTAGGAATGGATACTAATACAAATAAAACCGTATTACTGACTGAAGCAATAGGTGTATAGCATTTATAATTAAAAATAATAATTTATAAAAAGGACAATGCAATTTCACAAAATAAATTTTTACTAGAGGCCAGGATAAATATTTGAGATTGAATATATCAAATTATTGATGTTTTCACTAGACTAGTACTCGTAGATTTTAAAAGAGAGAGGAGAGTGAGGATTAAGTTAATATTGCAACTATATAAATAACATTAATATTGCATAATGTAATAATTTGCTTAGGTAGCTTACCTGCACACCTGAAAGTATCTCGATGTTTTAAAAGTTTACCCTAAAACGGTGTTTTTACCGTTTGGGCGTAGACAAACTGCGTAGACAAAATTACATCAAGGTTAACTATCCTTAATTCTCTAGAGACCTTAGCCCAGTGTTGTTAATAATGGTGATAATGATGAATAATACAATAAGAAAATAATGCAACATCACAATATACATTTTTACGTTGCGCAACTTTCATATACCTTAGAAAGTGCTACGTCACGAGTTATTATTAGGTTAGGAGCGGTAGATAAACAATGCTGTAGTAACGTGATAATTGCTATCTGCTTACTTAAACGTATATATATTAATATGCATATAGGAAGTATTTAGAAATACTTTATGTAGCAAACACAATACTTCGATTTAGGTGACGATGTTTTATTAATAATATAAATTATATTAGCTGCGTAGCCGTTAAGTTGTAAATACCTATGATATAGGTCATTAAAGTCCCTCAGTTTATTTGTGAGGAAAAAACATTTTATAAAGCTTTTATTACAGCATTATTATCAATAATAATTAATTAGTTATATAAGTATCTAAGTTTGGTTAAAGTTTTAATATCTACCTTACCATTGCGGTAAATAGTAATACACATGCTGGTTTTAATATAGAATTTGTATTAATCTCGTCTCTTGTTCACTTATTCCTTCATCTTATTCTTTAGTTATATTCCAATATGGTGCATCTTTGGAACGCCGAAGTTTAATATCAGCTGATATTAAAAAAAAACCCGACGTACGATCCGTCTTGATGGAAGCCGATTTAAATCTTTTGTCAAACTTATGCCAAATTGAATTCATGTTTATTAAAACTATTTTAAGATATAAAATATTTATAATAATATGATATAAAATATTTTATAACTTCTTTTATTTCCAAGCGTACTTGTCATTATCATTCTCGTACTCATTCACACTTCTAATTCATTTTGTCTAAGATCACGCAGATTTGATATCTCTCTTAAATATCTCCATAAGCAAATCAAGAATAGTCTTGGGCTTTTATATAAACTACTAAATACACTTTTTTTATAAATTACTAACAAAGTTGAGTCATCGTAAAATTTTCCACGTCACTGTTTGTTACGTCCACTAAAATATGTATAAGGCATACGCAGATTCTGTAGGCATCTGCGACTCAAACCAATATTTGAGTAGAACAGAACGTGTATCTGTAATACATATATCGACGAGACCACAGCTTCGATTGCGAACTTTTTCTTGTTTATTTCCTGCCTCTTTCACATCTGTTTGAAGCTGGAATTCCAAAATTCTTTCCCGAACGTGGTTTAGGGTTATTTTGTTCTAGTCAAAGATTTAGGCTTTTGTTTTCGTAATCAAAAAACGAGGAGAATTTCAGATTAATTCGTCAAGAGGATCAGCTGAGAGATATTTATAAATTCGATTATTTTAACTTTTGTTTATTTAAATGGCAAATAAAGTAATAAAGCTGACCAGAGTGTTCCGAAGGCTTCTATATTAATGCATCAAAACAGTTTGATATTTATTTACGAGGTATGATCATATAAATAAGTATTTATTCACACGAAAACCTCATATGAGGTGTGTTCATACCTCATACAGCAGACGAGTAATAGCCAACAGTCGAATTACATTGCAACCACATGCAACAAAATACCATATGCTCCTCCCTTTCTTTGTTATACCTTCTAATACAGACATGTGTACCTGTACCTCAAATGTTAACAATATCAATGAGAGTATACATCGTTATAAATCAAATACACATTATTGCACCTGAATAATGGACGTTGCAACGCTGAGTATTAATAAACATTTTAGGGTCAATATAAATTTTGTAGCTAATAAAGAGCCACGACCACGACAAGCAGAACCAGAATGAAAATTGAAAGGCACATTCATCTAAATAACAGAGATATATTGTAGAATAGGATAACATTGTTGTGATATTTAGAAAAAGTAGAAGAATTTTATCAAATAGGAAATCGCCCTCGCTTCGCTTCGGGAAAAATAGTAAAAAAATGTCACTCGGGGATAGTGTAGCATCCCAAAAGTGAAAGAATTTTTCAAATCGATTCGGTAGTTTCGGAGCCTATTCAATGCAAACAAACAATCAAATTTTTCCTCTTTATTATGTATATTAGTATAGATTTATATACTAAACATTTATTAAAACATATAAAAAAATCAAATTGAGCAAATGAAAATACGAAAAGAAAATATATAATGTTTAAGGTAGTTCTCATATAATGTACTCTTTATTGTAATGTATTGATACATCATTATACTGTAATGAATTGCTCCAATATATCTCCAACAAAATTGAAAAAATGTTCAGACACTCCTTTGTTCCAACTTCATTATTACTTACATTAAATTTATTATATAAAATTCCATTCATTCAGAAAAATTGATTAACTTATTCAGCCAAGTGATTGGGTGAAGCAAGCTCTAAGAGAAAAGATGACCCAAAAGGGATTTATAGCCAATATTCCTTTCAAATTACCATGATTGGCATCGAATTGAGTACGCTAGATAAAACGAATTGGCTCATTCTTGCCTATCCAGGCAGAGTAAAATCAGCTTATGCGATGAAATACAATGAAAAGTAGGTACTATCATATTCTAATTTCGAATGAATTTGAGCTTAAATTGCTCTTTATGTACCTCTCATAAGTATGATTACATTTTAAATTTCTTTTTGTATTACTCTGAGGCAATATGACCCCACAAATATTATCAAAATTCAGATGTTGGGTGGTTGGAAGAAAATGTTATCATTAAACCCGCCCATTGTACTTGCTTATTGAGTTCAATAAAGTATTTTCATTTCAGACATCCATGTTGAATGATATGGACTGACAGAATTGTTAAACTTCTCCTGTTCTTTAATTAAACTTTTACATAACTAAATAGTTTGTTAAATTACGCATTAAAGGTTTCAGCCTTTTAGCACTTCAATGGCTTTTTCCGACAACTGAGGGTACCTACAGCACGTTACCGCTCGAATGGTGAATAGTGGAGCTTAGTGGCCATATAACCAAACCCAGCCAAGCCCTTGATGCCGTTTTTGGTTTCTCATACCGACGGCTAAATGTCCTCCGCAATACGGAAGCCATCAAGGCTATAAGGATAAGGCATTATTGAACTACCGTCCGCGGCAGCAGTTTCTCCCCCAACTCCATTCACCTGATGGTAGGTGGCTATCGTCGCCCATGAACATCAGCAATACCAAATACATCAATGATGCATTGCCGGCCAAGAGGGAGAGAGAAGAAAAAGAAAAAAATAACTGGCTCTCAAGTCCCCAGCTGGAACACGATGAGAAGTTTAGTGGCTGACTCATGCTCAAGGGTGGTAGCTTTCCAAGTGAATCCCAGAGAGATGGAGAAATCCCATGGAGATATAAGTAAGAGTAATAGTAGTATAGTATTAATGGTAATATTCCCAATATAATCTCTCCGAGGGGCCCTACCACCAGCAACACAGTTGGTAAGCTTGGTCGATCAATGACGACCGTCTCTCTAAAGGGTGTCTTTTATGAGTGATCCACCTGACAAAATATGCTTTGTACGATTTGAAAAAGAAGTCTCGAACTGAGTATCCATTGTAAAGTTATTTACGATTTTCTTAATAAAATAAATACCATTATAGTCCCCACGAACTAAGAATGCATATTTGTCGTTTGTCATCGCAGTGACACTAGAGATGTACAAAAAAAATCGATTCAAGAAAAATCCAATTTTTGCAACAAATCGATTCAAAATTGTAAGACTTTCTAATCGATTCAATAATTAAATTGTAAATTCTAAAAACCGAAACATTTAGATATCCACAAGTAACTGGAATGATACTGCCTCCATTGAGCTACTTAAGTTACTTTACCACACCTATACGCTCAATAATTATGTATTTACGACTATAATAAAATATTTTTTTCCTAAAAAATTCACTGTTAATTCGTCCGCGCCGCATCCAGCGTATGAAATTTGGGTTTCGGTTGAATAATGAATATTCTAACCGTATTTTAATCAGTTCAAATGGCTGCGGTTAGAGATTATCGTAATAAACACTTTTGGTCATGTTCTTATAGAAGAGAAGAAATTAAATTGTTTAATTTTTAAACACAAAGAAAGAAATAAAATAAATTCATTTTTATTAAACGCTTTTATTTAGCTTCACTTCGGAGCATCAAAGCATCAAATCTTGTAACGTTAATTTGAATGACTTCCCTTTAATGAAAATTGATGAAATTTGGCAGACATGTGTATTTCCGATGACAATACACGAAAATCATATTTTAAACTAATTTTCATTGTTTATTTGTTGTTAAATTAAAAAAAAACGATTTTCAGACTTTAGACGCATAATTCTCTATGTTCTATTTTACGTAGAGACTTGAAATTTTCACAACTTGTAGCTAATTTTATAAACTAAACATTATTGAAATAAAAGCGTTTAAAAAAAAAAAATTTTTTAGGATTCAACTTATTATATTAAGTTTCGATTATAGTAATGTATCGATTATTATGATTTTATAAGTGGTTTCATGCCGTCACATCACTTAACGTCAGTGTAGATTTTGTCATCTTCATATAACATTGATTCGACGCCTTATTTTTTTATTCAATTTTGCATAAATTATGATGTGATGGGATTTTTACTAGATTATAACGTTTAATATGATTTATAAATAACGTCAATACGAATACGATACAATACGAATAGGGATTTTTAACAAATTTTGGCAAAATCCTTTGTTCGTAAGTAACCAACTATTCATGTCAATTAAATAATTATTCCATTTTGCTCAAAGACGTACGTACAAGGTTGGTTCATATTAATAAATGGCAGCTATCATTAATGCGTTCTTAGATAATTTTGAGTATAATTTCATTTGTTATTTTCCATTATTATTTAAACGAGCAATAACAAGTTTCTTATCGAGAGTTGTTGAATCACTAATTAATAAATCTCTGAAGTTGTTGACTTGGAAATCGTGAGCGACAACTGTTTCGTCTATTTGAATTAAAGCTGACATCTGCCTCGAAGCAAAAAGATAAGAATATCTGAAAACTCGATACTATATTAATTTTAGATTTGTTTTTGGTATGATAATTATGAACATATTTTAAGTATTAATAAAAACCGGCCAATTGCGTGTCAAGCCAGGCGCAATGTAGATTTCTGAAGTTATAAGTTTATCGACTATTATTCCATAACTAATTATGCTAACAAAGCCGTGATAAGATTTCTTTTAAATTCGTTATTTATCCTATTTTTTTTGTGAATTTTTTCGTTACTGCAATTCTAATCGTTTAACGTGTTAAATAACTTGACTCTAACCAAAATTAGCACTTCAAAGCCAAATATTTCGCAAACGGATCCTAAATTAAAAAATCGTTTGAGAAGACCCATATTTCAACGACACCCAACACTATGGGGTAGACGAAGAAAAATTATTAAAAAATTTATTTAATTTTTTTTATAAATTATTTAAAATTTATTTAAAATTATTTTCGAAAACTTTATTCTATCGTTTTGTAGTTGCTAGTTTTGTAGCTTTCTATCACTCTGCGC
This sequence comes from Thymelicus lineola, assembly GCA_963932265.1. Taxonomy (NCBI): domain Eukaryota; kingdom Metazoa; phylum Arthropoda; class Insecta; order Lepidoptera; family Hesperiidae; genus Thymelicus; species Thymelicus lineola. The sequence goes on along the minus strand of OZ010692.1, from coordinate 729,845 downwards.
TACGCTTCGGACGGACGGACATGACGAAACTAGAAGTGTTCCGATTTTTCTTTGGAATCTTAAAAAAATAAGATATAATAAGAATTAATTTACCTTAAATAGTTTATTATATGAAATTGGAAGTGGCAAGCAGACTGATTAAATGTGCCAGTGATCCTATTAGACATACATTTCTACTATACACGTATAGAGATCTCCATACATATTCAATAGGTACTACGAGTATATAAACCCTATTCACTGTGTCCAGTCCTGGATTTGTCAATAGGCCGTATAGGCCGCGGCCTATGGGCGGCAGCGTCCTAGGGGCGGCAGATTTCCGAAATTCTTGTTTTTTTACGCACTTTCTTAGTGACTAATTCAGTGCATTCCTTACTATGAATGGAAAATTATTACTTTAGAAAGGTACATGGGGCGGCGAAAATTTATTGGCCTACACTCATAAAAAATATAAATCCGGCACTGACTGTGTCGTTTATTTGTTAAAAACTTTTTAGCAAGTTTCCTAAAACATAAGAAAATATTCAGTTTTTCTATGCGTACCTCGTTAACCCAACTTGAGCATCGTCATCATCATTTCGTAGCCTTTGTAGAAAAAAAGGATAGCAAACAAGTGAAAGAACTTACCCTGATAAGAGGTTTAGTCCCCGATGGCCCCACATAAACCTTTGGATCAGGACCACATCAGTTGAAATACAAACTTTAGACCCTAGCTTAAGGCACTGTATAAAACGGAGCGATTAAACCGAGTAAAAACTTTGTCGAGAACTTACCTGTTGGTTTTTTATCTGTAAAAAACGAGTAAAAGTTTGGTTTTATGTTCCTCAGAATTTTCGAGATACGCATTAGACAGTGTTAGTTAGTAGTAAGTATTGTTTTTTAAACCCAGATCATCTAATTGTAAGCAATCATTATCGTCAATTTTAGCCGTATTGGGGCGGCTTAGAATACTAACCCCAAGCCCACGCCGGATGGGTGACGTAAAAGGTGACTAAATCCGGCCCGCTGGTAGTAGGGCCCCTGGAGGGATTATATTGGTAATGGTGTCCATATTAGGCGGTGATCACTTATAATCAAGTAACTTATTGGCACGTTTGCTACCGAGTAATTTTCTCTGTTCTATTGAAATTAGTTTTAATTTTATTTTATTACAAAATCCACAAAAGCTCTTAAGGGAAATAAGATAGTATACATATATTTTACGAACTATCTTACAACCAATAACGGATTTACATTTTTTATATATATTTTTGGCTACACTTACAGATTATTACTAAGGACATCCATTGAATGTAATTATTTTAATGTGTTTAGTATGTTTTGCAAAACAAACAATAATGAATGAACCAATTGAATCTGTTACGATCCACAAGGCATGTTTTCTGCAACGTGTATCCCTAGAGACGCCTTTTCCCTATCACCGAAAAGCGAGGGTAGAATTATTTTTTGTATTAGACGCGCGTCTGTTGTCTCTGATTTCATTTATTTTATGGCGATTTTCAGTGATGATAAAAATACCTAAGTAGATTCCGCGCTTCGGAGGGCACGTAAAGCCGTCGGTCCCGGTTGTTATCATAAGATAACAGTCGCTAAGCCATGTCAGAGGCCCTCGGGTGGTTTAAAAATTTCCGACACTCGGATTCGCCACTAACCTCTCCACCAATCAGCACTGGAGCAGCGTGGTGGAGCGTGCTCTAGGCCTCCTCAAGAGGAGAGACCCGTGCACAGCAGTGGGCTATTAATGGGTTGAAGCCAGATTCTTTATATGGTATGGTATTATAATATGTATATCTTTATCGTTTTGTAATTGGTATACAATACAGACAAACCCGGCATTCACGCAAGATTAAGGCTTCCCGCCCACGTCCGACTTTTTGTAGGACCGATAATCGGGCCGATTTTTCCTCCGATTCTTATGACCGATTTTGTGGCCGATTGTCGGTGAGTCGGTGAGAACGCATATATTTCCAAAGATGTTTAACTAAATACAGATACGTTATGCCCTTAAAAATCGACCGAAAAATCTGTTCCGACCGAGCTACAACACACACACGTTTATCTTTTGTTTCCCTACACCAATCACTAGTACATTGGCAAATTATGTAAAAAGGATGGCATTACTAAACCCATAATAGTGAAAAAGACAGCTAGTGTTTGTCGCTCGCGTCAATCTATATAGGCTATGTTCTTTATCGCTCATGTGTCAAAACTAGATCGCTATCTCTTTCTTCATCTGAATATGGCGTCTTTGCATGAGTTATTAGATAGTTTAGAAAAATAATTGAAAAAGACTAAATAATCTAAGTATCTTAGCGTACTCAAATGTGGTATGAGATTCCTTGTGTTTTGTTAACCTTGGAGTCATAATTGGTGCATTTTCGAAACACACACGATGGCATTTTGATTTATTTTCGTAAGGACGTATGAACCTACGATGCGCCACGCTCGTGATTGCGCTCGACGCAGACTAATCACAAGAGTTCCCAATTGGGAACTTTTTGAGTCACACAACGCGCGCGCTTATGACCTATCTGCCTCTTTTTAATATATAATATCATTGTATATTTCCGAACGTTCCATTTTTCACCGATATCGGTCGGAATGCACCGATTTTATTTCTGACCGACTTTTTTGTAGGACGTGTGCGTTGCACCATTGCTATCAGTACGTTCTATTTTTCTCCTACAAAAAATCGGTCACTGATTATCGGACGTGGGCGGGAAGCCTAAAGATGGTACAGAAACTGTCAACTTCTAAATGACAGAGCTTAACCTTTGTTTTCGCATTTTGAAACTAATGAAAATGAGTTTTGCACCGGTTTTTAATTGTGAAATTTAAATTACACTTCAGCACCAAGCAGCACAGCCAGAGAACTGAATAAAACGTTTGTGTTCAGATTAAAATGTTCCCCAAAGTCGACATTCTTAATTTACGTTGAACCCTACCGGTAACATCTGGACTTCTCTCAGTTTATTTCCATTAAATTCTGTAAAAATGTCCTTGTGTAAAAAAAGGACCACATTGCAAGATGAAAATAACCATAATACCAAGTCACACTTCAGAATAACGACAACGAAATCCCTCATTTACATTGAAATAGGACACTGGTGTATTCCGTTCACGCCCTCGCCACCGAGCGATACGACGAGCACGAAAGAATACGATCCCAACGAACACTGTAAAATAATTATAATGTAATGTGCGACTGGTTTTTTCGTTGCTGAATACGAGATCACCCTCATATCATTTGTCAGGCATGATCTTCGTGAAACGCTCATATCCAGTCGTCTAAGCTAAGTGCTAAGCAACAACGGCTGCGCTCGGTAGTTGTTCAACCGCTTTTAACATTTCTTGAGCTTCCGTGCTTTGGGGGCACGTAATTCTGGCTTTTATCGCTACAAAGCAGTCGTTAAACCTTCTTTGAGGCTTTCAGACGGCATAAAAATGTCTGACACTAGAGTTGGACAGTCACATCACTTCTTCACACTGGACTAGTGTGGTGCAGTATGCTGTATGAGAGTTAAGGGGAGAAACCTGCGGGTCCTTACGTGGATTATCAGTGGATTGCAGTCAGTCATACGTTGCTGAATTAATCACGCATTGAGGCTGACTTTAGCTTAAAATTAAAAAAAAAACTTTAAATGCCTGTGCATTTAAGTCCATTGGAATCAAATTGAAGTTATTTACATTAAAGCCCTTGATAGACTAATCAAACACACCTACTTACATTAGAATAGGCTAATCATTGGGTACGTTCTATTCACGCTCGTATTGCGTACTGAGTGCCATAGCGAAGTATAATTATAGGGAGAATACGTACTGTAATCAGTTTAATGTTACGCAGTCTTAATGCCCTTTTACACAAGCGGGATTGAGTCGCTGAAATCCGACCTCAACTAAGCACTAAAGCCAGATTTATATCAAAGATCTTGCAGATTGCTTGACTTCATTTTACCGTAGGGGGTTTGGTTTAGCCGTAGAGGGAAAAAAACGAGTGTACTAAAAGACCACACGACTGAAGGAAAACTTCTTTATTGTGGGTTTTCATTGATAAATTAATATTTTTAAATAGATTTTTTATTCAATCATTCACTTTAAACTTAGAATATTTAAGGTATTGAACAAAATATTAATTTACAAAATTGTTCAAGAACGAAATAATTACGAAATAATCAAGAAATCTCCGTTCGCGTAACGCTAGCAAACATTCTAACGAACTACCGTTCGCCTCGCTCAATCACACTTTTTGTAACGTTCTCGTCACGCATTCACCAGCTTACTCCCCAAACTGTTGTAAGACATTGAATTGATATAAAAAATAAGGTTAGTGCGGTGATTACTTATATTATATTGTCTTCAATAGAAATAAGTAAGTAAAACCTTGAAAACTCATGACTAGTTTTGAAGGTTTGGGCGCAGAATATTAGAAACACAAAACGATAGATTTACAAATCGTCAGAACATATTCCATTGATGCACATACGTACTTATATCGTAAATATCCATACACAAACATTCGAGTCGAATTGCAACCCTTTTTTTAATCGGTTAAAAATCTAATAAGTACGCAGTATTCCACAAAATATACGAATCATTTGCGCTACAAATAAACTGAAGACTGAAACCAACACCGTACATAGGCCGAAAGAATTTTCCGTGTATAACAAACTTATCCCAAAGACTCCTCCCACGTACGAAACCGATTTAAAACCACGCTTTGATAATAATTTATTGCCGCCATTTATTTCAGACACCCGAAGCCAGAATGCCTGGTCTTAAAACCTTTATCTTGGTGCTGGCTGCGAATGTGGATGTTTTTTTCATCTTGAAGGCAGATTGAATTGTTTTGACCAGTCTCTGGGCTTAGCACCTATTTTTATCAAAGTGATGTTTCTCTATCCACCCCTAAATGGAATCCGATCTCCTTACACATGACTGACGGAGGTCGCCGGAGTAGCAAGATTCCTTTTGAAATTATCGTGAAATGTTTTGAATAGTTTCAGTTGTAGTAGAGAGCCTCAACAAGGTCTTCATACACTATACAGATTCGACGTCATTTATACTCCGAATCGTCTCAAGAAAGCCTTGAAATATATGAGCTTTGTATGACATTTACCTAATAACTATTATTATAATTACTCGACTCTGGAACTCACTCCCCGAGGACTTCAGAAAACCCTCTGTTAAGCTACGGGCTTATCTACTGAGTTGTCATCCTTAAATCACAATGTTCGTCATCTTTCATGTGTTTCTTTATTTATTGTTATATATTATTATGTATGTATGTATATATGTATGTATGTATGTGTGTATATATGTATATGTATTATGATATGTATTTATTTTCTATGTGTATTTATATCATAATTTATGTCGCGTTTATATAATTTCGTTTTTATACCGCCCTTCGTGTGTCTCTGTTTGGCCTAATGGTTAGCTGGTAGAGAATGCATTAAGCATTAAGCTCGCCATTTGTACCGTAATTTTTATACAGTGTGAGTCTTTATAAAGTGCACATATCAAAACCAGGGAAACTACACACAATTTCATCGACGGAAAAATTGCCAAAAAAAAAAAAAAAATTATTCAATTTTTTACAAATATTTTAAAATTTTAAGTTGCAGTTGCTAACCCTATTTGAATAATTTGTTATAACTTTTAAACTGAATGTCCTATCAAAATGGAATAAATTTTAAAATGATGGTTAATAATAGGCCATGCGAATAAAGTAATAATTTTGAAAAAAATAAGCGCCATAAAATTAGAATAAAAAGGTATATGATGAAAATCTGGTATTTTTTTCATCATTTTTACAATAATTTTAAAATTTCTCGAGAAATCGCCGCCTTCATCCTACTTTATTTTTATTTTAAGTTATTCTACATCGTATTAGCTTTATAATGGTAAAAAATGCACGTTTATTACTCAAATGCAACCATTTCTATGAGTGATTAAAAAAGCCCTCACTTGGCGCATCGTTTCACTACGCACCCACCATTGTTTATCAGGCAGGTAGAAACCTTTTTTTTTTGGGTGAATCATTGTAGAGGCGAGCGGCCTGTAGGTGCGGGTGCGGGGAGGGGTGTGAGGGGTTAGCTTTCTAATGGTAAAAATGCACGTTTATTCCTCAGATACAACTTTTTTAATTAGCGTTTTAAAAAAAACACTCATCTCAGTTAAACGCCGTAGCAGGTAGAGAGAACTCCATTTTTAAGAATAAAACAATTAGAATTTATCTACATAAATCATTTATTTATTAAAACTAATTAAAAACAAATAGCTTAATGAAGCAAATGTTCAAAATGAAGACCCCGTTGTTGCAAACACATTGTAACGCGAAGCAAAATTTGCTCCGTTGCTCTACGTATCATTTCGGGGTCGTTTCTAATCTCGTCTGCTACACGCAAAACTCTTTCTTCGAGTTCTGCTTCACTATTTATGGGACTGTTATAAACCCTTTGTTTCATTGTCCCCCATAAAAAATAGTCTAGAGGCGTAAGATCAGGGGAACGTGCCGGCCACCCAACAGGTCCTTGTCGGCCGATCCAGCGGCGCGGATAATTTTCATTTAAGAACTGCCTGACGATTCGGGAGTAGTGGGCAGGACATCCGTCCATTTGCAGCATCATTCTTTGACGCGTTAGCAGCGGCACATACTCCAACAGCAATGGCAATTCGTCCCTTAAAAGTTCCACAAATCTCTCTCCAGTTAGGGTCCTCGGGAGTATTATTGGACCAATCAAAATGTTGTCAATAAGTGCGGTCCACACATTTAACGAAAATTTTGCTTGAAATGTTGAAGCCCTTTTCAGCTTTGGGTTTTCACCTTTTGGACACCAATTATGCAAATTACGACAGTTTACGATGCCGTTTCTCGTAAATTGAGCTTCATCCATCCACAGAATTGTATACGAGAATTCGGGATTGTTTCTTGTTTTCCTTAAAATCCATGTGGAAATAACGCACCTTGGACGCCAATCCACATCTTCATGTAAGTGCTGCACCCTTTGATAATGGTAAGGATGCAAGCCTTCTTTCCTCAAGATGCGCCATACCGATTTTTGGGACACGCCATGACGTAAAGCCAAACGTCTAGTACTGGTAGTCGGGTTAGCAAACAAATCATCCAAAATGGCTTGTTCAATAGCAACATCAATAATAACACTTGGTTCGCGGCGATCTCGAGAAAGTCCAAGTCCAATGTTAGCCAGTCTTCTATGGACTTCCTGGAAGTTTCGGGCTGATGGCACAGGGCGTCGATTTGGAAACGCAGCTAGATAAGCTGTGCGAGCAGCTCTTGCACTCCCTCGGTACATTCCATAGTAATAATGGATATCGGCAATGTGTGCCGGAGGGAAATCACTGATACGCGGCATCGCGACCAAAAAAGCGAACGCGTGGCGGATTACTACTTTGGCAGGAGAAACACGAATAGCAGCGGCGAATAGTTCGGAGCGACTAACTTAAATACATACTAACATTCAATTGTCTTTTGACTGGACACCCCTCTCCGCACCCGCCTCTACAATGATTCACCCAAAAAAAAGGTTTCTACCTGCCTGATAAACAATGGTGGGTGCGTAGTGAAACGATGCGCCAAGTGAGGGCTTTTTTAAACACTCGTAGAAATGGTTGCATTTGAGTAATAATCGTGCGTTTTTTACCATTATAAAGCTAATACGATGTAGAATAACTTAAAATAAAAATAAAGTAGGATGAAGGGGGCGATTTCTCGAGAAATTTTAAAATTATTGTAAAAATGATGAAAAAAATACCAGATTTTCATCATATACCTTTTTATTCTAATTTTATGGCGTTTATTTTTTTCAAAATTATTACTTTATTAGCATGGCCTATTATTAACCATCATTTTAAAATTTATTCCATTTTGATAGGACATTCAGTTTAAAAGTTATAACAAATTATTTAAATAGGGTTAGCAGCTGCGACTTAAAATTTTAAAATATTCATAAAAAATTGAATATATTTTTTTAATTTTTTTTGACAATTTTTCCATCGATGAAATTGTGTCTAGTTTCCTTGGTTTTGATATGTGCACTTTATAAAGACTCACACTGTATTGTGGTCAATAAAGTATAAATAAATAAATAAATAACTGGAAAGTAGTGGAAGACGTGTTGTTAGTGCTTGTATATCTACGGCCAACTTCGATCCGACCAAAAATTCAATTGCCCTATAAAGTCGGTAATGTTATACAAGTAGATGATATCGTGACGAGTTTCAACAACATATTCATTTTATATTTGCTGTTACAATAATGCTATACACTATATACTCGTCGAACTACATTTTTAACTCCCGACGAAAGCAGTGGGGTATTATAAGTGTCTGTGTATCTGTGTTTCTGTGTATCTATAGGTATGAGTATGTCTGTCTATGGCATCGTAGCTCTTAAACGGATGAATCGATTTTGATCTGTTTTTATTTTATTTGAAAGGTGACTTAATTGCGTGTTCTTAGCTTTGTTTAGTGTAAATAAAACTGTCGGGGTTTTATAAATTTTAATTTAAAGTTATAGTAAATCAAATCTCCACCAATCCTGCTCAAGAGGAGAGACTCGTGCCCAGTAGTGGGCCATTAATGGGTTGAAGCCAAATCAAATTGCAACTACAAAACGTCTTGCCCGGTTTTCTACATTGGTATCTTTAACTACAACAGTACAGACTGAAAGCCTTACCTTCTATAAAACCAATTTTTAAAGGCTTTGAAATAAATTATTTGGTAAATCAAAGCATCCATATTCAAAGCGAAGCCCATTATTATGTACCTAACGGATGTTTGCATGTTTTTTGAACATTATGTATCATTCTCCTCATCTCCTTTCCATTGTAATCTGTACACTCAGAATTAGGAATCAAATGCCTCGGAATTAGGATTCTTACTTCGGAATTAGGTGCCTTTGACTTTTTCAAATATTTGAATAATATAACATTTTAAATAAACTTGCAATATCATACTGTGAGGATATTTCAAAAATAAGATAAATAGCACTTCTAATAAAAATTGTCTCTCTACAGAGAGGTTTGATGAATACTTAATTTAATAATGCGGAATTAGGTGCATTTACCTTAAATATTGCACCTATTCTAGATGATTAATGGAACTAACCAATGATTCATACTACTGCAATTGAACCTAATTGGTATATGAAATCTGGCTAAGAAAGACGAAAATATCAATACATATATTTCCGTATCTAAATACTTAATATACAGGAAGTCAGAATCAAAATAATTCGATGCCAGTTTACCATTCATATACCTATCATTCTGCCGAATATTTCCTCAATATCTCTACTGCAAAAAAGATTGTATTCCAGCGAGTAATTTTTCGAGAAAATTTTATCTAAGCCATAGGGGACGTCGCTAGCTGTCACACTGGGAAAGTGAATAATTTGATATCAACATCATATTATATTTCCGTACAAATAATGTAACAGAATTTCAGGATTGGTAAATAATAATCTTAGTATAGGTTTCAGCCCGGGGCCGCGGGGGCTTGAAACTACTACGCTAGCGTTATGTAGGCGGACTAACGACTGCTAGTAGTAATGTATTGAGCACTTAGGGTAAGATCTATCCGAACAAAAATAATCCTAACTAAATCAACCATGGATTTAGCCATATTATTACGATTTTTTTAATTTATTTGTATTAGCAATAATGTATCAATCTTGTACATTTGACTGTTGTCTAATGGTGGCCATACACGATCAAGTATAATTGTCAAGTTTGCTATCTGTAGTATTTGTATCTGTCAAGTTGTATAGCTATCTGGCAATATAGCTATCTCATTCACACAACATACTAATTACACAACAGTACTAATTACTGTTGTGTGCATTATTGTCTGTATCTGTTGTATCTGTTGTATATTACAACAGTACATTACAACAACACTACTTAATTAAGTTTAAGGTAAAATATAACCTAAATAAAACTTTAATCAGGTAACAACTACGAGTAACGTCCGTTATCGTTGTAAACCAGCTTATAGCCATCTTTTTTAACAACTTTAACTATAATTATTAGCCATAATTAACTTTTTATTTAACCACTAGGCGCGCTTTGCACTATCAATTATTTTATACCATGAATAAAAAAATAATCAACTGACGTATTCCACAATGAAAACTTACCATTCCGTTTCGCTCTCACGCCATTATCTGAAAAAGTACAAAGGTAAGTTAATAAACCCGTATCAGATCATGTTAATATGAAAATTTCTCCCTCAACGTGACCGTGTTAACAATTTTCCTGGCTTAATGAGTTTTGTATTATGGTCACGCAAAAGATATAATTGAGGTACTGATTACAGAGTCACAAGTCTTATAATTACTGTGAGACAAATATTCATAATGGATGGATTCGACCAGATGTCATGTTGGCCGGCCATATTTACGGCGCCCTGGAATACTTATTCCAATTCAATGCTGGTATACCGGAATGTCGCTGTATAATATCAATCAATTAAATATACTAAAAAAAACTTTTCCTATAAGTATTAAATAGATTGATGTTGTATAGTTATCTAAAATGTAACTTGAATGTAACCCATAAGTCACATGACAAGTTTGCTGTGCCCTGCCAGGGTCATGTTGATACCAATTGTATAATGTTATCCTTAAACCTATGTACAATAACAAATGTTATAGCAAATAAATAAATAAAATAAATAAATTATTAAGTCATGATCTTTCTATGAAATCTGCATGGTTAGATATACTCATTATTGAATGTCATGTTACGGCTGGGAGCTATAAAGCAAGTTCTTTATTTCTTTCATTCTTCTCTTTTATTTCTTAGCTGGAAATAATGCCTTGTGCTTACCCTATTGTTACGACGGATGATGGTGTTAACTTACATACGAGAATATGCCCTAAGTATACAAAACTTCTATTCAGATCTTATGCCATAGTAAATAAGATGTTGGCATACACTTGTTTGATGTTAAAATATGGGTATGAACTAAAACCGAACACAAAGTATGTACTCATTCCTGTTTACACGTTAATCCATTGTCGAGCCTGTCCCAGTTATTATCATTGTTAGCAGAATCATATGTTAAGCCATAATGTCTTTATTCGCAAAATAAGCTTGTACAGTTTTATAATCGTTTATGTTATACGAGTATATCCCGGAGAGATTTTCTCAGCAACATTGAATTGCAGCGCAGTTCCACGTGAGGTACACATTGTTTCCGTTCTTAGTGTACAGAGAAGAGTAATTAAATCACGAACAAGATCTTATCGCCGTCCAATCTCGGAGACAATGTAATCGCTTCTGGTTTTGATTCCGCTTCGAATGTAGGTTACATTTTATCAACTGTATAATTACTTCTCTGTATAATTGCTTTCGTTGTCACTACAGGGTGTTTCTTCATTGGAATTGATGACATGTTTAACAAGCTTAAAAAAAGAAGGCCTTTTTTATTAAACCAATTTATATATAAATTTTAATACCAACCAACAAATTAAATTTTAATATTTCAGCAAGGTCACAACAACTTATAACCATGTCTTAAGAAAAAAATCATGTTCATGTGGTATACGTATTAAGAATCACAGATTTATTATGCATTTAAAATGCATGTATTTTGTATGAAAAGGATACAATATACATCAAATTAGGGAATGCCTACGTATAAAATACCCAGCATTCAAATCAACCTCTAATAAACCTTATTGCTCAGCAATTAGGATCGTGGTTACTGGATCGGATAACGAGAGAATTGAATTTGACGAAACAGAAAGAGCTAGTTGATTTTCAGAAGGACATAAGGTTCAATCTATTTTCAATCTTACGGTCTTTATAATAGAGCTATTGTGAAAAGAATCTGTGTAGAACAATGACTATAATAGAAACGGGATAAATATTCAAAACCAGCGGAGAGGAAAGAAATCGACGGATTTAATAAAGTGGATCTAAATAACGATGAAAATATTCTAAATTATGCGACTCGTCAAACACACCTAAACAATTCCGAAGATCGAACAATGAAAGTTACGGAGAGCTTAAGTTCATACAGAATCAACGGCAAAATATTTTTAATTAATACATATTATAAATGTGAAAATTTCTGAAGATTTTTGGATGTTTGTTCCTCAATCACACATGAATAGAGATAGCCTATACCCTCTTTGTCCCAGAAAAGTTCAGGATTTTCGCGGAATTTGTAAAAAATCGATATCCACGCACGTGAAGCCACGGGCATCATCTAATATCTAATATTGTACAGTGTGTTACAAAACGTACGTAATATTGTACAATGTAATATTGTACAAAGGGGATTGGTGGGCCATACAACACAAACCATAAAATGGGCACGTAAACGGCAAGTATGGAAATACCTGAATGATTGACTAGAGACTTACCTGCGCTAGGTAACTATGATAGATATACAGCTATTAAGCCTATAATAACTACAGCTATTAAGTCTATAATAACTATGCCACTGATAGTGAGAGAATTTATGTCAATCTTCGAAGCAATAGCCAGTATAACCTCCGTATTCCAATGAAGTTACTACCACGATTATTCGAAACCTTTACGACGTCTATATATCCTGGTTACCTTAAACTTTACGACCGACAATATACAGATAATAAAAGCAACAACTTCAGAGCTTAGACACCTTGAGGTATGATACAATAAGGCTTGAGTGTAAGCCTCTTATATTTACAACAATGATTTTACTACTTTTCTTCTGAGCTTTTAATAATATATTAAGTATCAGATTTTAGCACTCAAAACTTTAGACAAAAAACCCTTGTCTCTGAGTGAAACTGGAAATTTGTATGCGATATAAACACAAATTAAAGATTTCAACGAAAACATTGTGACATTGGTAATTATGTTGTCGAAGTCAATTATAAAAAAGTGAAATACCTACGTAACTGGAGGGAAAATCATTTCAGTTCTCGTATTCTTCTCTCGCTTAGAATTCTAGAATAGAATACAACGTTACTCTCGGGATCCAATTACTCGTACGTCTCTTGACATAAGTTTTCTTTTTACCTAGGTTTTTCATGTGTATGGGTGAATTTCCCAGGTGCATTTTTGAGACGGCGAGGTTGAAAATTAATGTGTGGAGGTAAACTACAATTACGCATAATTTTATATAGGTAGTTTAAGTAGTGATCTACATGATAGTGAAGTATTCAGAGGTATTTAATACATAGATTCTTAATAAAAAATATCTAAGACCTAAAATCTAATTCCGGTGTACTGTCCAAACTGCGTTTATTTACATATTTTATTAATTTAATTTTTTTTGGTAAATAAATTTCATTGAAAGGGAATGTTTTTTAGAAATACATTAAATAACACAACTAATGTATATTTATGGAGTAATTTAAAATTAAACAACAGCTCTTAAAACATCTTTTAAAAATGTCCTACAAAAAAAAGCAATACCGGTGGCGCATTTTGTATACTTCATTACTTGTTACTTCACGATTTGGAAGACACCTTACTGGCTCTCCCCGCACCGTTCAGTTGTGCTCTTGCAAACTGCGTGTTAGGATGACCGACTGGTTGCGTAATTTTCCTGCCAAACACGTAAGTACTAACTGCGGTGGCGCAGGAATACAAAATCATCCAATTCCGATGTCATGTATATTAGTAAAAGTACAAAGCAGATTATCTAGAAATTTTATGGAGGGTTCCATTAACGGTTTTCAGCTACAACTGTGAAATAAAAGTTAACCTGTGACTAAAAGTTTTCTTTAAAATTCAAGTTTTGTATCTGATTCTAAGTCCGGTGGCGCAATCTCGGTGGCTCCGGTGGCAAATCAAAGCGTATAGGGAAGTATAGGCCATAGAAATACAAGCGTGTCTCCATCTATCCATCAGCCCTTGGAGGTCCACTGTTGGACATAGGCTTCCCCTAACTTGCACCACTCTGACCGGTCCTGAGCCTTCTGAATCCAGCGGATGCCCGCTGTCTTCTTCAGGTCGTCAGTCCACCTGGTCGGGGGGCGTCCTATCATCCTATGCTCCTTTTTCCGAGACGTGGGCGCCATTCGAGGACCTTTCTTACCCAACGGTTATCGGTCCTTCGCACTATGTGGCCCGCCCATTGCCACTTCAGCCGGCTAATTCTTCGAGCTATGTCGGTTACCCTTGTTCGTCTACGGATCTCCTCATTTCTGATGCGATCATGTAGAGAAATACCAAGCATAGCCTTCTCCATAGCCCGCTGCGCTTCTCTGAGGTTGAGTAAAGCACCACGTCTCAGTCACCTTAAGCTTCAGGCACTGAGGTAGTATTTTGGACGACAATATATGACGGAGTTTCCCGAACGCAGCTCATCCGAGTTGGATTCTACAAGTGACTTCTTTTTCGAAGTTGGACTTACACATCTGGATCACTTGTCCCAGGTAATTGTATTCGTCTAGAACTTCGAGAGCAACGCCGTCAACAACAACCGATACGGGTGTGACATGGATATTCGACATGATTTAAGACCCACCCGTTGTGAGGCGCTGTTCAAGTCCCCCGAGCATTGTTCCAAGTTCTTCCAGGGAACCCGCCAGGATGACTATATCATCGGCATATCGTAGGTGTGTGATGTATTCGCCATTGATGTTAATGCCATGTTGTTTCCACTCCATCAGCTTGAACACGGCTACCAACACAGCGGTGAACAGTTTTGGGGATGTGACATCCTTGTCTGACACTTCTCTGCAGTTGGATGGGGTTCGTTGCTGTGTCGTGTACTCTGACGGACATGATGGCGGATGAGTACAAACACTTCAACACCTCGATATACCGGTAGTCGATACGCCACCGCTGGAGAGAATCTAGTACCACCCAGATCTCGATAGAATCAAAGGCCTTCTCACAGTCCACAATCCACATAGGCTATACATAACGACAAGTTATAGTCCTCGGTCTTTTGTATAATCTGCCGCAATGTGTGTATATGGTCTATGGTGCTGTAGCCTTTTCGGAATCCTCCTTGTTCGGGAGGCTGGAAGTCGTCAAGCCTGCGTGCAATGCGATCTGTGAGGACCCTCGAAAACAGCTTATAAACGTGGCTCAGAAGTGCAATAGGCCTGTCTAATTACCGCTAAAAGGAGTCCGTTCATCTAGACTCCTATTCTTGAAAATGTACATAATATCTTTAAAGTATTAAATGATCCTGCCTTTATGATTTCTCATTGGCATAAATCAATTTCGGTGGATCAAATTCTAATTCCAGTGGTCCTAATTTCGGTGGCATTTGATAGTGTAATTTGATAATATCTCCGGAACAAATAAAGTTTTTTTCAATCTCTACTATATGACTAATTATCACTACTATTTACATATTATTTATGCCAAATAAAGTGTATTAGAAACATCAAGTTTAAATTTAATCAATTTCGGTGGCTTGGATTTTAATTCCGGTGGTCCTTTAATAATTTCGGTGGCATTTGATAATTTCAAATGGAAATATCTCATGAACTAATCATTTTTTTTCGATCTCTAGTATATGATTAATTAGTACTATTCTTTATCTATTATTTAGGCCAAAAAAATTTATCAGAAACAGCAAATTTAAATTCGCCACTGTAATTAGGCAAAATTCGAGTTTGTTGAAATTCACCCGTATACCAAATGATATATTTCAATCAACCAGTACCCTCTGTATCGCTTCAGGAAACCTATGTCATAGTACTCACACTCGAATAAATGTTTAGAATGAGTTATTTAAAATATAAGCAGTTTTGTTTGTAATTGAAATAAAATAAATTAATGGTTTAGATTTAATATGACGTCAAATCTCAGCTCAATCGGTTAAAGATAACTGATTTAAAATTCAATTGCAAGATTCCACCCGGACACATACATTGCAAGTTTAACAAAAGCTTGTAACAAGCAATTACGTTCATACCCTTAATGTTATTCCAAATCTAACACAACTTATCAATAAAATTTCAATGGAATCTATTAAACCGATTTCGCTACTAACCGTTTTATTGAATGTATAAGAATTATAAACCTTAATAATTATAATGATTAAGTAAAGTTGTTACACGGTGCCAACGATACAGCCATATCTAGATATTTAAAAATACAAGGAGACGTCTGAAGTTCCAAAGGCCATAAATAACAATAAGCAAGGAAGTTTGTTAATCAGGGGCAATTTATTACTCGAGACACACCCGCGGCCCAAAATGAGGATGAATGTACGTGGACAAGAAATTCTCCAACTTTATGTACGACTAGGTGTCGACAATCTGTCTATTTACGTAGAAATGTCGGATGCTAGACGATTTCGTCATGTAATATTTGCACTTGTCACGCCATTTCGGCACTGGTGTATTGGTTTAAATGGATTTGTAGCTTTATTACATTTTTCAAAGCGTTGTACAGTAAAATAATATCACTAGATAATTGATAACAGTGGTCAGGACAGTAGCAATACTTGATAACTTTCAATGAAATAAAAAGTACTCGAGTTTGATAGATAGTTTTTTTTGATAGGTTCATATCATAGTTCTATATGTTCTTCTATAACTTGATTTTACTCGTACACACAGAGGACACGAAAAAAGGAAATATTACTAGCATTAACTTAATAGGATGTGCAATATTGAATTATAGGCAGAAAGAATAATATCCTCGGATTGAAACAGACCGGTTGAGTAATTGAAAAGATGGAGGAGAGGATTAGATACCAGGTGACACTCATTCATCACGGCTTACCTATACATTATCTGGGAAAGGTTTTTTGGTGGAAAATAAGCGAAGTAATAGGTCAGTCGAAAATTACGATAAGAGGATTAACGACAGTAGATTTCTACAAAGGTAGGTACTGGGGTAACCGATGTTTGTATTGGCTTTAACCCATTATTGTTCCACTACTGCTCACGTGTTTCAAAAGATGATTATTATTAAACAAGCAGCCTCGATGGCTATGCGCCAATACAAATAATAAAATTCTCAAAATGTAAAGAAATATATAGACTTGTACTGATTTCCTAGAGCGCAAATATCTAGGCTTACAAAAATCTTGATAGAATTTGTATAAGATGATGTCATCGTTGACTGATTACATTTTTTATTTTTATTTATTTATTGTTTATTGCATTCACCTTACACTAGGAGATACAAAGGGCGAACTTAATGCCTATTCGCGTTCTCTACCAGCCAACTCACTATATTCCAACCGTTTAGCGAGAAAAGGGGGGGGGGGGGGGGACACATTTGACTCTAACCAAAATCACTTTAAAGCCAAATATTTCTCTAACGGACTCCTAATACCGGCAATGGTCTTGGAAGACCCATAATACAATATTTTTGGAAGACTTTTTCAACGATACTCCACACTATAGGGTAGGCAATGAATAAAAAAATCATTCTCACGATACATAAAGAGGAGGAACCCAGAAAAAGTTTTTTTCAATATTTTATTCTACGATTCTAGAGTTTTAATAAATATGTATATCCATGCCCAATTACAGCTTTCTAGCACTAAGGGTCTCAGCGCTTTACTTCGGACAGACAGACGGACAGACGGAGGGACAGACGGACGGACGGACATGATGAAACTATAAAGGTTCCAATTTTACTTTGGAACCCTAAAAGGTGTTTCTTGTAAAGAAGAGAGTTGTTTATAGATCAAATCTAAAATCAACGTACAACGGCACTCATTGTTTTACCTTCCCCCAACCGTGTCAAAAGTTAACGCGGTCGATCACTTACGATTAAGAACAACTGAGTTATATCCACCAATCTCTAGCTATCTGAAATGAAATCAAGACGAGACATCTTCCCGCTCAGAACAAAGTGTTCCATACAAAGGGTCGGTTCCAATTAGTATTTGTGTCTTCGCTGCGATGTTTAACTCGGATACAATTCATGCTTTTGTTGTTATCTATAAGAACCTTATCTTTCTGAAATTATTCTTAGCTCCAAAACCTAAATTTTTCAATACTTATTATCAATCATACAGGGTTTTGTCACGTTCCAAACAAAAATCATATTTATGCTGTAAGCTCCCTACAGGCATTTCGCGAAAACAACTTATTGTTTTTTGAACAATACGTAAAGATAACTTACTTAGTACTTTTGGAGAATCTTGGGTGTGAAGGGCAGTCGCTCAGACACACGGGTTATCCTATAAGGGCTCCGTTTTTAATTTTTTTTACGGAACCCTAAAAAAGAAATAGGATCACACATAAATATCAATTTCTAGTGTGTAAAGGGTTGTTTTCATCCTCTGCATCCTGCCTTCCTTCCTTTCTATCCAAACTAAACTCAAGATTTTCTGGGTACAAGATAACTGTAGACTAAGTTAAAGAGTATGGTTCCTTAAGTCCATTAGAAATTATTATGTATAAGTCTCATAAATATATCAAATTGCAAAAAAATTACCAATGCGTTAAGTGACCGTGTTCGATATATATTTTGCCATTTTTAACCCGTTATCGCTGAGTGAATACACGCCTTGCATAGCTGTTTGAACCAGTGATCCGTACTCTGAGATATGGCTTTTAAAGGGTCATAAATCGTGATACACATCATTGAGGTCCGACGTTTACAACGAAAATTGATTATGATTTAGGGTTTAGACTAAACATAGAATGATATAGCTTTAACATTTCTATTATTATATTAAATCTACGTACGAAATGTATGTACGAAAATTTAAGCTAAATCATAAGTAATTGTCTAATTAATCATTAGTACAGGAAAGGCTGTTAACCTTAAAAAAATACATGTAGGTTTATATCATGCAGGCTTGGAAGGGAAGCATCAGTAACAAAATATTATTATCAGCATGTTTTTTAATGGTTTTTAAATAACTTTTTTTAACATGGAATTTTACTATAATACAATAATACCGTGAAACAAAAATTTTGTAACCATTTTTAAAACAATTACGCGGACGAAGGAGTGTGAAATTTAGATTAGTTAAAGTTTACATGGGGAAGGAGTGAGAATGCACTATGTATAATGTTTTTATACAATAGGAAAATAAGACAGCTCACTGCCGTCAACACTGCTATGCTTGTTTATTTTGCATATTACTTACCATAGTGTTATGTCTTATGGCATTTTACTTTGAAGCAAAGCAACCGATACAGAACAAATTATTGCATTATAGGAAAGAGGTAATTATTAGATCTATTTATAAACTAAAATCAAGAAAGTCCTTGCTTGTCAAATTTAAAGAAATAGTATGTACTTACAGTAGCTTCCCAATATGTTTAAAATAATTTAGTCTATATACGGAATAACATAGTTATGTTGCATACAAACAAAATTGTGACTTTTTAAATCGGCAAACAAGAAGGATACATCAATCGGTTACCTCTTCGTACCGTCTTTCTAAAGTGCAGCGTTCGTTTATGGGGCTCGGTGTAAAATTTTATTATATAATAAAATCCCGAAGCAAATACGTGACTTGCCGGTGGAATCTTTCAAGAAACGTAAAATCTCAACTCGTAGGCAAGGGTTATTATAGCATAGATGAATATTTAAATGACAAGGATACATGGAAGTGACCAGGTAGGCAACTAGTTCTGCTCAGGTTAGACAATACCTATTTCTGTAATAAATAAAAGTTTTATTTTCAAAAGATGTGCTGAGGAGTTTCTTTACGGCTTTTCTTCTCCTCCATGACAAAGCACCTTTCCGGAAAGCTGGGAGGTTAAAAAAATGACATACATACGTGTATCAGTGATACCTAGTCTTAAATTTTTAGTCTCAAAAATTACTTGAAATTATGTGTGTTTTAATTTCAATATTTATGTTACAAACACAAGGATGCATCATAACATTATTTTTAAAATAATCATTTTTCAGCAAACACCTTTTTCTTATTTAATTTAAGTTTTATAGCCATCACATAGATCGTTACATTTATGTTCAGAAAATCTAACTCCAGTGCTATTAACTTAAGTCTTTTCTCCAGCCAACTAATTACTGAAAATTACTCAGCAAATTAAGCGTTGGACTGTTGGCTCTTAGTGGAATGATACGGGAGGAGATTTTGACAGAAACAATGCTTGCAGTCGGAAGGTATCCGGGAATAAATAATGTCTATTTACTTTCACTTATTGAAGGCAAATGAATAGTACATTATAAAAAAACAGTATAATTATAACAGTTATACTAATGATAAATGAAAAAATATAATAATACATTAATTTCGTTGGATTAAATGTTTATTGATAAGCAAAATTCAACAGCCTTTGGAAAAAAGAAACAAATAAATAATTGATTAAACGGATTCTTTGCGTGATTAGCTGATGATTTCACAGAGCTGTGCATAATGATAACAATAATAATAATAGTGCACCGGAATTGAAACGATGCGATTCCGTCGAGTTGGGTTAGTTTGAATTGTCTTGAGAAGTACTCATTTGAGATGACATACTAAGTCTAATAATTAAGCCGGAAGTTGGATAAGATAAAAGCATCTTTTTTGTTTCCAAAATATATTACTGGTTTTTGATGTCAGTTCTTAATGAGACACTTTTAAATAATTCTATGTCATAGATTTAATAAGTTATTGATTTACAAATAATAATAATTTTTTACTCTCTCATTGATATATCAACACTGAAACATATAAAAAAGTCTATAGCATGATACAGTAGATGTTAAGTTATCCTTTATAAAAGGATAACTAAATATACTAAACAACAGGCAGTAATCGTATCGTTTTTAGAACAGCCTAACTCCCGTATGTATCCAGTACTCTGACCAAAGTAGGCCGTCTGGGTGCGCCTGATAATGCTGCCCTAAACAAGTAAAATATGCCGCGATCATCACGACTTATACCTTGGTTTTTGTTTTGGTAACAAATTAAAACGAGTTCATGGAATAAAACACTTATTTCTTACTATGATGAGTATTTTCTAAGGAGCTGAAAATCGACCATAATTGTTTATTAAAGTGAAACTTTTATTACATCATCTCAAACTTTTTGGTCTGTGTGTTGCATGTTGCGTGACGGTCGGCCGCGGAGTGGGGGTAAAATGAAAGGCACTCGACAGAGCGCCTTTAATACTCTAAATCTTTTAATACCCTAAATCGAATATTTATCCAAAAAATTTTAGTTAAATGTCTACAATACGAAAAAAAGTTTCACTTATACCTACCGTGGTTTCATAAAACCACACAATTGCTTTTATTGAAAGAGAAGAAATGTCAAAAAAATATATTTTAGCAGCACTGTGGTGGAAAAAAAAATGTAAATGTCGCTCGTATGTAGTACCCACTTAAATACGTATAATAATTGCATGACTAATATAAAGAACGCCTTCACGCAACCAAAAAAACTACAATTTGTCAAATTACTTTGAATTGTAAATTGTAATGGAAAACTTAAGTACATCCATGGGTACTTAATCAATAGACTCGTTTGAAAATTAAATGGTATGATTTTGCAATTCCTATTATTATTATATAATTATATCAAATATATGTCAAATACTAAAAGCTTATTTGAATTCATTTCAAGATTTGTCATCAGAAAAAGAAATCAATTTTTAACTGTAATCTGGAATAGGATTACCTATGTATCTATGTAACGAATATACTACTAGTATACTACTAGTATATTCGTTCATTGGTCAAATGCAAGTCCTCATGAGTCATGAGAGAGTACATACACACAGTACTTAAACAGTACGTTTTAAGTCGTGAGGTAATTATATACATTAGCATGAAAATATCGGTGTGAAAGTATCATTAAAAGTATCTTATTAGTCCTTATCAGTAACTACATATTAATCGGGGTTTTTGTTTATCAGTCTAAAAAATATTGGAGTTTTGGTCGAGGAGTTGAACGGTGAATACGATAGATTAAAAAAACACAGCAGCACAGCAGTTTTCAGTCGTCATCGTGCGTAAAAAGTGAATATCTAATTAGTCCCAGCGAGCCACCCTCCATAATTAAGTTTTTCTTCTTAAAGACGTTTCATTCAAATAACAATTTCATTTACACATTTTTTCGTTATTTACACATTCTTTCATTATACTGTGATTTCTGAGAATATTTGGCATTGTCTTGATTTTACTTGTTTACCGCTCGAAGATCTTAGACTTCAGTTTTTTATTGTGAACTAGCTGTGCCCGTGACTTCGTTTTCGTGGTAAATTTTCCCGCGTAAATCCCGATGCTGTAGAAATTCCAAGATAATTAGTATAAAAAAATACTATAAAAAACCCCGCCTGCTATCAAAAAAGCTAGCATGAAAAATGAAAATGAATTCATATTGCATTATTCAGTTTATTTTTATTTTTGACACTTCAAACAATGACATCTCACAGCCACCATTTTTTTTCTAATTTCATTTATCTAAGAACACTTGGGATAACCCAAGAAGAATCTAACGATATCTTACTTATACAAATTCGTTTAGTGGTTTGGATGATATTATTATGAGGTAATAAATAATATTATTACATGCATACAAGATACGCGCGAAAAATAACGCTTCCTGGTAGTTGGGTAAAAACATAGCCCTTTTTGGCAGTCGGGTAGTAAAAAGTAGCCTATATAAAGAAATATAAAGTTGTCATAATATTCATATTTTTGTCGAAGGTTCTTGAACGTCAATCAAACCGTATCCAACAAATAACCTGTCTCAATAAATATTTATAGGTTCATATTGAAATTTTGTTCGTCTGAAGGGAGTGGCCGGAGGGTGTAATAAGGGAGGAGATTGGCAATATAAGCAGACGTTATGTCTACAATAGAAATGACGACTGATAGGGTTTAATGGAAAAAAGGCACAGACGTTTTGATTACTGACTTTGAATAAAGGTGAATAAAGATTGAAGTTTCATTGAATTTTAATAAAGGTTGAAAAGGATGAATAATGTTGTTTTGTACCGTAAAATAAATTAATATTTGATATAATCCCACCTGAGGGTAAGCAGTGATGAAGTCCAAGTTGGTGAGTGAAAAAGGCGAAAGTTTGATTCAAGAATTTAAGGGTGAAATTTGTGAGTTCACAAACATAATTATTTGGATCAAACCGATTAAGATATTAAGAAAAAATTGCATTCCTTGTGACATTGAATATAATATCGTATTTAGATGAGATCTATAAAAGTAACCATTCATTATGTTATTATTATGTAATTTGTAAAATGCGCAATTAAAAGTAGGTTAATAAACGAACATTACATTCTGAGTTTGTTATGTGTATTCGAGTAGTGCTAGAATTGCATTTTGTTCTAGAAAAATATACTGCATCGGAAACTAATGGACTTCATGTTTATAAAGTAAATCTTTCTCAAATCCCTATCTTATTCATAAGCAAAGTATTGCATAGAAATGAACTTTGAACCGAGTGTTTTAGTGCGCAACGGAAAGTCCACGGAAATTCTATGTTTTCCTTTGTACAATCTTTCATTCTGGTATTGTCGTCGCTTTGTTTACAGTGCTGTGTATCGTTGAAATGTGCATATCTTAAG
Organism: Thymelicus lineola; assembly: GCA_963932265.1. Taxonomy (NCBI): domain Eukaryota; kingdom Metazoa; phylum Arthropoda; class Insecta; order Lepidoptera; family Hesperiidae; genus Thymelicus; species Thymelicus lineola. The sequence continues at coordinate 706,399 of OZ010692.1, read as the reverse complement.
AATGTTATCGTAAGAACTTATCTTGTGAGACTGCTAGCGGAGAAATGCGCTCACAAAGTAAAAATATCTGGAAAAGTTATGCTTTGTAATAAAAATAAATATCACACAATACATGGTTGAAAATATGCTCTTATACATACTTATAGTTTTGTACTTATTTCCCGTAAGTTATAGAATATTTTTCAATGCATAACACGACGATGAGAGTTTTTTAATGTTACAAGCAAGTCTGTATAAACTATTCGCGTTTTAAAAATAGCCAAATACAAATTTTCGTAATAAAATATGTTTCGTCATAAAACCAGTCCACCAGTCCTAAAATATCAGTAATCAGTTCAGTAACAGTTCCACAGTTACACCAGAGGCATTATTGATCCTCTAACGACTAAGAAAGAAGAATTGACAAGAAAGAGATAGAGAAAGAAAGAATTGACTCCCAGGCAGGCTACACAGACTTGACTCATTTTATTTTTAACCGACTTCCAAAAAAGGAGGAGGTTCTCACTTCGACTGTTTTTCTATTGTGTTACCTCATAATTTGTTACTGGGTGTACTGATTTTAATTTTTCTTTTATTATTCGAAAGCTGGTGCTTGTCATGTGGTCCCATTTAAATTTGAGCGAGATTTGACGAGTAGTTTTCGAGGTATCCCTGATTTTGAAGTCTTTTTTTTAGAAGAATTATGTACTTCATTGTAATTTGCTGACATAGCATTTGTTGAAGAGATTAACAATTAATCACTGAACTAACTTCTGTTTAGCTTCTGACGGAACTAAATCAAGTTTACAAACTAGAACTTGTCTCAACTGGAACGATTATCCATTAATTCTAAGCAACTTTAATCTTTCGAGTTCTATATCAGGGTATTATATACTGAGTAATTTTAATCAAAAAATTGCCCTTTTTTAGTTATCCTATGGAAAGCCGACTACTAATAATCAATTTTATCCAAAAAAAACACCTTTAAATTTTCATGTACAGAAATATAAACACCAAAGTTTTTATTATTAAGCTAACAAATATGAAAAAACTCACTAGAACTCAATGCATTATTAAATTTCATCCTCCACTCAAAGGTTATTTTAGAGGCTGGCTGGCTGGCTGCTACTACAATAACACCGCCAGTTGTGTATTGTGTTTATCTAATTTTCTTTTCTTTGTTGGACTTGAAATTGGTGTGCAGAATAACGTATTATGTTTTAATTTTAGACTGAATAGCATAATGGAAAAAAGGTACCTAACTCTAGGATTGCCTCGTTTTATTACCGTGGGATAATCTCAAAAAATTTTCAGTAGCCAACATATTGTAATCATACCACCTGAAAAAAAAACGGTTAGAGTTATTTAAGGCCATTTTCACTATTCTATCATTATACGGAATCAATTACCTGGCAAATGGCAAAAAAAAACTAAAGTTCAGAATCATTTTATCGTATCTGATCCTATACTTTTCACGTAATTTTTTCATTGAAAATAGCTGTTAGACCTCTATGACCAAAGTTGCTAAGATGGTAGCGGTGGACAACGTAATACTTATGAATCAGAAGATAACTAAAATATAATTGTACCACGGGCAACAAACTAATATTCACTATCTGTTCAAAGTCAGATTCAAACTTATGTAATTAAAGTAAAGCGTTGATTGCTTCGTGCCGTTTGTCATCTAATACTACTTGTACAACTTTTGCATTAACATTTTAAAACGTGTTGAACCAACATCTGCTTCAGAACAAGTCCTAACAGACGGACAACATTTCAGAATCTCTAATTCCGAGATCCTCACAACGATCGGAAGATTCATTAAAGTCGTCAACGGAATTCTTAATGAATTGGGAGAGAGTGCTTTGAGATCTTATATTTCGACCGGCGAAATAAGCAGAATGTGAATAAATAAATTGCTGCTGGGAATTTTGTTTACATAAGAACAATATTTACCAGGACTTGTAGTAAAGAAGCATGTACAAGTACCTATTTAATCCTGTGTGAAAGATATTTATAGCTTCAACATCGGCAACAAGTAATATCAATTTAAAGAGAAAACGATGTTAAACAATTTGAACGAAGACGAATACTCTAATAGTTCAGGTGCTTCGAAAAAATTATTATTTATGAAATAAGTAATGAAATCAGTCAATATTTTAAGTTCTAAAAAAAGATAAATACGGTTGATTGAACCTGCAAAATTTTCCTTTTGGGCTGTAAAATGTTACAGATTATTATAATCTAACGTTTTAACAAAAAATTAACCGACTTCAAATGAAGTACATTGTACTTTTGACATAGATACCAGTATCAGATCTCGCTCAAAGGAGATCCCCAATTTTCGGCCCCGAACCATATGTAATCTGTGTTAGAACATCGGACTAGACAAGAGTAAACTATATACCAAAAAATTCGTCTTATTTATAAGATAAACATATTTAAATCTTAGCTTCAGCTGCTCTTGCCAAATGAACAAAATAATGCAAAAAAGTTTTCACAGTATTTACCTCATTACATACGATGTTATAATCGATTGAATCGATTGATAATTATCGATTGATGGAACATAATAATATGTTTTATATATTATTTATTGATTATAATTATAATATTAATTTAATTTTAACATATTCTCGTATTCCATTTAAATCAAAACTATGTAATATATTATAATTACCATTTAATCGTTACGCTAATTTTATTAAATTACATTTCGAATATTTTGACATCGATTAATCGATTGACAACAAAGATGATGTAATTCCTAATAATGTCATTTTGGTAACCATAGTATTTATAAATAACATCACTGTATTGTCATATTTGTCATCGATCTTTCATCTTTCCACGTTCTTTCTAGTTCTTGTATATTTTTACTATCAAATATTTTCAGCGTATTTGGAGTCCTATTTACTATTGAAACTCATCGACACGCACACAGTGATTTTAATTTTCTATTGTATTCGCTTTCGTACTTGTGTTTTGGTGAATGTGTTTCGCAGTTTCGCTACAATTTCTTGCAAACCAATACTATATGAATATGGACTCCTTAATCGCCTGTTTTGTGACTGACAAAGGTTCAGAATAAGTCCAGAACACTGGATAATGTACCCTATACATCTTTAGAAGATCAGGAGGTTGCTGTGGCCATACTTACAATGGGTATATTATGGTATCTTGATTGGGCAAGGTACCAACGAAATATAGCGCTTCCTGCACAACTAGACGAAATATTAATATAATATTATAATGATAACTAATAAAATCTCTTGAAATATGTAATAGCTTTTATTAAACAACCTTTTTATGACATTCGTTTTGGGTGAAAACCATTGAAGTAGTAGATAGTATAATAGTCACCCGCCAACTTAGTTTTAGCCATTAAACTCGTAGTTTAAGTGTTAGTATTTTTGAGAAACTTTTTATTTTATTACGTTTGTAATGATTATTCGTAGGTATTTGGTTTATAGTAAGTGCAACATACATATTAAATAGCACTGTGACACGAGTATGACATAATCATAACCTATAATTAAGGTAATTCATTCTAGGATTTCCTTAGTTGGCCATTGCTGACAGCCGTGAAAATTGGAGAAATTAAACCTTTTGCAATGATCTAATTGACAGCCAATTTCCAGTCTTGTCTACTTAGGCCTGAGTTTCTATGGAAGCTGGGGTTCTCCTTTATGTGGGACTACGCGACAAGCACCAGCTTTCAATTAAAAAAAAATCATCGAAATCGGTTGGTGCGATATTGAGTTATTCGTCCATTTATCACGCACATACTTAATGCAAATTTAAGACTTATATGATTTATTTTAAGACTTATGACATGGATGCCATTGTCAGATATCGTTCAAATTTATGTGGGACCACACGACAAGTACCAGCTTTCAATTAAAAAAAGAATCATCCAAATCAGTTCACTCAGTCCAAAGTTCTCAGGTAACAAACATAAAAAAAATACAGTCGAATTGAGAACCTCCTCCTTTTTTGAAGTCGGTTAAAAACATACCTTTATGAAACCTTTTCATTTCTAGAACTAAATTCTCTAGTATTTCTAAGCACCGAGCATAAGTTTTCCTTGTTCCGCTAAAAGCTCAGATAGCTACTTAAAAGCCGACGTGAATAGTACTTTAGCTTCTCAGTCGAGCATCGAGTTATCGTAACTACATTTCTACGACTTCCACCAATAAGAGCTTCACCTCACCTAGAAGACTTTCACCTACTCTTTCACCTTTTAATACTTCTAACTGAAGCATTACTTACTTCTGTTTTTCTGTATCATGTTTCTATAAATAATAGAAGTAACGTTTGTAATACACATAAGACAACGAACGTGCTTCTCAACCAAATTAATCAAACGATGTTCAGAATCTAGATTGGGCTCGGTGTACGTTTCTAATAAAGTACACAAGGTAATACGTGATTTACCTAGAATATTCAAGTGTCGTGTATACTCGTAGCTATATTTCTACATAGCTTAATAGACAAGACTATAAAGGTAAGGGAATGTATAAATGATGAGGGAATAATATAAAGGATGGTTTGAATTAATCATATAGGATACCGCAACCCGTTTCACGTAGGTTAGATTTTGCACTGTTTCTTCTCTTCTGTGACAAAGGCAGCAGTGCAAATAGAAATTACGTGATTAAGGGCTCGTGAAATTCAAATACACAAAAATAATTTTAATTTGAATTTAAGTTTTTACTGGTTACAAACTGGTTGTTATCCATTAACGGTCTTGTCCAGCAGGGGAGGTCTAATTCTCGTAATAAATCTTTCAGAACGACTACTATCTACTCATCACATAGCAACGTTTTATCAAATACTGTCCACGCCTGAAGTTGCTTGATAACTTGCTCGGTCACTTAATATATTACTGACATGAACTGCAGAGATAAAATTAATTACTACGGAGACCAGCGATTTAAGTAGTACAAAAAAAAATAAAAATAAAACACCTGCTATCAAACAAGCTATCGTGATATCTTTTTGAACCCATTAATTTACCCATATTGCATTACTCGACTTATTTTTATTTTTTGACATTTCAAATAACCTATCTAAAAACACTTGGATTATCACGGCGAATCTAACGATATCTTAATTATAATTAAATCCATTCAGTGGTTTGGAAGACATGAGATAATAAAGAATATTACATGCATAGAATCATACATACATACATGCATACAATACATACATATTATACATACATATACATAATATACGCGCGAAAAACAACCCTTCCTGGCAGTGGGGTAAAAAGGGACTGTGCTTTTTTATATCGTGTTCATCACAAAAAGATGAGTTTTGTTTTTTCTCAAGAATGGAAACCTGGTTCTAATTTATATAATTTGGTACATTTTGTGAGTGGTCTGATTATAAGCACACTGTTGTTGCCGATGTACGTTATATGTTATTATACCGAATCCAGTACGTGTGTACTCAAACCTAAACCCCTTTCACTCTTATATTTTATAATATTACAAGAAAATATTTGTCCATAAAGTTATAACGTCTATAAGGTCTTGTGCGGATCGCAATTCAAAGGGCTCATAAACGCCCGATATATCGGCATTTTGAACCTTAATATAAAAATACACAAAAATATATAATAATGCGAACGATAAATCGTTCGTTATCGCCAGTCATGAGCCTATTACTTACACGATTTGTCTGAGGATACACGTTTTATAATTCTAACTAGAAAGGTGGATATGTCTATGGGATGGAAAACGATCAACGCTGTCTATAACAATCTGCTACAAGATATTTTACTAGTATAAATTTAAAAATTATTAAATAAACCCGCCTGCTATCAAAAAAGCTGGCATGATATACTTTTTGAAATCCTTATGGTGAGCTCTTTTATTTGATTCCCATATTGCATTAATTAATTTATTTTTAATTGTTCATACTTCAAGTTATACTTTTTAGAATTTTTTCCGCAGTACGGTTTTTAGTTTATTTTTAATAACTTTTTTATTTTACACTTTTTAGTAAGGATTCATTGACTTCTTTGTTAGAATCGCAAAGTGGTCATTTCATTATGGGAGTTAGTAAATTAGCGAGAATTGTTGTAAGTTGTTTAAACAAATTTAAATCGTTATATATCCTAAACTGTTACGTAAAATGAAAAATAATGAAACAAACCTAACAATCATTTTTGAATACCTATTCTACGATACCCCATTCGATAGGTTTTGAGAAAAAAAAATTTTTGAAGACACAATATAGCGGAAAATTTCGGCCATTTTTGTTTTCAATTTTAATATACCCAGTGTCATTCTCGCAATTAAAATGAATCTAACGGCACTTCTCAAGCTGAAATCGATCAAGCCGTTTAGGCTACAGAGCGTGCCAAAGAAATATACTTACATTACATACATAATACATACATACACTCGGAAACAATGATATTATATATTTAAAAGAGGCAGATATGTCATAAGCGCGCGCGTTGTGTGCTCACAATCACACCTCATCTAAAACAATCCCCTAAACGCGTAGCGAGTTTCCACGCTAACATGCGGTATTGTGTCATAGTGTATAACAGGTTTCCATGCCATTCTCTCTTCTAAAATCAAACGTACCGTCATATTCACAGATCCATCGACTGAAATAACTTCAGTTTCCAACACCTGACTCAATGCTTACAACAATACCTTTCACTGGTTCTCATCAAATAACATAAATATTTAATGTTACCTTGAAAAAATTCTCAGTTTGCGAATTTTTTTCCGAGAAATTAAAGTCATGCCGAGTCTTCGAACACAATACTCTTCAGCTTCAATTGAGATGGTACGTTAATATTTAGTGGGATGGAAATGTTTTTCTGTAAAAATATATTTTTGTCCCATAGAAAATGTATAAACAATTAAAATGAAAAGTGATTGACTGGTACTTTTATGTTCAGTGGACAAACTGAATCCTTTGAACTAAAATACTTTTTGCTGCTGGACAATTATTAAGAATGTACAATGAATTTGTGTAAACTAAAATTCTTCTTTAAATTTTTATTTCCTCATAATTGCAAAAAAATGTAATTAGTAAGTAAAATAAAGTTTCCGTATAACCACAGATAGGGAAACACGCAAAAATTGTAATACAATAATTATGTTATAGCTCAGAAGACTTGCCTCTTTTTCTAACACTATCTCTTATACTCTGGCAATGTTGGGTTTGTTTTTTTTTAAAGAATATAATTAAGCTGAAAGTTTAATTACTAGTTATATGGCCATGCTACTATGAACAAATGACGTTTCAAATAAATCTAGGCTAGATAAGGTACTTACTTGGTAGTATGTAGGTAATAGGACGAAAAAGACACTAGACACGTCATAAAAATCATAATCATTGTTTACTTGGGATAAAATCACAGAATAATGAAAAACTATTAGATATTCGTTTTCTACTTCAATTATTCGTTTATCTACGGGATATAATCATCACAGGACTGTAAAAATTTTTGCGTCCCAAATATGAAGTGGCTAGTTTTAATATTCTGTACGTTTACTTAATTATTTAGAAGATCCACCTATTTTGATCACAATCTGAGTTTATCCTTTGAAAAAACTCGAACTTAGCCCCATCTCTATTGGGCTATTATATTGCCTCTGCAATACATGAAATTCTCCAAGGATTATGATAAGCTTTTATTCCACATTCTACATTCTGTTATTACGCTTAAGCACAAAAAAGGTTCCAAAAAGGATTTCGTCCAAATTAAAATGTTGATGTTTATATGTATATTTAATTTATTTACCAATATTGTCATGTTCCAGGGATTGAAGTAATAAGCCAATGAACTTTCCTCATACCATAAGATCCGAACTAGGCGTGACCTTCACCCATCTGTATAATGGGTGAAAAGTGTTTCAAATCCAATTTAGTATACCTACTAAAAATATGTTGCAAGTGGGTTGGTTGAAAAATTCCTGGCCAGACTATAAAGTAATTAAAAATTTACAAAACCCAACGTTTATATTTTCTATATACCATTCCATACTTGTGGTTAGTATTAAACATATTACACATTTACATATTACAGATATACATACATTTAAATCATTCATTAGTGCAATGTTTATTCAAAATACATTTTTCAATTTTTTATCCTGCTATAGGTATTAATATTAAAAATGTGGAAGTTTGTTTGTATATTTGTTACTCTTTCCCACAAAAACTACTGAACGAATTTTCATGAAAAGTACACAGATGGACAGTGATTTGAGATAAGATAAAAGGCCATTTCGATAGTTAATCAATGCATATACATGAAATGTAAGCATTTCTGGTCACAAATTGCGAAACGTGTACGTAGAATCCCAAAATAAATGGATGGAAACACTAATCAACGATAAAGCTATTGATTTAGATTCAGATTGATTCGGCTAACAAAAAGCCTGCCGTGAGCGAACGTTATTACGTGGAAATGCTTTAAATGTTGAATGTACTAACTCAAACATTTTGAAATACCCGTATTTTGAAAATATGACTTCAATTTGTAGTCGTTTAGAAGTTATATGAGTATTTAAATAACTGCGAGAATATAAATACAATGAGACTTCTGGCACTGAATATTGGTCTAAAAAGTGCTAGTTATCTCATCATGGGATATCGTAATGGGACTAGTGGGATAGACCCGAAAAGATATAGTATACTTAGGCGTTGGTATCAATATTAAGTACCTAATGGCTGTGTGGCTTAAGTTTCTTATTACAATGACTTCATCAGCATACTATACCACCGAAAATAAAACTGTCGCAAAATTACAAAGAATTATAATACATTGAATATAATAAATTTGCATAAATTTGCAACATTTTTTGTCCATCTATATGTCTGAGCAAACATCATGTGAAATCCTCTGTATGTATTATTTAGATGATGGCACATTTGTAAGTCATTGTCATGGATTTTTTTTCTCGTTATAAATCGTGGGACATGAGATGTAGTAAAAAATAAAAAAAAACCAAAAAGTTTGGAGAAAAAACTTGCAAATTTCTTATTTTTTGTTATTTATGTGTAAATCCTAGTCAGAATGCCAATTTTTATGCAAAGTCATTTTACTAATTTACGTAAACAATAAGATGTACCAATAAACTATTAAGTATCGTAAAACAGAATTTATGTGAAGCGCCTGATCAAATTAAGTGGTTTCAGGTGTGGGTACCAAGGTTTCTCAAAGTAAACAAATTGCCTTCGGTTTACTAGTTTGATACAATTTAGGGTGCACCAGTGCATCGCTGCAAAGGGGCTGGGATATTCTACGAAATTTTAAAATTTCGCGTGAACCGTCTCCAAGCGTGCCCTGGCTAAAAGCCAACTGCTCACAAACAAGATGGATCGTATTAAACATTTTAGCGAAACTGATTCTTTACGTGGTATGTGACTGTCGTTGCATCTGTATATGATTTCATAAAAAAAATATTAAAAAATATATTTTTCTTGTTTTTAACAGGCTTTTATTAGTTTCGCTTGCATATAGGTTAAAACTAATTGTCATTTGAAAATAAAATTTCGTATGTTTATATAATTCTGATGACAACACAATAAATTTGGTATCTTATCGCTGTTTTGATGCTGGAATAAGGGCATGTTTAATGAAGCTCCTCAACGGTTACCAATAAACCCGTCGAGTTTGGGTTCGTATGTTTCTAAGACAAAACACTGTTGTAATTTTGAAAAGTTTGATGTCCTCGTCTTGAATTTTTTACCCGACTGCCAAGGAAGGATTATGTTATGTATGTATGTTTGTGTATTTGAATGTTTGTATGTATGTGTGTAAAATTTATTATTACCTCGTATCTTCCAAACGCTGAACCGATTTCTACAATAATTAAGATATCGTTAAATTCGTCTTTATAGTCCAAGTATTCTTAGATAAGTGTTTGTCGCGACCGAAGAAACGCGAGAAACGCGAAATTGTCGCCTTGCATGGTTACATCTACGCCTCAACGTAACTATGCTGCAGCTGCAACCCGTCAGCAACCCAAAATTTGGGTACTAAAGATGGCAGAGTGGGAAAGTAGATTCTCTCGCAACGAACCCCCTTGTAGTACGGTGCTCATTGGCCAGCCGGACAAAGATGGCTTCATTAAAGTGGAGAAGAACAGGAAGCCTCTTTGTCGTAACCAATGCGGTACTGCACCGACAGGACACAATCATCTCCTGCGCCCCGCCGTTCCAGTGACCTACATTTATGTCTCCCGTCTCCATTACACCACGAAGGTCTCCGATGTCATGGAGTATTTGGTGAAGAAGACAAAGTGCTGGGATCTGGTTGTGAAGTTGGATTCGCGCAACGCTCACTGCGTTTTTTGCTGCACTTTAACTCGTTGTCGTGCGTGCTCCAACCGAGCTCCTGTCGGATTTCCTGAAGGAGGAGCTGTGGCCAAATGGGGACGTTTTCCGAAAGTTCCGTGGACGTCAACGACCACCGGGAGTCACCGGAATCGCGTCTATCTTAAGTAAGTGAATTACTTTTAAGTCTATTTTTTTTGTATAATATATAATCTGTAAGGTATTTATTTTGTGGGCCTCGTTGCTTGAATATTAATGATTTATTATTATTATTTGGAACTTCATAAATACCTTTATTTTTAAGGACTTACTTTCAAAGAAGGAAAAAGTAATAAAGATCTTTTTTAAATCATGATTTGAAATTACTTGAGCGTTGGAAGCGAGGCAAAAGTGTAAATGAACGAGAGGTTACTCGGAAAGAAAAGCTTCCAGATGGCGAGCAAAGGCAAAGAAAAAAGAAGGCGAAAAGGAACTAAGTCTCACGTCTTTTATGTAGAAAACGTCTACAGTTAATGCGAAATAACTGAGGGTTTTGCTTCTATGATATTCACCTCAATGTCGATTCACAATTTCTCATTTCTGTTTTTTGCCTCAATCAAAAATATTTTTATAGAATAATACTGGCTATACACGATCAAGTATACTTGTCAAGTTTGCAGCGGACTTGACGCGGCATTTAGTAAACTTAACGGTGTATGGCCACGGTATGACCATCTGGGTATATAGCTATCTCATGCACACTGGATGCCACATCAAATGAAACTGCAAACTTGACAAGTACACTTGATCGTGTATGGCCAGCTTAACATAGCGAAGTTTGATAGATAGAAAATAAAATATATTATTTTACCAACAGGAAAATTCCAAACCGGCTGTCATTCCTATATATTTTATATGTTTATTATGTACGAAAATATCATATGACATTTAGTTGTTCATTTTTATGATAAAATTTATTTACTAGTATAAAACTGAAGCCCGGAATCCGTTGATCCGTGATGCTATCTAGCTTATTTATTAGGCTATTCTGAGGCTGAAAACTGGCATATCAATCACGGCCCCGGTGGACCTTATTGACCTTTGTTGTATGAACAAGCTTGGAGCTATACTATTTACTCGTACAGAATTACATAAAATGGAAGAAGTAATAGTAAAGATAAAAATAAATTTGACAAGTGCGAGTTAAACTCACTTGGAGAGGGTTCCGTACGGTGATTATGTAATTACTTTTTTAAATTAAAATAGACCCAAAAACTAATGGCTCAATTTTAAAACTTCTTTCACGAATATAATGCATTACTCTTAGTAACATCGGTTATATTTTGTCTTTAAAAATTATGTTTAGGGACTTTACAGTATGATTAAGTTGCAGGAGAACGTCGTTATGTCAGCTAGCGGTTACTAAAAAGCTACTTTATGTCAATAAACGTCAAATCGTTTGGGCAATAAGTCTACGTCTACGTCATATCAATATACAGTGTATATCGACTTTTAGCCGCCGTCATCGCTCATCGCCGCTTGAACCTTATCCGATCATAATATCGGCTGTTATTGGCTTCAGATTTTTCATAAAAAAATTGGTTCTCTGTAAAGTCGGTTTACGGGCGATAGTTTTACGTGATAACTTCATAAACATTGATGAAAAATTGCTTATGTACTTTTATGAATTGAATTGAATTATTATCAATGAATTATCATTATTTTGTATAATACAAAGAAGGAGTTACAGGCGTTCCAGTAGCAGAACTATTTGAACTGCTAACTCTGACGTCACGCGAGAAGAGAGATAAATATGTCAAAAGCCAACGCTTGGGCCAATCGTGCCTCTCCATCACTTGTTCCGCGCTCTCGCTTGCACGCTCAGGCTCAGGCGAAACGAGACACTTTTTCGTGCAAGCAGCCGATGTTCATCGATTAATAAGACGTTATCACGCCAAAAAAACAACGCTAGTGATTGTATGTAGATGTTCCCATATTATGGGGTGACATTCTGGAAATCTGTAATTTAATTGTAATAATTATGAACAGTCGTAATTGTCGTAACACGTAAAACTACACCTTGGGGAAATATCAAAACTAAAAACTGTTTGTACGTAACTTGAAATAGTTCATTCCTTTAATCTTACCAACTAACAAGAAAGTAGGTAAGTGATCGCATTAGCCAAAGTTGTTTCATTGATATGGAAGTAATTAACCAGTGTATAGTAGAAACTTGTGTCTGACGTCTAATAGAACTACAGACGTTATTGAGATTAATATTTGGAAGTCGATCACAATTGTTTTGCAAGTAACAAAATTGGAATATCCTATTAATGCTAAATTATAATTAATTTAAGTAGAGTACTGAAAGTATAATTAATTTAAACTAAGATCTTCTGTTGTTATCAAATTGGGTATATTATAATACTTTGAAGTTATCATACAAATATTACAACATTTTTTACTTACATGTAAAATAGATACAACACACGTTGATGAAAATATTTTTACTGAAATTAGATTAGTGACTTACTTATTTTCCTAGACAGGCTAGTAGAAACTGATACTAGAAGTAGCTGTGATACAAAATCATTTCAAAGGTCTCGGCAACACGCAGATTGAAGATATCGATGAAAGATGTAGGGACGCATTTTCCAAGATCTTAGTCAAGCATAAAATCTCAAGGTGGACATTTACTAGGAAAGGTCTATACAGCAATTCAGAAGATATATTTGCGCAGAACACTCAGCAAAAACCCTTTTAACAGCCACTTTTTCGGTTTATTGCCTAAGTTTTGCATCACAAGCCTTATCTAGTCCCAGCCTATTATGACCCTGCGTCATTTATTATTTACGAAGTAGTAGAAGATAAATATCAAATTATTATTTTATAATCACAACCTATGTACATAATAGGGTATTCTACTATGTTTGAAAAAGTACTTCAAAATATTGATTTTCCTAATAAAAAGCCACAAAAAAATTTTAAATATATTTATAGCTTACAAAAAATTTTCGCTTAGTGCCACAATTAATGGTGAAGACTACTTGCAATTATTACAGAGGACGAGAACGAAAAGTCCGACAGAGAAGTTCTATGACTAAACCGAGTTATACTTCAATACGTTCTGTTCAGGTTGTTACTGGAAAATATACAAGAATCTTGTACTATTTCGTAAAGAGTCCATCAACAAAAGACGTAAAAAAGCCAAACAGCCTCTCCACTCTTTATTGCCAAACTTCAGGCCTTATCGCCTATTGCTCCGACTTCCATAATTTATTAAGGAACAATGTTTGCGGTTTTATAGCTCAAATCACGTTTCAAATTGTGTTTCTAATAATTTGTTTAGGTGCTTTGTTATAAGGGTTACCCCCTTATCTGGTGAGAGATCTATAAAGCTCACTTATACTTGGACTTTGCTCAGACAACAGTCAGATATAATAGATTACTGACACTTGATGAATACGAAAAAAAATTAACAAAAAAACCGACTTCAAATGAATTACATCCTTTCCAATAACAATAAAAAAAGAATCATCGAAATCGGCTGGCGTGATATTGAGTTATTCGTCCATTTGTCGCGCACATTTAAGACTTATATTGTTTTCTCATGGATGTCATTGTCAGATCTCGATAAAATTTAAGTGGTACCACATGACAAGCACCATCCAACCGAAAGTTCTGAGGTAAGAAACATAAAAAATACAGACAAATTGAGAACCTCCTCTTTTCTTGAAGTCGGTTAATAAAATAACCTAACATTTTAACAAAAAAATAACCGACTTCAAATGAAGAACATTGTACTTTTGACATAGATGCCATTGTCAGATCTCGCTCAAATTTATGTGAGACTACACGACAAGCACCAGCTTTCGATTAAAAAAAGAATCATCGAAATCGGTTGGCGCGATATTGAGTTATTCGTCCATTTATGGCGCACATAAAAGCAAAGCAAAGAAGATTGATTTAGGACCATTATTTTTGATCCGATAATTTGAAGTCTGTGCAAAGCCTAAGCACGGTTTATAGATCTCCCTAAGGGCGTCGTAACATCATTGTGATACCGCTGAGCGATGATAAAGACAATAAGATCTAATACTGTACCATTTCTAAAATATGTATAAAATATAATGAAATAAAAAGGAATTAAAATCTATAATAAGTTTGATCGCGTCAGCAATGGTCATCCTATTAATATTATAAATGTGAAAGTTTGAGAAGATGTTTGGATATTTATTCCTCAATCACGCCACAACACTACTAATCCGATTGGGCTGAAATTTGGAATGGGATAGCCTATACCTGGATTAACACATAGGCTACTTTTTATCTCGGAAAAGTTCAGGGTTCCCGCGGGATTTGTAAAAAATCAATAGCCACGCACATGAAACCACGGGTATGTATAATAAATCTAAATTAATATATTAAAAATTTCGTTTCGAAACCTCTCTACTGCGAGCGAAGCCGCGGGGATGAAGCTATTCATAATATAGTAAGTTGTCCAACTAATGTGTGGTTAGTTAAGAAGTCAAAATTTGCAATATATTTAGTCTTATTTTCGAATATAGCACCTGCTGCTCAGCAAGCCGCAATCTACGTCGTAACTCACGAAGTTTCTGTTATATTGTAGAAACCAGGCAACATGCCAATATTTCCAACTTTTATTAAAGTTTTTCTCTCACGCGTTTGTAATCACAGATTTTGAGCCATCAGAAAAAAATCTATGTAGTATTTTGTAACTGGTTTTAGTGGTCTAACCGTAATCTTTTTTAATTACATCTGACTACAACTCATTCATAGTACACAGCAGAGCACGGGTCTCCTCATAGCTGAGAATAAATCATACTTAAAGACGCTGCTCCATTTTTTAGTCGTTAATCGAGCTGACGATCCACCTAATGGTAATTGGCCCTTTGACATAAGTAACAAAAAAGATTTTAGTGTGGTTTTAGGGTCCAACCCAAGAGCCGGAAGTTTTTATGTCACTCGAAGGCCTCCGATATGGCATGGCCAATGCTATTTAACGATAAAAACAGGGACTGACAGCTTTACACGCCCTCCGAAGCAAGCATGTTCTGAAGAAATTTTTGTCACTAGCGGTCACCTATACTTTAATCGGTCCGTGAGTTGATCAACATAAGCCGTCGAGTTATGAGCTCTTCACACAATCTTCTGCTATAGATAAACAAAACAACATTTCGTGATACTTATTTGAATTTCTAAAAATCATTAAAAACACCAGTAATCTAATTTATATCGAGGACAGCAGAAAACTGGCAATAACACCAACATGCTATCTCGAAAGCGAAAATTTTCTGTTGAAAATTCACAATTGAAATAAAATTCTTTTCAGCAGTATCTATGAAAATTTAAAATTTGACTCTCACTCCAGTGACCATCATCACAAAGAAACGAAATTCGGACATCAATTTAAAACATCCTACAGAGTTGATATTGGTGTAATATCGCTTCGTTGAAAATCGATCACTTAATTTTGTGTAAACTTTTAACTACGTATATCGTACTTAATAGTACGGAGCTTTTATTGATCTTGAGCAAGTTTATGAATAAATAAGGTAATTAACAATCAGATTAAAGCTCTATAATCTAAGATTTAACAATAAATAGGAATGCTATCAGGTGATAAGGGAACATACCAAAACCACGTAACCCATATTTTCTAACTTTTTACTCCCCTCCCCCCCCTTCGTGACCATCCGTAGTATATGAGAAGACCCCCCCCCCTCCCCCCTACTTTCACGTGGTATTTGACGACTTTGTGGCGCAATGATTGCTAAAATATTGACTACGTGACAAAAACCTAAACCCCCCCCTCCCCTCTGTGACCAATCGTGGTGTTTTGAAGACCCCCCTCCCCCCCTAAATGAGGCACGTGGTTTTGGTATGTTCCCTAACCTCGCATGCCGTACTAGAGTTCTTGGATTCGATACCTGGCTGTGGGAGATATTTAGGTTTGAGATTTGTTTGTTTTTGAATTGTGAGTTAAACTGTGATAAAATTTCATTTGTTCATTTCAGGCGATAAGAACACTGACGCCCCAACTTAGAGTCACTTAAGTTGACAATATGACTCTGAGATGGACCGATGCTTAAAATGTCAAGACTTCATACAAGTAAATAAACGAACCTTTCTGAGTTAGGCCGTAAGTTGTTATGTAAAATTTATAGTTGTTAACTAAGTTGTTTACTCATGCTCGTTTACATTAATATTATAACTAAATTAAATCATTCGTATGTCACCATGTTATGTGCCACCATATTTTTATCTCATAAAAAACGGTATGATATCGTCAGAGGTGCGTGTAGATTACATCAGGCGAGCTAATCCGTAACAACGAGCTAGCTAATTCGAAGCTGAAACAGCTATTTGGCAACGTATCTAATTACACGACCGCTCTCAGTTTGCCAAACGAGCAGTTTTATGTCTCCTCTAATGGGTAAAAATGATTTGAAACCTATTGGGATCGATTGCGATAAAATCTGTACATTGTCATTAGTGGCCCACGCATCGGGCTGGAAAAAGTAATATAAGTTAATCAGTCGTATATTTTATTTTGAGGTCATTATTTTCCAGCTAAGTCATGAAGGCATTTTGTCTTCAGAAAGATATAGATATATCTCCCGAACTGTACAGAGCTCAGTGAACTTCTACAGGCCAGACCTGGCGTCATAACCACGTCGGATCCTAAGCAAGGTACATCAGGATCAAGAAGCACCAAGAAGCTTATGATTAGGATACATCAGGAGGCCAAGCTTCGAAAAGGTACCTGAAGACTGATCACGTTACATAGGATAAACAATTAGGATAAATCATAGGCATTGGCTAAGTTGTAATTGGTAGAAAATAATATGCTTGGTATGTAGAAAATGTATAAGTTCTTTTAAAATAAATAACACTTATGTATTATAATAAAAATATAATTTCGTATTTTCATAAAAGTGTTAACAAGAAAACGGTGTTCAAAGTTTCAAACATACATCTATATTGTTTTCGACCACAATTTTATCTGTAATTTTGTCCCTGAGGCGAGAGTTTTCATAATAAATATAATTGCCATTAAGATATTGCAAAGGTGAACAAATGTACAAAACATCTGAAAACAATTTTCTCTGCCCACAATTATTGATCTTATGTAACGAGCGAAGAGCTATCAAACAATATAATATTCATTTCAGTAGGAAGTAAATCTGAAAGGTTTTCATTAATATTAGTACGAGGAACCAGTGAGTAATCAAGTCTTTTGTAATCTTCTTGGTCGGCAAGATATATTGATGACACATGTCATGGCTTTGGTGTGAAGAACGATGGACGGTGGTGACCACTTATTAATAAAACAATGACTTCCGGATAACGACTGACTTTATTTTTAGAACGGCAATAGACAAAGGAGCAGAGTTACAGAGTACAAAGAGGCAGCAGCCTATTATAGTATTTTGTTACAGATTAACATCCCCACTTAACAAAATAAACAGCAAATATAATGTTCACACATATAAATAGCTTGTAAGTATTACATTTAAATAGTAAGTACATTAAATTTTTTTTACTACAGACTTTTTGTTTCATTTTTTTCTTTTTACATACATAGGAATGATACCTAGTCTTTGCATAAATTTATAATGTTTATTATTTACCAAACCTTTAGTTAATAAGTCAGCAGGCATATCTTGGGTCGAGATGTATTGTATTTTAATTAATTTATTTCTAATAGCATCTCTAATATAATGGTATCTTACATCAATATGCTTAGACCTATTGTGAGACTGATGACTTAAAGCCAATTTTAATGCACTTTGGTTATCACCATAAAGTTTAATAATACACAGCTGACCAGTAATTTCATACATCAAGTTCCTTAAATATACTGCTTCTCTTGATGCCTCAGCCAGAACCACATATTCAGCTTCTGTACTGGATAAAGAAACTATTTTTTTGTTTACTACTCTGCCAAGATATCACTGAACCACACATAGTAAAACAGTAACCAGTGTATGATTTCCTATCTATATTATCACCAGCCCAGTCGGCATCAACAAAACCTTCAAGTTTACAATTTCCTTTACTATATTTTAAACAATAATTTTTGGTTTTCTTTAAGTATCTAAGAACTCTTTTGGCATAGTTAAAGTGATTTTCATTATAACAATTGTTAAATTGACTAAGGTAACTTATAGTATATGCAATGTCCGGCCTTGTTAATACAGCTAGATACATTAAACTACCAATTAATCTCTGATATGGAATGTTTTGAGCACAAACCTCTGATTTTTCAATGTTTAGTTTTTGTTCAATTGGAGTATCTATTATCATACAATCATTCATACCAAATTTAGACAATAATTTCTCTATATAATATTGCTGATCTATAGTAATAGTATTATGGTTTTTATCTAGATTAATTCTCATGCCCAAATATTGTTTTACAGGACCTAAATCCTTCAATTTAAATTCAGAACTTAATAGACTTTTTAATTTTTCTGTCTCATTTACACAATTTGAGAATATTAGAAAATCATCAACATATACAGTTACAATAACTTTGACATTATCTGTATATTTTGTAAATAGACATGGTTCAAATTTACTATTTTTGAATCCAAAATTACACAAACAATCTCTTACCTTTTCATACCACACCAAGGATGATTGTTTTAAACCATATATGGCTCTTTTTAATTTTAAAACTTTACCATTGCTTTTATTACTAAAACCTTCCGGTATAGCCATATAAATGTTTTCTTTTAAATGACCATTTAAAAATGCGGTTTTTACATCTAAGTGGGTAATATCCATGTTCCACTCAACACTGAGAGCAAACAACATCCTGAGTGTGGAATGTTTTACAACAGGGGAAAATGTATCAGTATAATCAACTCCACGACGCTGTGTAAAACCTTTTGCAACTAGTCTCGCACGATACCGCACTTTGTTATTCACATCAAACTTTTTATTTAACACCCACTTGCACTGAACTATGGACGCACTGACCGGCACATCAACGAGCTCCCAGGCATCGTTGTCCTTGAAAGACTGCAGCTCCTCTTGAATAGCCACCTTCCACTGCTCTGCCTCTGGTCCACTAAGCGCATCTGAGAAGTCCATCTGCTCAGCTTCCATATATGGACTGGAAACACACAAACTGCTATAACCATAGCGTTCTGGAACTTTCCGAGTCCTAGTACTAATATGGACTTTTTGAGGACTTTCAAATTCACTGGATGATAAATCTCTTTCAATAATTGTATCTGTGAAGGTGTCGTCTGGATCAGTGTATATAGATGTATCGGAGCTCCTGTCAGCAAGAGATTCACACTCAGTAGCCTCCCCCACTGAATCTCTGATCTCTGGCAACCGCTCTGGTGTTACTGGAGATGACACTGGGTTTACTTCATTACATGTCGGGGCTGGAGAAACCTCATCCATCATCCTCACCAAATCTCTTTCTTCTGTGATCCATGTTGCATTTTCTTCCTTCACTGTGTTTGTATCTTCCATCACAATTACATCTCTCTTGACTGTAACAGTATTTTTCTTGGGATCGTAAACCCGATAACCCTTCACTGTTTCTGAAAAACCAACTAGTGTATACTGTTCAGCTTTTCTATCCCACTTTTGCCTTCGCTCCTTGGGAATGTGAACCATTACACGGCTTCCAAATAAGCGAATGTGACTTATATCTGGTTTTTGTCCATACCACGCCTCATATGGCGTCTTGTTATCCAAACTTGAGGTGACGGATCTATTTTTAATATATACGGCTGTATTTGCTGCTTCTGCCCAGAATTTCTTGTCTAGGTTAGCATCAAATAATAAGCATCTTGCTTTTTCAATAACAGTTCTGTTTGCTCTTTCGCACACACCATTTTGCTCTGGAGTATATGCTGTGGTTTTCTGGTGAATGATCCCTTCATCGGATAGGTAATTTTCCATTTGCTCACTGCAAAATTCACCACCATTGTCGGTGCGTAAAACTTTAATGCGTTTGTTCAACTGATTTTCTACCATAACTTTGAACTCTTTAAACTTTTTGAAAACTTGATTTTTATGTTTCAAAAAATATATGAAATTCATACGACTGAAATCATCCACAAATAACAGAAAATATTGTGAACCTGCTATAGACTTCTTTTCCATGGGGCCACATACATCAGCGTGTATCAACTGTAGAGTCTCAGTACTCCTACGCCCTGCACGTGGAAAAGGTAATCTTTGTTGCTTCCCTTCACAACATGTTACACATTTATCCTTCATTATGTTACAGTTTTGTGGATAAGACAGTCCATTTACAATATTTTTCATTTTATTTAAGTTTTGACTGTTTATGTGAGCTAGTCTTCTGTGCCATAACTCTGCACTTGTTACTGCTGGTGCTGCCATGAAACAATCTATCACTTTCAGTTTCAGCTTATAAACACCATTGTTTAACTCGGCTGTTGCAACCAACTGGCTTTTGTTATTATAAATATAGCAGTGATTTTGTTTAAAAACAACATTATTTCCGTTATTCATGAGCTCACTTACTGACAACAAGTTGGTTGTCAGGCCTGGCACGCACAACACATTTCTCACTGTAATGTCGTAATTCTGATCCGTCGTTATTTGTATATCTCCGGAACACACAACAGGCACTTTCATATTGTTAGCGACAGTTATTTCTGGTAAACTCGGCGAATAATTTGGAGTTTTTATCCATTCCTGATTTGCTGTCATGTGCGCGCTCGCGCCGGAATCTATGTACCACTCGCTTTTGCTGAATTCTCCATTTAGAAATACCACACTAAAAGCGTTCGACTGCTTTTTATTTAATAATGGGCACTGGTTTTTATAATGACCATTATTTTTACATTTATAGCAAGTTATCATTTTCTTGTTGTTTGACATTGAAGTATTGTAGTATTTACTTGTTAGGTCCGTGTTTATCTTCTTCTATTCCTCGTTATTTTCTTCTTTGCTTCCTTCCTTCTATCTCCTTTCCTTTATTCCTTTTAGTTCTATTTACTTTATACATTGCTTTATCATTTTATAGTACTTTTCTTGGCTGAAAGTAAATTTTAATGTATATTGATATTCTTTAGATTACATGTTATATTTTTGGTCTTTATTCTAAATTATATGTTGAAATTATATATTATTGTAATTGGAAGATTGTAATACCTTATGTTATGTTATCCAAATTCCTTTTATAGCTTTTTCTTTGGTTTATTCTTTAAAATTTAATATTATGCTTATTGTATTTTATAGTTTGATTTGTTATGACATCTATTGTCATTGTAACTTAATGTCTTAATGTTTTCTTCATAAATCTAATTCTATGTAATATGTCCTTATTCTCCTTTGTCAATGTATTATCAAGCCATCTACGCTTTTCTATTTGAAATTGGAAAAATTTGAAAAATCGTTCGCCGAGGACAGACTAGCTCTGGTGGAGAGGCAACAGTTCCCCGGTATCGCTCGATGAGAGAGGTTCTCGAGAATCGCCTAGAGTCGTGACAATCTTTGGAAAACAGTTCTAATCTATACTGTCCTTACAGCCGAGTGACCTCTGCAGTACGTGTGTCGGCTTGAGTGCACTACAGCACGCCCACACGACTGTCCTACTGCATTCACGACACTGAGGCTGTGCTACTACTGCTCCTGCTTCGTGCGCTGGCTTGTGCGCTCTAACCGCACGCCCGCACGCTTCCCGCAGTCTCCCCAGACACCGCACGCCAGAAGAGCTGCAGGCCTTTTGTTGAGGGCCTTACTAAAGGCCTTCCTATTGTGGAAGAACCAAGTGACTCTGTTTTGTGCTAATATATTAACTACTTCATATTGTGTATATTGTGTAACCGACTCTGTAACCACCAGGGAAGTATATCATTAAATTTTACTCTCTCAAACCTTTTATCTTACTTTCCTTCCTTAACACTACAGTTTGGCGCCCAACTAAAATCCTTTCTAAATTCCAAAACAGCACTTACACAAGTGATACCCCCTAATTTTGGCTTATTTCATTTCGATCTTCTTTTTCTAAAACGACCCTGAAGATTCTTTCTTTCTTTATAGTTTTATTCATTTTCTTGGTGGTTACAAACATTGTATTATTGTAGCTTAACTTATTTTATTTATTAGACCTAGTTCTTTTCTCTTAGCTTCACTTTTCAATTTTTAACTTCTCTAGTTCTGTTTAATTTTTTTTTATCTAAATTATATCTTCGTAGCTTAACTGTTTTACCTTTTTACCTATCTGTTTAGTTAACTCTACTCGAATACGGGGAACTCTAAAATAATTTTCTACAACCGTTTATTTATTCAAAAATTTTTAATTTTTTTTACATTTTTAGCTTTTACTTTTATATATTTCTTTTCCGTCCGTTCTTCTTACTTCTTTCTATTCTCCCTTCTTTCTTCTCTCCATTTTCTTCCTTACGTTCTTTTTCAATTACTAAACTTCGATTTTTTGGCAAATATTTCGAAGTTTATACATTATACTGATTTTCTTTTGGCTTCACTATACCTAAATTTTTCTGAATATTCCCATCTTCTTCTCTGGAAGAATTTTTTTTAACTTTAATCTTCTTTAAGGGCCTAATCCCTAAAGAGCTACTTTGTACTTTCTTGTAACTACCTTGGTTACTTCTTTAGAGCGGATTACAACTCTTTAAATAAGCCTACGGTACGAGCGGATCGTGACTCGTTAAATAAGCCTACACTCTTATAACCGTCTTGGTTATTCTTAAAGAGCGGACTACAACTCTATAAATAAGCCTACGGTACGAGCGGGTCGTGACTCGTTAAATAAGCCTTCACCAAATAATCTCGTATTCGAGTTCTGGGTTGTAAGCGTTGAGCGGA
Organism: Thymelicus lineola; assembly: GCA_963932265.1. Classification (NCBI taxonomy): domain Eukaryota; kingdom Metazoa; phylum Arthropoda; class Insecta; order Lepidoptera; family Hesperiidae; genus Thymelicus; species Thymelicus lineola. The sequence goes on along the minus strand of OZ010692.1, from coordinate 683,269 downwards.
TGACAACTCCTTAAATAAGCCTTGGTCATTGTTTAGTGTTACCTTTGGAGTAGGCGTCATTGATTGTGAACCCTAGCCCCTAACTTTGCAAGATAGATGTATGAAAGACTGAAGTATGAACAGGATAATGAATGCGTAAGGTAGTCACTATTTTTAATTCTAAATTTTTTTGTAACAGCCAAAAAAATTACTTGGGTGGGGGAAATATGTAGTATTTACTTGTTAGGTCCGTGTTTATCTTCTTCTATTCCTCGTTATTTTCTTCTTTGCTTCCTTCCTTCTATCTCCTTTCCTTTATTCCTTTTAGTTCTATTTACTTTATACATTGCTTTATCATTTTATAGTACTTTTCTTGGCTGAAAGTAAATTTTAATGTATATTGATATTCTTTAGATTACATGTTATATTTTTGGTCTTTATTCTAAATTATATGTTGAAATTATATATTATTGTAATTGGAAGATTGTAATACCTTATGTTATGTTATCCAAATTCCTTTTATAGCTTTTTCTTTGGTTTATTCTTTAAAATTTAATATTATGCTTATTGTATTTTATAGTTTGATTTGTTATGACATCTATTGTCATTGTAACTTAATGTCTTAATGTTTTCTTCATAAATCTAATTCTATGTAATATGTCCTTATTCTCCTTTGTCAATGTATTATCAAGCCATCTACGCTTTTCTATTTGAAATTGGAAAAATTTGAAAAATCGTTCGCCGAGGACAGACTAGCTCTGGTGGAGAGGCAACAGTTCCCCGGTATCGCTCGATGAGAGAGGTTCTCGAGAATCGCCTAGAGTCGTGACAATCTTTGGAAAACAGTTCTAATCTATACTGTCCTTACAGCCGAGTGACCTCTGCAGTACGTGTGTCGGCTTGAGTGCACTACAGCACGCCCACACGACTGTCCTACTGCATTCACGACACTGAGGCTGTGCTACTACTGCTCCTGCTTCGTGCGCTGGCTTGTGCGCTCTAACCGCACGCCCGCACGCTTCCCGCAGTCTCCCCAGACACCGCACGCCAGAAGAGCTGCAGGCCTTTTGTTGAGGGCCTTACTAAAGGCCTTCCTATTGTGGAAGAACCAAGTGACTCTGTTTTGTGCTAATATATTAACTACTTCATATTGTGTATATTGTGTAACCGACTCTGTAACCACCAGGGAAGTATATCATTAAATTTTACTCTCTCAAACCTTTTATCTTACTTTCCTTCCTTAACACTACAGTATCTGAACATTTCGATGACGTCGAACCGCCATGTTTGCTAGTGCTGTTCCAGTCTTTCGATTTTTTCTTTGCAGCGAATGCAGCGCCACTGGTATCTGTGTCAGTCTTCGAAAACTCCATGTCAATCAACTTTGATTTTATTGCATCTGTGGTAATCTTTATTCCCGAATGTTCTATGGCCATTATCATAGGTGAATACCTATCTGGCAAACCTGCTAATAATAATGAGCCGATCCATTCTTCGGTGATATCAAATCCTGTGCCTCTCAATCTATGCGCTGTTTCAACCATGTCCGTTACATACGTAGTCATAGAATCACAATTTTCTTGACGAATTGAAATTAAATGACGTAATAGGTTTATTTTCCTTGCGAAACCCGAGTCATCGAACAAATTCTTCAATTTATTCCACAGCTTTTCTGAGGTCTCGGCGTCTTTAATATGCACGTATAATGATGGATCTATCGTTAGTATTAACTTCGCCTTGGTTTTTGCGTCATCCGTTGGTTTTCTTTCTGCTCCATCCACTGTTTGAATGTAGTGAATCATACCCTCGAGCACCAACAGATTTTCTGCCGCGAAACACCATTCGCTATAATTTTCCCGGCCTTTTAGTTTTGGAATACTCTGAATATAGTTTGTAGCCATTGTTAAACACTTTTTCACACTGTAATTACTTCTTTTAACTAGAAATTACTGAAAAACTTGGATAACGCCCATAACCTATTAATAAAACAATGACTTCCGGATAACGACTGACTTTATTTTTAGAACGGCAATAGACAAAGGAGCAGAGTTACAGAGTACAAAGAGGCAGCAGCCTATTATAGTATTTTGTTACAGATTAACACCACTAAGTGACCATCAGGAGGCCCGTCATTATGTTTACTAATCACAATACAAGTAGTAAAGAGCGCTCCAAAACACATCTTGCAGCACCACTATTAGTTCCTCTTAAATAAATACCTAACCCCATTGAATAAGTGAAAGAAAATTCCCTCTCATTCTATTTTAACATTAAAACATGTGCGTGACGTGTATTATTAAATTGCTTTTTGTAAGGGACGTGATGAAAGAACTTCCCACTATCTTTACATAAAGTATTTACGAAATAAAAAGGCAGTGAAGAGAAGTAAGATGAGGGCCTGGTTTTATTTTCGGAGATTGCTTTCGCGGTACACGACGTGAACAGGAAAATCTTGCGCGCGGGAACTTCAGTGACAGATCTAAATGAGTTCAAAGTTACAAAATATTACATACATTTTTTACTCGACTATCAGGAAGGGCTATGTTTTTCGTATATTTATGTTTAGCGTATCTTGTATGTATGTACGTATGTATGCATGTAATATTCTTTATTACCTCATATCTTCCAAACAGCCGAACGGGTTTATATACGGGTTTATATAATTAAGATATCGATATCATTAGATTCGTCTAGCTAGATTCTAGATAACTCAAGTGTTCTTAGATAAATGAAATAAAAAAGTCGTGGCTGTGAGATACCGTCGTTTTAAATATCAAAATATAAAATAAATTGAATACTGCAATATGGGAATTTAATTAATGAGTTCATGATAAGGTTTTCAAAACCGGGCAAGTGCGTGTCAGGCCACGCGTAATGTAGGGTTCCGAAGGTGTAAGTATATATAACCAATTTTTGTGAATTTTTTTCATTAGTCAATCTCTAACCGGTTAGCTGGCAGGGGGACACTTATCTCTAAGAAAAATTGGCATTTTAAAGCCTAATATTTCGCAAACGAGCTTTTAAATTGAAAAACGGTTGTAGCAAACTCATTTTTAAAAGACCTTTTTAACAATACCCCACACTGTGGGGTACGCTACGAAAAAAAATTCACCGCCATGTTATGTGAGGTACCCTGAAAAAAATATTTTTCAATATTTTATTCTACGATTTCGGAGTTTTAATAAATACGTACCATATATTTATACAATACAGCTTTCTAGCACTAAGGGTCACGACGCTATGCTTCGGCAGACGGACGGACGGACATGATGAAACTTTTCTTCGGAACCCTAAAAGGTATATCATGATAGCTATTTTGATAGCAGGTCAGTTTTTTTATTTATTTATTTTTACAAGGTTTCCAGAATTATCTTCCCTGTAAAACCAACCACACTAATATCCTCACATTACCGTGTCGCGGGTGACTCGGTCAGTGCTATTGACATCATGTCTCTGCCAAACCTCGTCCTATCACTTAAGAACATTGCCCATGTTGTACTATTTTTGTATTTTTTAACTTGTTTAACATATCCACAATAGGTGGCATAATCGAGATAAAATAAAAATATTGTTGAAATAAAAAAGATGACGATTGATCAATTTTCTGATTTACCATTTTTGTAGTTTATTTGGTGCGTGATATTATCGGGTGATGAGTTTATGCAATATGTATGAGCCAAATGTATAGGAAATGCGCCGAGGCCAACATAGGGGAGACTTTTCTTCATTGGTAATGGATTCTCCGAACAATCTATGGCCTCTTCCTGCCACTAAACACAGCTGCGACTGTAAGCTATGAGCTTATTTAAAGAATAAGATTTTGTCTGCGACCTTAGGTAGTAAACTTATGTTACTTTTCGGAAGACTACGGTGAGCGATCTGTGGTATAACGCATGACTTTGTAGAATATTGGTTTCAATCTACTTTTCAATAATCCGCGTGGGCATCTCCGTCCCGATTCGCATTATGGATACCTATGTATTATATCTATTGCACTTAAAGACAAAATAATTCAGCGTTTCATCAAGTGATACTGTACATCAGCTAATCTCTTTTTTACCTACACCTACAACCATAATAATTACTATTTATAAGTACCTAATCTGCAATATTACTTAATACTGTAATTATCTCTTAAGTTATTTGTCTGTAACGAATGTTGTTCACGCCTGTAATTGGCATGCACACATGCCAATAAGCTTACTTGTACAAAACCTATATTAAGAACTGTGTGTAATGCTGTTGGTGTGTAAATAAAATAAAATAAATAAATAAATTATATATATGACACATACCCAAACACTCACACTTAATATATACTTAGTATATTACGTTTATCATATATATTATACAGTGTGTCCAGCGACCAACTAGCGATAATTTAAGGGCACGAAATATACCTAATTTTATCGACAAAAACACCCACATGTGGGGGTGATAAAACTAGGTATATGTATTTCATGCCCTTAGATTATCGCTAGTTGGTCGTTGGACACACTGCATACTTGTATACTCGTATTATAACTTAGTGCTTACGTTGTGCTTTAACTCGCTCGTTTATTTTGTATGTTATGACCATTGCTTAAGAGCCATTTCGCAAAACTCGGTTGATAAACTATAGGTATTTGAAGCGGCTCCGCGGCGTGATATTGCCTCGCGCGGCTCGCGTCGCGCTTGACCTCAGTTCTGTGCGAGTAATCTTCTTGATACTTTCAAACGTAAAAATTTTAAAATTATGAACATATAATTTTAATTATACACTTTGTGACCACATACATGTATCTGGTTTGTGACAATATAAGTTTATATAACAATTAAGAGTACAATGTAGTAGTACCATTATCGGTAACTTATTTACATAATACATTTTAGGTACCTACTTAGGTACATCACAATAAAGATGTCCAATAGATGCATATTGCAAAAATCAATATTTTGGCAAATCAACGTGAAAAATTAAAAATCACGTTTTTTCAAGGTGATCTATAAAATGCAATATGCGTCCATTTTGCCTGCGATATTCGCAGCGCGTCGAAATACATAGGTATACCTAAATTCAAATCAATCGGAGGGTATAGAACCGGGAAATCCCGGAACCGAAAATCCCGGGATTTACAAAGGAATACGGTACTTTTCAAAAGAACCAGGAAACAAAATAAAAGAACCGGGAAACAAAATAAAAGAACCGGGATTTTCTGAACTTTTGGGAAATAAAAATATGTCGCGTCGTGATACAAAAGATAACGTAAAAATAAAGGTAAATACAATCCATACACAAAAATGATTACAGCTTTAAAAAGAAGATATTCAGAACGTCGGCTACATGAAGCAGCTATACTAATATAATATTATTTACACAACCCAGATCGATATTTTTCTAATATAAATGAAGATGATTTAACTCTTTTTTCTCGTCCAAGCAGTGCTGAATTGTGCAATACAATTGTGTTGCTTTCATACAATTAATACGAAACATATGTATGTATGTATGTATGTAACATATGTATGTTTGCATGTAAGGTATAATAGTATGATGGTTACTCAATCACGGCAAACGACTATACGGATTTGGGTAGAAAACAGTTTTTCCCTATTTAATGCTCCTGAGAGATAAAATAGGAAACGCGATACTAACTATTTTCACGCGGGGAAAGCCGTGGTAAAATAATCCCGAAAGAACTGAAAATCCCGGGAATCCCGGTTCCAGCATAGGCGAGTACCGAAAATCCCGGTAATTTAAAACAGGATCGGTTTTCGATACCCTAATCATTACCGTGATACAAAAGATAACGTAAAAATAAAGGTAAATACAATCCATACACAAAAATGATTACAGCTTTAAAAAGAAGATATTCAGAACACTATTCTTTGAATGTTAAAAACGAATTCTTTATTGTTTTCTGTTGGTTTACAAAACAAAATATTGACAATAGTCTAGTATAATAAATTATGAGAAACGAAATTCGCACTTTCCTCCCAAACCACTTGCTCTACAAGAAAAATGTATGGCACATAAAATGTCAATCTTTTTATGGGCTACAACTTTTACTCGATCCTTTCGGAAATCGTCTAGGACGCACCGTTTAGGAGATATAAGGAGTTTTCGGAAAATTTGGGAGGGGGGGGGGGTTAAGGTTGGGCCCAATAAGATTGGGTAATGTTGCAAGTATGAGTTCCACAGGGCGGATGGAAATTCAGTCGGAAATCGTCTAGGACGTACCGTTTAGGAGATATATGGTATTTTAGGAAAATTTGGGGAGGGGGGGGGGTAAAAGTGGGTTCAGTAAGATTTAGCAATAAGGTTTGGGGGTTTACTAAAGGGGGTTGAAATTTCCGTCTAAACTTGTCTAGGACGCACCGTCTCCGAGATATCCGGGATTTCCGGTTTTCCAAAAATCTATATCCCGATATCCTGATCTGCCGATCTGCGCCTACCTGATGAGTGCGGTATTTGCCCGGATGCCTCCCAGATTATCACGACGCAAAATTCCACTTTTGGGTGAAGAACTGAGGGGGGGGGGGGGGGTATAGGGGGAGGCGAGGGGTTGTGAAGGGAAAAAATGAGAGGGTGATTTGTATTTGTGTTGTGTATTTGAGATACGTGAGTTTTGGGGAGTTGACGGAACTTGGGTGCACGAGAGTTTCCAAACAACGAATGTATTATCTTTGACTAATAATAAGTGACTATAGCTGACTAATGTCGGAGCTTCTATCATTCCAACATTTTGGCTTAGCAATAGGGTCCCGTTGACACCGTTTGGGTACGGAACTCTATAAAGTACAGATTGATCTAAAAGTTGTATAAATAAAGGGTATGTGTAATACAAGTTATAATTATTTATTATTTTTTTTCTATGTAAATATGTAATTTACACATATAACAAAAAACCTAAATACTGTAAACAGTAACTAATGTCTAAAAACGGACAATGTTTTATTTCAAATTACAGCAGTGACTTCCAACCCAATAGGGGTTGAATTTCCAAAAATCCGATAGCCTAAAGCCTTCTTCGATAAATGAACTATCCAATACAAAAAGAATTTTTCAATTCAAACCAGTAGTTCCTGAGATTAGCGCGTTCAACCAAACAAACAAACAAACTTTTCAGCTTTATAATATTACAATAGTAATAGTATAGATTAGTATAGATATAGTTATATTTTGTACATATGTATGTTCGTGATTTTCTCCGTTACTACTTACACTACATAAATTGGAAAGAAATAGTTACTTAATTTCTATTGTTTTCTTCAAACCAAAGATATTTAAAGCAGAATATTACGCAAACGGACCCCTGAATTGAAAAATGGTCTTTTGAAACCTATAATATTTTTGAAAGACCTTTTCAACGATACCCCACATTAAGGGGTAGACGAAGAAAAAATCATACGGAACGGACAGACGGACGGACGGAAGGACGGACGGCCGGACGGGCTAGCCGGCCGGTTGAAATAACGAACGGACTAGACATGATTCCGATTTGACTACAAAACCCTGAAAATTATAGAAAACTAAAAATAATACAATTGACTGTAACTAAAAATTCTCACGTGATCAAGACTGTTCAATGGCAATATAATTACGTTACTTTTACGAAATCTATTCCTTAGATGGCTAAAGCAAAAATTGACATAGGTCCGACGTCCAAGAGTGCTGCCGCACGACTGATTTGATTTCGCGCCAGTGCGTATCTTTATATGGTAAAGTAAATTCGTTTTAATAAATTATTTTTTGCAGTAAGATAAAAAAAAAATTACGTGTCATATTCGACAAAGACCATATTTTATTACTACATAAATTTTTGATGGGAAATACGCTTTATTGAATACAAAAATCGATGGTAAAGTCATGGCATAAACCATGAAAATTGGTAATGTTATTGAATTAATTTTGAAACGAATATTATAGTAATCGTATATCCCTTGTAATAAATGCAAAATATAATATATGAGTGTTCTCTAGACATTTTTTTTTAATCAATTTAATAAAACTTAATAAAGAAAATCAGTGTATGAAATTGACTCTGTCGTCCTTTTGCTGAAAAATAGTTATGCTAGATTGACAGTTACGCAGAAACAAATTAATATTTTCAAAATTCCGGTAAATGAAGATCCAAGATGAAGGATTGATCTATTTTATGAGTTCATTTGCCAGCATTAATATCTTTCTTATGATACTAATTTTTGACATCAAATTCTTCATTCCGCGCGTCTAACCGCGAAATGGCTCTTAAGCTTTCGTTCCCACGCTATCACTCTCTCTCCTTCTTTATTTTTATGGGCTTCTTATGTGCTGTGTATTTAGTGTAGCTGTATTTTAACGTTTCCTTTATGTTTTGTGCAAAGTCAAAGTCAAAATATTTTATTCATATAGGTATCACTGATACACTTATGCACGTCATTTTTTGGCTTTTCGGAAGGTACTTTGTCGTGGAGGAGAAGAAAAGCCTAAAGAAACTCCTCAGCACTCATTCATTTCGTTTCGTATTTTCCTCATTCATTTCGTGTTAATAACCTTATTGCTCACGCCTTCGCTACACACCACAAGCTTATATCTTCTCCATATCCGTACACATTATATCCTAAGGCACTTCTGTAAATATTAAATTTGAAATCTTGTACATTTTACGTATACTGTGAAAGAATAATAAATTAGTTACTACATCCATTAATCTCTTTACTTAGAATACAGACATTTTATTTGAATCCGGGCTAAAAAAGACGTTGACTGAATGAGATGAGACATTTCTTTAATTTTACTAGCAAAAATGTCAACTCGAAAATACAAAACATTTTCTTTTTTCTTCTACTACAGGTTCTTATTTTATTTTTACTATTTACGAGACTAGAACCTATCTGAGCATTCGGAATCCAAAACTTTACTTAGATAGGATGTAAATTAGCCGCTTTAGAGTGTGCCTACTAAAACAGCATAATGCTACATATTCCAAAAGCGTGAGTCGTGAGAGTGGAATGCTCTTCCAGCTAATGGGTTGCATCTTTAGCGTCAGATATAATATCGTAAATAATGTCTCATGTGTTCGATGTACGAATTATCTTAGCATATTGGCTTCCGACCAAAACCCGTTCGCGGTAACTGCTTCTCCAAGCAGTTTAAACATAAACATTAAAGGATGCACTATAATATGTTCACTAGATGCTACCAGCTATACGATCCGACTGGTTCCATCCAATCTTGCGTCTGAGCAACTTTGCTCTGATGCGCCGATAAACCGTGGCCAAAGGGAAAGTTTGTACGAATGACTCTCTTTTACACGTTTTAATTTCGACCCTAATCATGGTGAAGTCTTCTAAAATTAAGCATGGAATGGTTTAAGACGATGTTTAGCTTAAAACGGTAAAAGAAGTCAATAAAAGCCAGAATGATAAAATGAATTTATATATTTTGAAGTTCACACATCATCAGTGTTGAAGCCTGTACTAATTATGTATTCTGTGGTTGAAGTCAATCAACAGAGCGTCTATTGCGTTTCTAATAAATACGAGAACAGCTACTTAACACAATGTACTGCGTTGTCACATATTAATCACAGCCATCTACAATTTGTCACCAACACGCTTTCGTCCCTCAGCCCCATCGGCGGTAATTACCCAACTCAGCTGTCTGTAATATATCCGCCTTTGCAATTATATTTCCTATAATGGGATATTATCGGATTTTACTCATTCCTTTTATTCAAGTCAATAAATTGTATTAAGCCCTTGGTTAATGTTGTTATATCATTTATAGTTGTTATGAAACTTAACCCGGAAACACTAGCACGCTAGCACTAGTAAAAATGTCAATAAATGCATCTAGCTCAACAATTGGTACCCGTTTCATAACTGGATGTATTTAACTTACGTAGTATTAAATTTATTATGTCTTCTGTGCATACACCTTTTGACTGAATGAATTCTGCTTATTAAGAGAGTTCAGTGTCAGTCCAATTCACTATTCAATTAATTTTTCTCGTCGTTTTCAGTATCATTGATTTCAAATAAATATTTTCGTCATTATTTTTTAATAACCGCTCCAAGAATAATATTACACTTATTTACAATTTTTTTGGAGTAATATTAAAAATTAAACTTAAAAAATAACAAAATCCTATCCTCCTTTCTACTATCCTCCTTCCTATCCTAATAATATTATAAATGTGTAAGTTTGTAAGGATGTATAAATGTTTGTTACACTCCCACGCAAAAACTACTGAATGATGAGGAAAATGCCGCACGTTGATAATTGGGAGAACAAACTGCCTCTTGTGACTGAACAGAACTCGCTGTCGTAAAGACAATAGTTCTAGCGGGTCGGAATATAAAAAATTAAGCTGCGAGTACATAAAGCATGAGTTCTTAATTAATGATCTTTACAAAACGATAGAAGTTTTAAATTAAGTATGAGCAACTGCTCATATTATGCTATGAGCAAAGTTGCTCATAGCGCGAGACTCCACGGGTTAAAATATTTCCATTATGGATAGTATGGATACATGTAAATGAAGAATTTAATCTTTTGAAATCGATTTTTAATATTTATATTCGTATATTTACATTTTCATATTCGTACATTTAAAATCATCACTTTTTACCTGACTGCACGACGCAAAGGAGGGTAATGTGTTTATCAGTCTATGTATGTATGTGTGTTCCTATGTGGCGTTGTAGAGATCAAACCGGTTGACTGATTTTGATGATTCTTACCTCAATAGAATCATCTTAACCTTGCAAGTATCACTAAATACGTGACAATAATTTAAATTCACCACAGGAACAAACAGACGCCATAATGGTCTAAATGAAAAAAATGAACGAACGACGTCAGGTGTGGTATCGTTGAATAGGTAAGTACTCGAAAAAGAATTTTAAGGTTCCATTCATCATTATTAATTTTATGTGACAGTTTAGGATATACATAATGATTTAAAGTTGTTTTAACAACCATTCTCGCTTTATTAACTCCCTCAATGAAATGACAACATTGCGATTTTACCGTCCGTCAATGAATCCTAACTAAAAAGTGGTAAAATAAAAAAAATATGTTAAAAAAACCCGACTGCGAAAAATAAACCCAAAAAGAAAAAAGAAAAAGTAGATTAGAATGTTAAATGTAATACTGAACAACTGCACCATAGAAGGATTAACAGTCGGGACCGATTTAAATTTTATAGGGCTGCTTGGCAAAAAACAAACAAGATTTGACTGATTGAAAAATGGGTCCATTCTACACTACTGGGCATGTTTATTCTTTTTATTTATTTATTTATTTAATAATTTATGCACACATAGATATATCATACAGATAAAACATCAAGTAAGGATGGTACAAAGGAACTGCTTATTTCTCATGAAATTTCTTCCAGCAGCCCTGAGACTGGAGAGCGGTATGTCAAGATGGCAGGAAGATCGTGTACACAAAATACAACAAAAAGGCAACATACAAAATACATACATCTTTTCTTTCTTTCTTTCTTTTCTAAATATATATATATATATTTATCGGTGAGGCCATGAATCTCCAGTGAAGGTCCAGGGACGGACCTCTTTATTCTACAGCGTTTGCCTGATGCAGAGGCTGGCATATAAGAAATGTCATGCCATATTTAGATTAGCGAATTGTCAAGAATGTAGAACAGATTATTATTGATCACGTAGTGTTGAAGTACTTTGGAATATTGGTGTGAATGTTAGGAGAACTGGAAATATATCATGGTGCAAAGTAAAAGGAATATCATTTCATAACCAATACCATAGAATACCTCCTTCTGCTACATATTTATATAATACATATATACAAGATTTAAAAAAACATACATACATTCAAACATAGATACATAAAAATATACATAAATAAACATACAAACACAGATACACAAAACTAAGCAGCTAAGGAAAGATAATAATACTAAGATACTAAGATAATTTTACTTTATTTTACGCAGTCGGGTTTTTGATTTTTTTTCATAATTTTTTTTAAACTTTGCGTGAGATCTATAACTGTATTTAGACTTTGCTCAGACAACAGTCAAAAATACTAGGTGACTGACAGTTTGTTACACGAAAAAATAAAAATAAAAAACTTAAAAAGGCCAATGCTAAGGTGTATTTAAGACGAATAATTTTGTTCAGATAATTTTAAGTCTGATCAAAGCCTAAGTACACTTTATATGTGAGATTTACTTGCATATTCTGCCGCAGGGAATTTAACTCAAATGAAAACATTAAATATTCAAGCCTGAATCAGACATGCCATAGAGGTTTGAATTATGTTTAGTAGAGCTATCGTGTAATTGTTCGAATGTTACTTTCGAAGGAATGCGTTGTCTAAAGGCAAATAGAAGGCAAATGGTCACGCGGTTTATCATCTAGGCATTATAGCAGAAAACGATTTCTCCCCTATATACTTGTATTAACTTGAATGAAATTCTTTGCTAGGTACTTAGTAGGGCATACCACAGGCATGGACTTAAGGAAATATAGAGAAATAAATCCAAGGATTTTACTACACAAACGTATTCTTTTGTATTCATATTTTTCTATAAAGAGATAATGTATCCAAATATATTATTAAAGGAAAATAAATACAAAGATTTTACTACACAAACGTATTCTTTGTATTCTTCTTTTTCTTTAATGAGATACCTAATGTGTTACCATTTTTTTATCTCATTTTTCAAGTAACGCCCTCCTCCGTGCCTTAGTATAGATATACGCCAGTTATCTTAAAGCTGTTCAATCCATCTTTCTTGAGCCCAGCGGTACATTGCGCGGTCTTTATCCCCTTATCGCGGTGAAACATTTAATGGAATCACTTGCACCGAATTTTCTCTTTTAATTAATGACTTGATATTATTAGAACTAAGTTGATAGATCTGCGTTACGGGTAAAATATATCACATAATTTAATCTCTAAATACTAAGTATTCTATTACACGAATAGACTACATTGTAACCAACTTTTATGTTCAATGCATTATTTACCAAGCGATCCTTTAGATATCGAATCATTTTGTGATAACCTTTCATGCAATTCAATAAGGCAAACATTCAAATAAGATGTTCAAATCGATTCAAATAAGACTCTATGCCTTCGTAATACGGCATGCGATTACTGCTGACAGTATCAGAATGGTATAAAAACTTAGGCAGTTTGCGCCTTAGTGGATCGTAAACCAGTATCGAATTCAGAAACATTGACGAAACAGAATAGTTATGGGTTTGATTTTATGTAAAAAGTTATTTCCACGTGAATACGGTACGCACAGAATACCGAGTTGGTAGGGAACAAAGCGTGGAATATGTTTTATGATCGTGATTGAATACTGTGTAGGTGGCAGGAAATTTGTACGGTCCTACAGGATCGACACCAGACCAACCTTTATCTGCCGTAAATCTTTTATTTTGACAGCTGTCGAAAGCCTGTTCTCGCGTTCGCACTGCCGGTATCAAATAAAGATAACTAGAGCATGATCTATAAATCTAAGAAAAATAAGAGAGCTGTAAAATAAAAATAAACATGTTATATTTGTACTAGCGATTACATTATTATATTGCGGGTTTTTTGATTCTTTTTGCTAACAATGCATCGGTG